>JANSVA010000009.1:17436241-17446870 GCA_025504915.1 Erythroxylum reticulatum
TAAGATATAATGTTACCGTAGATAGGTATTTTATAACATATTGTCAAAAGTGTTACTGTCTAGTGTTACTGTATGTCCTTTTTGTTGTAGTGAGTCAACAATATCCTTGTTGTATCTAACCTGGCATGTGGGGCAAATGTTTTAGAAAATTCTATTCCAAATATTTGAGCATATCCCTTGAAAACAAGCCTTGCCTTTTATTGTTCCCAGTACCATCAGAGTTGAACTTGGTACTATAAGCTTATTTGCCTTCTATAGTTTTCTTTAGATCTGTCCACTAACTCCCATGTTTGGTTATTTTCACTAATATTAAGCTCTTCTTTCATTGTAACTATTTATTTATCATATGTTACAGCTTCTTCATACCTTATAGGTTCCATTGCAATAAGATTACAACTTTAATATATGTAGAATAATGATCTAGTTCCCCTAACAAGTTATTCGTCAACAATATCATTTGCCCTTTAGAAATCGAGCTTATTGTCATTCTCCAAGCTCTAACCTTCTGACTTAAGAAATTAGCCATACTTACTAAAAATGACTTTGTTGCTTTATGGTGAATAGATCTTATAGGCCTTTGAAATTGAGTTATAGCTTATAAAAATTTAGGGTTATGCCCTTTTTTTAAATCTAATTGGTCTCTCTTGACTTGAGGAATGTAAGAAAAACACAAGTAACTAAATGTTCTCGTATTAAGGATCTTTGGTTTATAATCGTGCCACATTTTAAATAGAGTCTTTTTCTACAGATTTTTATTGGAAATTTGTCTAGAAAAAAGTTAATGTAATTGCAGACTTATACCTTAATTTCTTTGGTAACTTTGTTATGAGATAACCATTTGTTTGTCTCCATAATCTTATTTTTCCTCTTCATAAATCCACTCTGTTGAGGAGATAAAAGGTGCATTGAACTGATGTTCAATATCTATATTTTCATTAAACTTGTTAAGTCTTTTAGAGGTATATTTAATTTCATTATTAGATCATCATTTCCTTTTACATCACTTGAGTTTTTATCTAAGCTTTAAACTTCCAAAAGATGTTAGTAACATCTTTTTTAAGTTTCATGAAGTAAATCCATCACATTCTTGTCACATCATCAAAAGCAATACTATACTTAGTTTCAGTCAACGATGATATTTTTTTAGATCATCGTGTTTGTACTAATTACAACATATAGCTCTCTAAGCCTATTTTCATAGAGTAGGAAGCCTTACCTTCTTCCTATATTAGCAAGCAACATATGTAGGAAGCTTATCCTCTAATTCAGACAAGCCTTTTATGATATTGTTCTTTCTCACAAAAAGGAGAGAAACACGGTGAAAAATGTATTAATCTCTTATACCAAAGCACTTTATTATCACCTTCCTTATGTATTAGAACTACTGCTCTTCCAACAACTTCAAAGCAAATCTTTTTGTATCTTATTTAAACTTTAAATACTTTAGTGCCTTATACATCTTTAATTACACAATTTTTGTCCTCAAGCAACACCTTATAAATCAAGGTTAATTACAACAAACCATTTAGCCTTTTTTTTACTTTATTCCCTAAATTTTAAAAGTTATCATTTATCCCTTAAGGTTATGCTTATGTATCACCCACACCCCTAATGTCACACTCCATTAGAAAACCTAACAAAGAATGGCAAATTAATGTCGTATTGCTTATACAGGTGTTATGTGGCATTGAAATTATCTTAGTTGTGCCACATAACATAAGCAATACAGCATTGTTTTGTCATTTTTGATTAGGTTTTCTAATGGAGAATGACACTAAAGGTATAAGTGATACAAAAACATAACCTTGGAGGGTAAATAATAGTTCTAAATAATTAGGAACTAAAGTGAAAAAGATTTAATTCACAGGAGTTTTGGTGCACTTTATCCTATAGAAAATTTCCAATAGTTGAAATACCACTCAAGAGGTTTTGATCAATTTATGAAACATATAAGTATCTGAGATTAATTTCAAACCTATGTTGTCTTTAATTACTACTATTCATTTGCTTTTCACAGAATTATAATCTCCATTTTCATTCTTAATTTTAGAAAAGTAGTTTTTGTCAGGCTTTCCATTGAGTTCTTCTTCATAAGTCATATAGTTTGTACAATCACTATCTATAAGCTAATTTTCTATAGAATTGCTAGTGATAAAGCATTATACCATAAACAATTGCTCATCTTAAGGTTGATCAATGAAATCCTTGACTTCTCCTTACTATTGCTGAGACTTGCATATCTTCTCTATGTACCTGAATTAACCTCATATGTGACATTTTATATTTGGTCACCATTAAATACTTTTTTTTTATGGATGATTGGTTTTTAGTAATAAGGTAAAGTTGGCTAAACTTAAGTGTTGTTGTTGATGTTGTTGTTTCCTTAACTTCTAGCCTTATTGTTGCGTTGATTTTTCTTATTCTTTCCACCATTGTTCTTCCATGTTTTGGCTTAAGAAACACACTCTACAGAATCTTCATATCTCATAAGCATATTTTATTCATTTATGGCAAGATGATATTTGACATATCTTTCGAGTTTTTTAAAGATGAATTGTAACTCAAACTTTTAGAAATTATGACTAAGACCTTTTAAACTATTATAAAATAAGAAAAAGTAGTACCAAGAACTTTTAATCTTTGACAATATCAAGGAGTTTGTTAAAGCAATCCTTGATTGTTTTTATTCCTTCATCTTTTGCACCTCAAATTGTTGAATCCAATTTAGCAATTGCATCCCTTTGACCATTTCATTCCTTCAAACTCTTGCATTTAGAATTTCAAGATTTCCTTGATTTTTTTTGTTTTCATTATTCTCGTGAATATGGTGGATGAGACATATACAAATAACATTATTATTGCTTTTGGTTTTCTTTGCTTTCTTTACTTTTGATTTGTGATTTATGCAAGGATCGGATTGGTTGAAATGGTAAAGATTTCATATTCTTACTTAATAACTTCCCATAAATCATTGGCATCAAGATAGGCTTCCATTCCAACATCCCACATTTGATATATTGTTCCATTAAAGAGTAGATTTGTAATTGCACGTAATGAAACTTCTAAATCCATTTTGTGTTTGCATAAGGTAGTTCCACTTTTTTTGTTATGTTTTTTGGGTTTTGGTTTTTGGTTTTTAATGGTAAAAAAAGTTTGGTTGAAATTTATAATAAAAAATAAAAATAAAACCTATTTGATTGATATTTGTAATAAAAACTGCAAACAATAATATGTTTAGTTTACCATCATGTTTTTATTTCATTTTTATTACACTATTAGATGTTAATATTAAAATTTATTTTATACTATTAGATGTTAATATTAAAATTTATTTTATTTTATCTTTAATATATCAATTACATGCTTAAATTAATTAATTCTTGTTATCATTAAAAATAAAGTATATAAATACTTAATATAATTAAAATTTTACATATAAATTTATATAATAAATTATTATAAAATATATTAACTCATTCTAATTAAATAATAAAAGATGTCCATTATGCTGCAATGTTTTAAAATATAACAGTTGTATCACTAATAAAAACAAATATAAATCAATTAGAAATTTCTTTAGTATAATCATTTCATCTTTGTCTGGCAATTTGATCTTGTTTTCGAGACATACTATGAAGTGTGTTAGAGTGACATTATACTTTAGTTGGTAACTTGTATTTTCATGTACACTATCCATAATTTTCTCTTCATTTTCAGAACAACTGTTAAACAATTTATCTTTTTATCCATGTATTCTAATAAAATTATGTGTAGCACAACAAGTAGTAACAACGTATTTTTATTTCTTCATATTGTAACTTGACATGTTTGAAAGTATAGAGAATCTCGCTTTTAGAATACCAAAACATCTTTAAGTAACATTTTCTCATTGAAGAATGCATGTAATTAAATAATTCTTGTGAATCTCAAAATCTTCCTCTTCCTCTACAATCTTGCAAATGGTATCACTCACCTCGATATAGTAAAAGAAATTCAAACATATTAATGTAGCCTAAGTTAACCAAATAAAATTTACGTAAACATATAAAAAACATGATATTAACAAAAAGCCACTAAAAATTAATCATAAGTAATATTTTATTTAAAACATTGCTCCTATACAATCCTTAAAAAATAAAAATGTGACTTTTAAAATAAATAATTAATTATAAGGATATCATGAAAATAGTAATTAAATATATAAATATACCTTAAAATATGGGTATAATTCTTAATTTATGTTGAATCTTAGGAGGTGTAAGTGTTATGTATTGACTAATTGTCTCACTATATCCTACAGTTGATGTAGGACAAATAGAGGAATTATGAATTAGTAGTTAAAGCACAAAATTAGGAAGGGTGGATGATATTAAGTTATTGGAATATTTGGTTTCAAGGTTGAATTTTGACTAGGAATGTAGAATTTTCATATTTTGTAAAGCTGAAAATTTAAGGTTTAATTGCTGGAATTTTAGGTTTAGGATTTTAGGATTTAATATGATTGGAATATAGGTTTGAGATGGCTAGAATGTAGGTCTAAGAGGGCTAGAATTTGAGTTAGAGTTGCTAGAATTTTAGGAAAGAACATAAAAAATGGATAGAAGGAAACTAGGAATCACTCCTAGGGTTTAAGAATCACTCTTAGAAGAAATCATCAAAACTTCTAATTAGAACTCTCAAGTTTATAGAAAAATTCCCGATTGCTTCTTATTAATGAAAGACTAAGTACATATATATAGTGTTATTAGAATCCTTATTCTAATAGGAAAAGGATTTCTAATTTAAATACTACTATAATAGAAATTCTATAAGTCCTATTCAACTAGGATAAAATATTTAAAATAGAATAATATAACACTACTACTTCCTGTCTAATAAGGAATTCTAACGCAATATGAATTTCATCCTTATCTTTAATGTCAACTTAATTCCTAATCCTCATCCCACCAAATTAGGATTTGTGGTAAACTAATCTTTCCTCTTTTATTTCTTTTATATACTTTAAGTTCTTTTGCATCAATTATCCTCGGCTTATCGAAGGTCATCCTTGACATTGAATGTGATAAATACTAATCATATAAATCTGGATTCAACTTCTAAAATTCAAACTCTATAATCCAAGTGTTATCAGAAATTAGTCTTCCTTTCCACTTAACAAGAAATTGTTGATATCCTCCATCTTTGGTAGCTACAATTTGTTCATCAAAAACATATTTTATCTCCTCTTTAAGAAGAGAAATGGTTGGAATTCTTATAGTTGTAGTAGGGGATCATTCATCATCTTGTCTATGATAAATAGTTAAGTCCATAACTTTAAAGATATGACTTTTCCTATGTCACTTGGTAATTCCAAAACATAAGCATTTGCACTTGTTTTCTTGATGATCTTATAAGGGCCAACATTTCGTGAATGAAGTTTCTTATATTTTCCTTTTTGAAAACACGTTGGATGAATCCTAACCATCACCATATCCCCTTTTTTGAATTCCAACAATTGCCAATGTTGATCAGCATGTTCTTTATAAGACAAATTACTGGTTGTGATCTTTCATCGTATCTTATCAAATATATCCCTTGTGTGCTTTGTAAAACCTTCATCTTCAACACTAACTCTTGTTATTTTTGGTAAAAGAAACATATCAATAGGCTTCCCTGGTTGAGCTCTTGAAATTATCTCAAAAGGGCTCTTACTAGTTGACCTATTAATAAAACTGTTGTATACAAATTCTGGCATAGGAAGAATTAGGTCCCAATTTTTCACATTGTCACCAACCAAACATCTTAACAAGTCCCCCAAGCTTCTATTCACCACCTTTATTTGTCCATTAGTTTGGGGATAGAAAGAACTTGAAAATTGAAGCTTGATGTTCAATGTTTTCCTTCAAGTTCTCCAAGAATAGTTCATAAACTTTACGTTATGATTAGATAAGATGGTTAAAGGTAATCCATGAAGACGTACAACCTCTTTGAAGAATAATTCAATAGTGTGGACAACACCATAAGTCTTGACCGATATATTTGCAAATGATTTGATAATTAAATCATATGGCTTCTTTGCATCATAGGCGTTAAGAACATACGTATTACTACTTCTTGTAGTCAACCTCTTTGAAGAATAGTTCAGCAGTGTGGACAACACCATAAGTCTTGACCGATATATTTGCAAATGATTTGATAATTAAATCATATGGCTTCTCTGCATCATAGGCGTTAAGAACATACGTATTACTACTTCTTGTAGTCAAATGCACTAACTTGCTACCATTGCTAAATTTTGACTTTACAAGTGCACTTATGGGTTCTCCTCTATTCCTATCTTGTACTAATTGTGTATCTTCATTCAAGTCTCCTTCTCTTTCATCAGCCACTACAACAACATCTTTATTAATAATACCGAGGACATCATCAAGTTTTGAATTATCAAGCTTTAGAACTCTAAGTAGTTACTTGTTAATCTTTTTAGCCCCCTGTTTTATTATATTAGCTTGTTGTTTGATTCTTTCAACTTATTGCCTTGTTGTTTTTGCTTGGTGTCCTTGCTTTTTAAATTGTTGTTAAGGGGTTTCAACCTATTATTTAGGTGTTTCAACCTCCATTTAAGGTCTTTCAGCTTGCTCTTAAAGTGTTTGAACTTGTTGTTCAATTGTTTCAGCTTTAGAGTTTGCCAAAGAATCCACTTGGTTCTGTTTTCCTACCTTATCTACCTTCATAGGCTTTAAACTATCTTCTTTCTATGGATTATAAAACGATAGGTGTTAGCTTTTCCGAAGTGCTACATATCTTGATCATAAAACCATAGTTTCCCAAGTAACATGTGGGATACTTTCATAGGAATGACATCACACCAAACAGAGTCCTCGTACACTCCTAATTTGAAAGACACCAAACACCTTTGAGCAAGTAGTATAGTGCTATCATTTACCTAAGCAACTTTGTAGGGATTTGGATGTTTCTCCGTGAGTGAATTCAATCACTTCATGATGTTCTCCTATACCACATTCATACTGCTTCTTCTATCAAAGATAAGCTTGCATACTTTATCTTCGCATCTAACTTAAGTAAAGAAAATAGCAATACGAAGCCATTCTTCTTATTCTTCTACTTTAGGGGTTGTAAGTATGTGTCTCACTACGTTAAGATTTGTAAGACTAGCTAGTTCATCACTAGAGTCTCCTTCTAACTCCTCTCCAGCTTTGTTCTCACACACGTACTTATCAGATCTTCCTCTTCCTTTTTGATTGCATTCTCTCCTCCCTCACCATCAAGTGTAGTTTATTGTCTGGTATTTTTTTTCAAAAGTTTCAATATCCAATCATAACTTGATATAGTTGAAGTTCTACATAGTTGGTTATATAAATGAAAATATTTGTTCTCTTTCCTAGCTAGAGAAATAATAACTACCTTTATCAATGGTCGGTCAAAGGAAAGTTACTTTAGTTAGAACCTAAAATTGGTATAAAGAAGGTTGATGACTTCTATAAGAAGTTTATATCAAATATTTAGTCAAAAGGTTCAAATCATAAAATAGTTCTTAATACAAAAGTGTATAAACCAATAAGACTTCAATATGAAATCAAATGAAAATATATCTAAAGAGACAAAATCTAATTTAGCTTTTTTGCTTCTAACGCCTTTAAAACAATCTCCCTATAAATAGGAGAATCATGTAAAGTTTTCACAGGTTTTCATATTCTACACTCTCGACACCCAAATCTTGTAAGGAATTCATACATTCTATTATTAAATTAATGTCTTGATTAACTAATGAAGTTTTAAATCCATTCTCTTGAGTGATAGAGTTGCAAACATTTATTTCTTAAGTAAATCATTCTTTCTTTTCGACTACTATCAATAATCAAGACATTTTCTATAATGCTAGAATATATCTTCTTTACAACTTGTTCTCTTTTTTCTTTGAATGAGAAAACTTCACCAACATTAACTCTATGCTCCTCATCTATGCTGTTTGATTGAGATTTAGTTGATGGATGTGCATGCAAAATAGTGGCAATAGTATCTCCAAAAATATGACACAAGTCTGAAAACTCCTTATACCTTTTTTTATTGAATCTGTGAGCTATTTTATGAACCTATAATGATGAAAAATATACATAAGAAAAAAATTATAATATGAAATATCAATAAGTAAAGATATATTTTACGTTGAATATAATATTTTTTGTAGCATTGACTTTACTTTAACTAATTCCTATGTCTATAAGTAAGTTTTTGAAATTCTTCAATCTATCCCTTAATACGTTGTTCTTCAATTGAACATTAGTATACCATTTATTGAATTTTGTTTGAAGACATATCCTAATATTCTTCCAACCAGATTTGAAGACGGTAGGAGTTGGTTGATTTTTTTTTCACTTCTTAAACCATTAATGAGATTTAAAGCACCTCTTTGGCATTGTTCTACACCCCATCCTTTTCATTTATTTCTACGTAATAATTAGAAATGTTCATATTATTCAAATCTTTCATCACTAAAAGCAATTACATATAAGTGCAACAAAAAAAGACAAGATGATTCTATATTAAGCAAGAAATTTCATTATAAGCTTCATTATCTTTATTTTGGATTGGTGGTTGCATGTAAGTTTGATATAATCTCATAAACAAAGACCCATCTTTATGTTTTAATATGTGATTATATTTAATCCTCATGTTCTTAGGTTTTTTATCTTAATAATTAGCGTCTCTAGAATTTGTTAGGCAAAAAAAGAATGCTTAAAGAAATATAAATATGATTATTCATATGACAGTTGTTTAGAAAAAGATAGGTTAAAAGAACATGGAGAAAATAGAATGAGAAATTGGACTTTTTCAATAATTTCAGCCTCTTGTTTTTTCACATAAAATAAAAATAGAAATTAGAATGTAATAATATTACACCAAGTCTTACAGGTGGGCTCATTCTAAATGAAATTGAAGACAAAAGAAACATAGTATTGAATTTTGGAACATAATATTTGCAAGTTTAAAAGAAGAAGTTGAAATAGAAGATTTCAGATTTTTCTAAATCGATTGCATTTTTCTCATATAGTAAATAGTAACATAAAAGGTTTGGTGTCTATAATATATAGGATCAGACCAAAGATCTTTTGGATATTTCCTTAAAATAGGAAAATTATAAATGTGAAAAGAAAGATAAGGTTCATAATTTAAAGATATAATAAATAAATGAAGATGAGTTTGAAAAGATATGGAAAATGTTTATGGCTTAGCAAACATGATGAACGAAAAGTTTGTGGTTTATTAAATTTCTTATTTTCTACAAAATCTTATTATTTACATTTTATGAGATGTGAACATTAAATATATAATTGTCAAAGAAGTTCAACATATAAGGATGTAACTTCGTTATTCATTAACTCTTATGCTTGATGTCGTTACCTAAATATTTTAACTATTTGTAGTTGGTACAATTAATCCTTACCAACTGTAATAAGCATTTATACATAAATGTAATGAAACCAGTACGTCTTGGACTAAGGCTTTAAAACTTCTATAGCTTTGAAACAAAAATGCCATGCCCATCTCCCCCTATTATGTAAAACTCACAAATTTTGTATATGAAGGAGAGAAGATTGAGTGCATTAACACAATAAATAACTAATTGTTAGTTTATGCCCTTGCAGTCAATTTATTTTGGTTATAAATATTTGTATGACATTATTATTAATTAATAAAAGACATTCTTTATCTTTATATTTTTGTTAATTATTTAATTAATGTTCATAAAGATAAAATCCTTAGAATAATTATGATGAGATCATAATTATGAGATTCAATTTACACTTATGTATTATTCATAAATGTTCCTAGTTGTAGTTTCATCAAGACTGGATATTGTTGAAACGGTAAAACTAATACTCATTATGCTTCTTTCTTATGAAGAAAGTAATTGATCTCATTAATTAAAGTAAAGAGAAACTTAAACTAATATGTGGGTGATTATTAAAGAATAAGTCATTGAACTGACCCGATTATGAGAATTCTGAATGGAATATTACTTATATGTCTACGGAATATCTTATAATGATGGTTGTATAATTAATCCTCAGACTTGAGATTACCAAGGTATCTAGTGTGAGAATTACTGTATTTTGATGCTACTTATTAATCATCCTAGGACAATTCTGTCGGTAGTAATTGGATACAGTATGAACCATATGTAGATAGTTGAGTAAGTTGATATAGGATTTGTTACTCTAAAGTAATTAGAGAGAACATTCTACTGTTTTTGATTAATAATGATTTATGGAATTCTCTGGCTAGAGTGAATTGATATTTAAAAAAGGAGTTTTCAAATTTCAATTATAAATCAATTACTAATTAGCAAGAACGAACATGATTGGATGGTAAGAGTAGACACTATATCCATACTTTGTCCAATTAGAATATTGGTTGACGAAAGGATTAAATTATACATTATAGCTATGCATGGACAGGTTAAGTCTATCACTTTGACATTCCTAATATTTGTGTAATCATGACATGTTGCTAGACGTCAATCATGATTTATAATTATGAATTTTTTAATTATAGAATTAAAGATAAATTAAAAGGAGTTTTAATTTATTTAATTCTAATTGTGAATTAGAATTATAATTTATAATCATT
>JANSVA010000009.1:17446970-17458995 GCA_025504915.1 Erythroxylum reticulatum
TCAAAGAGCAATTTGTGAAAGAAAAATCAATTTAATTAAGTTAGACTTAATTATAAAGTTTGAGAAACTTTGGGAATTAAATATGAGATATTTAATTTTATTAAAATTAAATTAATTAGAATTAGAATTTGATTCTAATTATAATTAAAGAGTTTTGATTTTAATAAAAGTCTGTCTTGATTTTTCTATTTAAAGGGAAAAGCTTTATAGAAGCTAGCACGTTTTGTCTTCTTCCTCCAAAAAGCAGTTTGGAAATTGCTTTGTGGATACTATTAGAGACTGGACAAGTGAACAGCTCGTGATTGATCACTCAGAGAAAAGATTCAAAGTTTTTCTTTAGAAAGCGAATAAGGTACGATTTCTAAATCGAATTTTGTTTTATTCAAATTTAATCAATTATCGAAATCCGCTCAAAATTCGTAAAAATTTTTATTTTCCACTGCGTCCGTGATTTAATCATGATTGGATTCCAACACTAACCACATTGAAGTTATTATTTGATGGAACTCCACAATCCCCACTTTCTTTTACTTTAGCTGCAAAATGGATACTCTCATGTTATGATGGTGACGGCAACTTTAGTAATTGCTTTCTAAGCTAGTAGTGGGCAGAATGTGTTACAATTTCACATCCTGAAAAAATCTCAAAGGTGACAATAAAGCCAAAAAGAAAAGGCAAAGGCACGATTGAGAGTTCTAAGAAAAGGCACAGGCCCATTTCCCTTGTTTCAGATCACAAAGGGCTGTAGGGATAGGATAGAAAAAATACCAGTGAATAAAGCAATATGTGCAGAAACAATAATAACCTAACTTATAATGTTGAAAATATTTATCTGGTGTAGAGAGAGAATAGGTACCAAAGGATATTTCTTTTTCAACTTAAAAAGATAATACCTAAAAGAAACACCATTGATTAAAAATCAAACATGTTTCTTTTTCTTTCGGTTCTTTTGTCGACGATAAGCTAAAGCTTCTTCTTTTTAGCTCAAAAATAACAACTGAGAGACGGTGGTGGTAGTGTTTGGGTTTCGAATGGAACAAAAATGAGAGCATTTGTTTTTTTTTTTTAATTTTAGAATATGATTTTGGAAAAAATATAATATTTGTGTTTTTCAAATTGGTCTTTTATTTTTTAAAAAAAATCTTTTGTTTCTATTGTACGGTGTCACCTTCATTTTTAGAATTTTAAGAGTCCCATAAAAGAATCAGTCAGTCATCAATTTAATTTCTTATTTATTTGTTTCTATTTTCTTTTTAAATTCAAAAAAGAAAAACATGATTGTTTGAGTTTTTATTTTAGTTTCTTTTTTTTTTCATAACTTACAAAATTCATAAAAAATTGTTTATCACCTTCAACTAAATATATATTATTTAATATTAATTATTGATAATTTATTAATATTTGATTAATTAATTCATAAAATTAATTTATCTTTAAGTTTTATATAATATATAATTATTATTAATAATAAAAAAACATAACTAGGTTTTTTTTAAAAAAAGAACCTAAATGGCGATAATAAAAACAAAAAATTAGTATGAAAAATAAAAACAAAACTAAACGAATACTATTTTTTTTCTTTGGTATAATCAAATATGCATATTTTATATGAAGTGCATAATTTCTCTTTTATACACTAAAATATCTCAACTATTTATTTGTCTAAGTAGTGGTGTTTTCTTAACAAGATAAAATTGTATGCACTTAAGGAAAAGCTTAAAAGATTAGCCTATTTAGACTTCGAGTTTTACAAACGTACAAAATTCACTGGGAATCTTTAATATAAGCACACAAGTTTGGAATACTATGGTTAAGGGAGTTAACTGGGAGTTTGAGGAATGAGAAGATGGGTTTTGGTTCTCTTCTATATCATCTAAGGCAAGAAGAGCATAAGGCACTTAAATGGAGATCAACTAGCTCCTAAGAGAATGAAATGTTACCTAATTATTAGGCACTTTCCTTATTGGAGACTCCGATCCCTTAAAAGATAATTCTTATGTAAATATGAGTAAAAATAATTTACGTAGAGAACTACAATCAAAAACTCATCGACTAACGACTTTCTGTACAGAAGAAACATTATGTTAGAAGTAGGGAGCATCTGCTGCATTTACTACAGAATTGACCTTTTCTAAAAATAGTGTGGAAGGATTGAATTTTTATGTTCAAGTATTTTACTTTGGCTACGGTCTGACTTCAAGATAAAGGTCATTCCTTCTGAAATGTATATGGATATAGGGTATTTGGTTTGGCCAAAAGAGCATTTTAAAATTTAACGTTTACACCAAAATCTTAGATTCAAATCAGACCTTACCTGCATGGAAAAGTTGACAGAGTTGATAAATGCCACGTGGCATTTTTGCTGTCGTGGAATTTTTTAAAAATTGCATGAGAGTGGGACCCGTTTTTGAATTTAAAAAAGAATAGGGTCCACTTGTTTTAAGCGATGTGAAGATGATTCTACCGTCCTAGGTTTAGCAAGAGGAAGTTTGAAGGAGCCTGCGAAATAGTCTACTATTGGACGTGAACAACCAGATCAATACCACCACCCTGATGGCGTGGTCGAAATAAAACAATTTGAAGAATTTTTCTTTTATATGCATAATCTCTGGGACTAAGCTACTTCATTCTATACATGTAGGAAATCGTATAGTTCCATAAGCACTCACATGGAAATTTTTACTCCAATACGTTATTTCATTGACATTAATCAATCAGTCACTGAAAGTGGGTCAGCCATAGTTCACTAGATGTTGTTTTGCAAAAATGGTAATTAAGAATCCTATGTTTTCGAAAGGTTGATCTAACCTAGCGGTGTTGTAGTGATGGAACCTATTTGTTGGTTTATACAATTTGGTTATAGTTTAGTGACAAAATATTTAAAGGTATTTTTTACCTTGTACATGTTTAGATGTATATGATAAAATCTATGGAATAATTATATATTGAAAATAAAATTATAATGAGATTATAATTATGAGATTCATATTAAATTTATGTATTATTCTTAAATGTTTCTAGTTATTGTTTCATTAAGACTAGACATTAATAGAGCATAAAAAAGACTAATATACGTTATGTTTTTTCTTAAGAAGGAAGTAGTCGATCTCATAGATTAAGGTATGGAGATAACTAAACAAATGTGTGGGTGTCTGTTAGAGAATAAGTTTACTGAACTAACCCGACATAAGAAATCCATTTGGAACATTACCTGTATGTCTATAGAAATTCTCATTGTGATGACTGTATAAGTGATCATTTGACTTGAGGTCTCCAAAGTTATCTTGTATACGAATTGCTATATTTTGATACTATTTATGACCTATTTAATCATAAGTCGTTCAATCAGTAGTCATTGGATATAACATGAACTATATAGAGGTAGTTGTGTGTTCAAGATAAGATTTATCACCATTAGTATTAATTCGAGAAATCATTCGCTAAGGTGGAATGACCCTTTGTAAATAGTTTATAAATGTCATTAATTGAATTAATAGCTAATGGCGAAGAACTAATATGATTAGGCTAAAAAAAGTAGACATTAATTCCATACACTGTCTAATCCGAACATTATATGAGGAAAGGATTGAATTATACAAAAAAAATAATGCACTAAAAGGTTAGTTAAAATCATTTTAACATTCCTAAATATTTGGGTGGTCATGATGCATTGCTAGATACCAATCTTGATCTATGATTATAAATTTTTAATTAGAAAATTAAAGAATAATTAAAAGGAGTTTTAATCTATCTAATTCAAATTATGAATTAGAATTATAATTTATAATCATTGTCAATACATTTGAGAACCTAATGGGTCTCACATAAAGAAGGGGTTGAAGAGAGCAAAGATAGTTTCAATCAAGTTGGACTCAATTGTAAAATTTGACAAAATTTATGATTAAATATGAGATATCTAATAAACAAGGATCAATATAAGATATTGGATCTTATTTTAGCATAATTGATATTTAAATAGAATTATTTGTAATTCTAATTAAAGTTTAATTTAAATTAGAACTTAATTTAAATTAAATTACTAAAATGTTCAAAAATTATTATAAATAGGCTTAAGCTCTAATTGGGCTAGCACTTCTTGCTTAACCCTCTATGTAAGAGTTAAAAAGTTCTCCCAACCTATTTTGTTGATATCATTAAAGGTCGAACACTTACGTAGCTATGATGTTTGAGATGGAACAATTTTGGAAACAGTTCATGGGATATGATAAGAAAATGATCAAGCTTCAGAATAAGGTACGAATTACAATTGATGCTTTATTATGATTTATATGTTAATCATTTTATAGAATTAAAGTGGTTTTAGTGTTTCGTAAATCAAAATACTAAGAAGTTTCGTAATTATTCTATTACAATCAAGTTCAGATCCTGTCCCAATTTCTCAACAGTGGTATCAAAGCCAATTTTAGTTATATAACTGGATTAAAAATATGTGATTGTTATTGGTTATAATTGGCTCTGATATCACTATTGAGAAATTGGGATAAGATTCGATCCCAATTTCTTAACACCATTGTCTCTAGCTTGCATACAATATCTGTCATAATATTTGTGTTTGAAAATGCCTTATATGCCACAATAGAGCCACTTGATCTCAATTTATCTATGTTGTTTCTACATTCAAGAGTTTTAACTTGTTAAATCATTACTGGTTTCTTGTTGTCATTTGGTCTTCATCTGTTTCCATGTTCATTTTTTGCAAGAGTTCCTTAATTGAAGATTTACCTAGGATTGAAAATCTTGACAAGCCATCTTACTTTTCTTCACGATTGCAATTTGAGATGGTTTGCATGATAATCTTGTAAGAAAGATCACTACTGGAAAAAGGGCGTTTACTGACAAAAATTATTGACGGAAAACGTTAACTTTTTGTTGGTAATTTGATTTTCCGACGATTTTTATCGACAGAAAAATTCGTCGCGAAATAGTGGGTTGGTAAATTTGACGACAGAATATAGGTTCTGTCTAAAAATTTACCAACGGAATGTTACATCCATCGGTAAATTTACCGATAGAGAGAATCGTTTCCGTCGATTCGGTGAATGTATAGTAAAAATGTGAACATATATCGACGGTTAGTCAATAACTGTCAGTAAATATCACTTAAATTACGGACAGAAATGAAGCTTCCGTCTGTAAAATCCCTAAACATTTACCAATGGTTTACCGCAAACCATTGGTAAATATGTGTTCACTTACTGACGGGGACTCGAATTCTGTCGGTAATGACAATTCACGTTCTTCCTCAGTTTTCTCCGTAAGTATTTTCTTTTTTAAAATCTCTCCATTTGATTTGGATAATTTCAATAGCTATAAATTATCTGTGCAAAATTTTTTGATTTGTTTATATATTTAATTTGTTTAAACAGAAAATTAATTGATTATATAAAGGAAAAATTTTCTTCATTGATAATAAAAACATTAAATTTTACATAAATTAAAACGAAATGACTACAATCCTATTATCCTAGTGAGCGCGGATGGTCTAAATCTCTACCCTTGCCCTTCATCTTCTCCATGTCATTTTTTAGCTTAGTCATATACTCCATTGTCTGTTGCAACTGACTTGTCAAGGTCTGCACTGTGCTCTCAAGCTGATTAATACGTTCCACTGCTGGTCGTGTAGTCGTTGTTGTACTGGACATAGAGGAGTGTGAATAATAAGTGTTCCTAAATGATCCTAGCCGAAAGATCCTTCCACGATTGTCCCTACCACCCACTGCATCAAAATATGCCTGGCTCTCATTAACAACTTGTTCTCCTTGAGACTGTTGCTGTATTGTTTCTTGTATTTGGTTTTATTAGGAGGCAATGCTTATATTATAATTAGTAAGTCATAATTATTAAGAATGAATATTAAAGTATGAATTTCACATAAATTTAGTTCTCTACATCGGTTATTGACGAATGTCACAACGTCATGCTTCTTAATGTGAGTATGCAAAGACAACTGACAAGGTGTAGGCCTTATTCCCATAGACTTTTCCTGCATAACAATAAAATGTTCTAAGTTAAATCAAAATTTATAAAAATTTCGAAAGAGTCTCCTCTATTTCTATGATATTGTCCCCTGTTAGACAAAGAAAACAACTCACCACAACCATATATGACACTAAACATTTATACCATGATCATTATCCATCATCACAACATTCACACATCAATTTAAATTGAAATACAACAAAATAAAAAATTAGAATATAAGTGTAATAGTTAGATACTTACAAGTCTCTCTTCATGCTCGTAGTGGATAATTGATTCTCCCGTATGAATGAGAAGACTGTCTCCCCTGGGCCTCTACGTTTGTTGGTCAAGTTACGCCCTGATATGAATATTGCCTTAGGAGATGTCCAGTGCTCCTGCCAACGACTCCATATACTCTCAGAAATATAAGACGGTCGTATATCAACCTTGTGTATCGCACCAATAAAGTTGCGATAAAGTGTACAAGCTCACCTCTCCCATACACCATGTATGACCCCATCGATACCAGAATTCTAGTAAAATTGTTTCTGAAATTAAAAGAAAAAAATTTGATAACATATAATCTAATATTATTTATGTATACAGATAAATGAAAAAAGGAAATTATGAACATATTGTATCTCAAACTCCTGAAAGTAAAATGTCTTTGTGGCCTAAGAGATCTTCTTTCATATGTAACCCTCAAGATCAATCCTCTCCTTAAATGTAGATGTCATAAGTTTAGAACACGGTCCAGACGGAATCAACCTAATAGAAGAACAAATAATTTTATACCATTTGAAAAAATTTAAACCTATAACTTAATTATAAACATATATAGTGTTTCATGCGATTTCACTTACATTTGATTGACTATTATGATATACTTTCTTCCATCAAGTCCCTCAGCTCTAGGCAGGTGGTCGTCTCCTTCATCCACTATAGGGGTAGTGGATGATGTATGAGTGATGGATGGTGAAGCATCAGGAGTAGCAGGTGATGCTTCATCTGCAACTGTAGGCCCTGGAGGTGGAGGTGGTAATTCCGTTGCAGCTGGAGACTGTGATGGTCCACCCTCATAGTAAGTACCACCGAATATATGTTTGAACCTGAGCCGCATTACTTCACGTTGTCTCTTTGGTCCCATGTTTTCACCTGAAATTTATTATTTATTAAATTTTGTAGAAATATAAGAATTTGTAGTAGTTGTCCAATATTTTACACAATTTATGTAATAGGATATTGCGATTTGTTAAATATCATATTGAAGTACAAACTTTCAATTCAATTATGAGAATAATTGTTACAGTCATAGAACAATAATGTAACTAGTTTAAAGCTGAGTCTAATACATTGCAGAGATAAATCACAATGATATAATTATTTTCTTGGATTCCAAGTGACATGAGAGTCGGTGAAAGTAAATGAATTCCCGATGGCAGGATTCCTGAGAAGGGTCCTGACATGTTCGAGCACACCAATGGAAATAGTTGAAGTTCTTCCCTCACGTGTAAGGTTTTGAACACCTTCTTGCAACAGCGTTTCCACTATTGCTAAACTTTTAGATGAAACGATACAAAACGGTTTACCTACAATACAATTAGTATAGAACTTACATATTGTTAAATTAGATACTCGTTAAACGAAACTATCATGAAAACTCATATGTACATGAATGTCCAGACGAGCTCTGTGGCATTGCTTGCTTTTCCAAAGCAACCGATTTCACTAATCCTTCATCGACCATTGTGTCATTACTCCCGCCTCCTTCGACATACATATCATCTTCGAAATACAAGCAAGCTTAAAATAACATGTAGTATATACCATCAAATGTGAATAAATATTATATCTTCATAATAGGAAATTAGATGTACATAGTAAGGGAAGTGACATTGTTCAGATGATACTATACACCTTGAAGCAGAAAATCGACCATGGAAGGCAAATGATCATTAGTTAATGAAGTGGAGTTTTTTACTGCATTGTGTAATCCTTCAGCAAGGAAAATTTTTCCATATTCCTTCCAACGGAATGAATTACTACCATTCGGCACCAAATGCCCTGTCGACATTCATTCATTAAGAATTTGAATTAAATATTTGACACAGTATATTGAAAAGTTTGAAATGATCTTCTTTGTCGAATAAAATATTCAAATACAAACACAAATTAATCGCTATCATAACTTAATTGTAAATTACAATCATCTTCATTTTCTGAAGAATAAGAAACAAAATCCGGGTCCTCTTTAGATCTCTAACTGTCGTCCTCCTCTCTAGATGAAATGTCAACATATTCGTTAGATGGATTGTTAAAAGGTTTATTATCATCATATGTGACAGATGCATTTATAAAATAAGCATCTTCCTGAAACGCTTCACTTTGATTTCTCTTCTCCTTTTCCATATGATTCAAAAATACCTCTAGGTTTAACTTTGCAAACCACCAACCAATTTGACTTATCTTGTAGTAAGCTAGGAAAGGGACATACCACACCTGTTTTGCTTGCATAGCCAACTCAAAAGGTTCAAATTGTCTCAATCTTTTTCGGTTGTTGATTTCAACAAGATTATATCGGCTATGCACTTTTTTTCTAACATTTTGGAGTCGGGTCAAACCAATCATACTTAAATATCACAGTTCACTTGATTGGCAATGTAGGGTACTCAACTTTAAGTATCTCAATAATTTTACTATAGTAATCCATCAATTCGCCCTGTATGGAAACTCTACTATTTATTGTTGCCATGCTATGACCATAATATTCTGTATGATATTTGTATCCATTAACAAAATATACCGGATACAATTTAACAGTTGGCAGAGCTCCCTTAGCAATATCACAAATGAACTTATTCTCTATTGAATTTTCGGTTGCCTACATAAAAAGAAATTATCAAATCAATGAGTACAATTTTATTTCAACACTTAAATCCTATAATTCAATTATTAGAATATTTGTAAGCAATAACTTATATATCTCTCTAACCATTATGCGAAGTGTCTTCCAACCTCATTATTTACTTCATCCTGTGTACTGTCTAGCATGATCTTGCATAACAATGCCTTGTATAATCTAAATACATTGTTACGTATTTTAATTATGAACAAGACAAAAGTTGAAAACCGATATAATCATGTTCAACTTACTGTACGAAAGGTTAAACCTCTTGATAGTTCAATAAAATGCAACCATTGGCAGCCTCAAGTTCTAACTCTATTAACATTCTTCTTATTGCACGTCCATATGGTCGCTCAGGATATATCAAAATGGATAAGTTACCATCAGCATCACTCATTCCTCCCCCATCGTTATTACGTGGAACTTTTCTTTCTCTTGTGTGAACATATGAATCAAAATAAATGTCCATAAAATGTACTAGCTTCCTCCACTAAATAAGCATTACATATCGAACCTTCAACCCTAGCCTTGTTTTTGACATTTTTCTTCAAGTGATGCAAATATCTATATTAGAAAACACGGTTGTTATAATTTAATAATTAAAACATGTTATTACTTCAATTATAATAATTTGAATTTGAATATCCTCTCAAATGGATACATCCATCGATATTGAATTGGACCAACTAGTTTTACCTCGTGTGCTAAATGCACAGATAAATGCTCTATAAAATCAAAGCAGCTTGGAGGAAGAATTCTTTCCAACTTGCACAAAATTACGGGAATCTCCCTTTCTAGTATTTCCATTTCAGTGAACTTAATTCCAGACAAAACTTTTAAAAAACAGACTTATTTTTGTTATCATTTCCCAACCCTTATTCGGTAGTAACTCCCAAAATGCGATTGAAATTATCCTTTGCATAAATACATAATAATCATGACTTTTCAACCCAAATAATTTGTACTTTCTCATGTCTACACATCTTGCCAAGTTTGACACATAACCATCGAGGAACTTTAGACTTTCCAACCATTCACACAATATTTCTTTCTGTTTTTGTCCAAAGTGTAACATGCTTTCGGATATTTACCGATGTGAAGATCCTTATGTAACTCATTCTTTCTACAAAAAAGTTACAAATCTGCTCGGATTTTGCATTGTCTTTTTTCCTCCCTTCAATGTCAAAAAAATTCTTTTCAATATGCATCACATCTAGAATATGATATACCAAATTAGTTTTCCAATATGGCAAATCCCAAGAGATGCTTCGTTTTCTCTAACCAAAGTTTTTACTAATGCTTGTATTAACTTTATCAGCTTCAAATTCTATAACTTTCAGCAAGCCTAATTGATCGAGCTCTAACAAAATCTCTTCACCAGCTTTGTAAGGGGGAGGAGGCGTTTTTACCATCCTATTCTTAATGAACTTTTATTTATTGCGTCTAAATGGATGATCTAGAGGAAGAAATTTCCTGTGATTGTTAAACCAACAAACTTTGCCCCCGTTTGGAAGATAAAAGGCATCAGAATCATTGCCACAATAAGGACAAGCAAGTTTTCTTGCTATGCTCCATTCAGACAACATGACATATGCCAAAAAATCACTAATGGTCCACATCAATGTCACTCTCAAACAAGATTCTGCTTTAGAGATACATTGTATGTCTGAACACTGTATTCCCAAAGATGTTGCAATTTTGATATCAATGGTTGTAAGAAAACATCAATTTTATGCTTCAGATTTGAAGGGCCTGGTACAATCACTGTCAAAAACATATATGCATCCTTCATACACATCCATGGGGGCAAATTATAAGGAGTTATTATGATTGACCATGATGAATATTACTGGCCAAATTGCCCAAAAGGTTGGAATCCATCCGTCAACAATTCTAACCTTACATTTCAACTTTCAGCTGCAAACTCAAGATGGGCGTCATTGAAATGTTTCCATGCTAGTACATCTGAAGGATGACTCATAATTTCGTCTTCCTATTCGTGTTCATTATGCCATCTCATGTGAGATGCAGAAGCATATATTCTTTGACGTCTCAAAGTTAGCGGGAAATGGTACATCTGCTTCCACGGTACTAATTTCTGTTTCATTGAATGTTTTCTAGGCTTTAACCTTGGTTGACCACAAAATTTGCACTCTTGTAATTCCATATCATCTCCTCAATACAACATATATCCCAATTTATAACAATCAATCTTCTCAACAGGCAAACCAAGACCCCTAATAAGTTTCTTCATATCGTAAAAACTATCAACCATTGTATGATCAGGAGACAATGATTCATTATACCACTCAAGAATTTTATCAAAACTACGGTCCAAAATATGCCCTTCAGACTTTATGTTCAATATTCAAGCAATTGAAGACAATTGGATTATTGTCTCACAATTTGGCCATAACTCTTGGTCTGCTGACCATAGGAAGTCAAAAAACTGTTTTTGCATGTGGGTTAGGTTCTTCTTCAAGATTTTCCATATTTTCCTCAAAGGTATTACCACTTGCATTATAAACCATTTGCATATACGGATTTTCAGCAGCTGACTCATAATTTGTTCTAAATGGAATCCCCCTTCAAACTCATTGAAGTTGACAGACGATTTTGCGTGATTACCTCTTGAAGTGCTACAAATGCCATGTTCCTATGTCATGTCCACTCAAAATAATTGGGACAAACCTTTTTCTCAGAAATGCCCATTAACCTCATCAATAGGAAGGAAGCATTTGTGTTTGCACTTTTTACATAGATATCTAATCTTGGGCCCATCCATATATGCAGGTTGAGAACATGCATGATGAATAAAAGCTTCATCTCCGGTAACAAATTAAGGATTAATGTAACCATCAGGTGTTAATCGTCTATACATCTAAGATCTATCAACATAACTCATTTCTGTATAACTGTTAATTAACAACAGTGAATCATGAGTTAGTATCATTCATGTTTTCCAAATATTACTTCAGATCTAAGATAAGCCTTATGAATCAAGATAACAAATTCTCGTTGTGACTCTTAAGTGTTAGTAGTGTGCCCTAGGTCAATGGATATATGTGACTTTTGTACTAACATTATGACTTATTAATAATATATTATGAGGTATTCTTTTATATATGCATGTATATC
>JANSVA010000009.1:17459095-17479877 GCA_025504915.1 Erythroxylum reticulatum
AAGGGACTGAGTTTGTAACCATGGTTACAGGTTAAATCGGATTACCGATCCTCATTTGATTTGGGTAGTCATAATGTGTTGCTAGAGGCCGCTTATGACTTATGGGCCTCGAAGTGTGATCAAGCCCATTGCCAACATCAAATGAGCCTATAGGGTTGCACACAGAGAGTGATGAGATCTGGGCTTATTCTCTTGGGCCTAATTTGTTAAGCACTGAATAAATCTATGTGGATATATTTATTGGGCTAGATTGAATTAAGTTGTCAGGCTTTCATTAAATGAGATATAATATGGGCCGAAACTTATTGGGCTTCCATAATTCTAATGGTTTTAGGTTTATGATATTCTTATTCCTAATAGGAATAGGGATTAGGGTTTCTCTATAAATAGAGAAACTTATGTCTCATTAGAGGGGAGACAAAAACCCTAGCCACCTAAACCTAGTTGTTCGTTCTTCTTCTGAGAGGAAAATTGTGCGGCATTCAAAAAGTGTTTTAGAACGTGCTAGCACACATTAGCCGCTCCCCGGATCGTTCATCCTCATATGGATACCAGTAGAGGACGTTCGTGCACTGTAGCATCTACAAATATGAAAAACAAATACCAATCCATGTCAAGAGGTAATTTTGTACGTATTGTAATTTTCGGTTATACTTCTTGTTGTGTAGTATAGTCCATTCCGCTGCGTATTGTGAACACCCGGGCTACAGGAGCAATCATCATAGGTTATGGGTTAAGGTTTATGGGTTTAAATCAAAAAACAAACCTATCATGAAGATCGAACATATATGTTTGTAATCATATATGTTAGAAGATTATTAATATTAAAAGTCCTATATTAAATATGTAAATATAATAAGTATTCATAAAAATATAAATACTTATTTGAATAAATTTTGTTAACTTATAGGTCGTTTTTAAAAGATGCGTTCAAAAATTTTTGATTTCAAAAGTAAAGAGAAGCTAATCATGACGGAATAAGAATCAATGAAAAAAATAGGTTGACATATTAAAGTAATTGGAACTATAATATAAGTCAAACTTATCTTATATTAATTCAATGATAATGTGACACCCACATATACCCCCCTGGGAGGATATTGCAAGTGCCACACATACAGACCATACAGATAATATAGAACCAAAACTAAATCCAAAACACACAAAACATAACATACGTGCATTCCCAAAATCTCAAGGAAATATATAGTACATAACATATCATTCATATTGTGCCTATCATATTACATACCATAAATTCGAAGACTAACATGTATTAAGGTTATTACAAACCTTCAAACAAATTCAAAAGTCATATACATCAAATATAAGCCCAAAACAAACTCAAAATACATTTTTCTCAAAACAAGACTCAGACTCCATTGGCCATTACGATTGACTTATCCTAGTCTTTATAATCCTCACTCTGAACCTACACGAGGCAAATCTACCGTGCTAAGCATATAGCTTAGTGAGTAATAACTAATCTATACATGAAATGACAACTCATCATACAGAATCAAGTAACAACATAAACATGCATTAAAAGATTGCCTAACATTAAATCAGACATAATGCATTTCAGAATAGATTTTTATAATTATCATAACAAAATATCACAAGAGGGTATAAACCCTTCAAAATCAGAATACAATTTGGTTTATGTCAGAATCAAGCAGACATCATAATACAAAATCAGATGACTATTAAATCCATTTATAGAAGCGAATAACGAGACTTATATAGAAGAGACCAAAGTCTCGACACCGAAGTGTCTAGAAGAGACTGAAGTCTTGACACTGAAGTGTCAATAACAGAAGACATCGAAGTGTCATTAGCAGAAGACACTGAAGTGTCACAGAAGCAGCTGCAGACCCTTCTAGGCATGCCTATTTACCCACAATTAGGACTCAATAGTTTTAAAACAAATCAAAGTCATTTCAAATATTTCATGTGCAAAGCAAGTAGTCAATCATATTCACATGCAAATAGCACTTTCAATGATATAATCATGCATCAAATCCTCGGAAAATCATTGTCAGGAATTCAGAACACAATTAGCATAAATCACATTCAACAAGTAGAACAAAGTAAGGTATGTCCATCTAAGATTACTCACAAAAGTTCCCTGTTTTCTTATTGCCTCGAAGTTCTGACAATATCTGGAATCGGTAGCTCTAATGGTTCCTCTAAAACATTAAATACAAATATGTATTACTATTGTGCACAATTATAAATTCAATTATGCACATTCATGTACACTGAGTATGTATGATGCATGTTCATGTCAAAAATCTGGGTTTCTTATCCTTAATCTTATCACATTATCAATCGTATGAAATCATACTCAATCCCTCAATCCAGATTTATTTCACAGTCCACCTTCGGATCCACTTTGCTCAATTATTCTCATCAAGAAAGTGAGGTAATTAGGTAATACTTCCTTCTAGAACATTTTCCCTCTTTGTCTTAGGTTTCCAATGATACCAAGGTCATCCAATTTAGTTTACTATTCAATGATTTATGCTCAAAATACTACAGACTATGTACATTTGAAATTTTGGCTAATGCATGATCATGTCTCCAAGTTGTACACCTCATAACTCTCAATTCCAATATCCAAAAATTTCAAACTTTATACCAATTTAAATATCAAATAATAAGCTACAACTTTAGTGAAGATACCTTAGTCTAATTTGGCCTACATCAATATAGTTTATTCAACAACTACAGGACATGATTTCTTTTCCTGGTAGTGCTAAGGCCTAAGCCAAGACTCAATTTCATGCCAATTTTGAAAATTTTAGAGACAAAATTAAAATTTGACTTCTTTAAGAAAGTTGTAGAAATATGACTCTAGTTTAATCTGAATTAAGAACCAACTGATTTCGAGATCCATAGTTCAAGCTATAATCGAAATACCAAAGCAAGTTCAGCAAAAAGACTTCGTTTATCATAATCTAGCATATTTCATCATTTTCTTCCAGCTTTTCCCCAAAACAAACTTTCGGGTAAATGTTATACGATCATTTTGATAATGAAAATGAAGTATATAGGCCAAATATTCTTCTAAACATTTGTTCTTTTATGTCTCAAGTTCAGTAGGACACCAACGTACTGCAATTTGGTTCATTATTTTGAAAATTATCCCCAAATGACTACAGACTGTTCACAAACAGTGACACATTCCAAATTCTCAACTTTAAGCCAACTTTTGACACATTTATTGACAGAAATCAAATTTGATTCCTTTATGAAAGTTGTAGATATAAGTTTCTAGTTTAATCTTAATTTAAATTCATCCAATTTGGATACCTACAGGGCAAGATATAGCTAAAATACCGAAATTTGTCTAGTAGAACTACTCATCTGAACCAATTTCTAGCATGCATCAAACCTCAATTCTTTCTCATGTCAGTACACAATTGATCCATATCAAGCATCAAACAACACATGTTATCACAGGATACCAAGTTTATAATTCCCTTACCTTACTAAACTTCAAATTCAACTCCATGAATCCAGCTAAACCAAGCTTCCAAAAGTCCAGCACATACCTAAGTTTAATGTGTAAATTTCAGCACCAACTAGATAATATTACATAAAGTTATATGACCTACTTCTTGATGAAATAACTTACAAAGATGATGATCCAAGCTTCAAAAAAGGTCTTGAAGTTGAGAGGGGAGTAGGAGAATTTCGGTGGAGAGAAGAGAGCAAAGTGAAGACTTGCTCCAGTAGAATTTGCCACATCCAAAGCTAGGTGTCATGGAATTGGAGCAACATATGTCTCCATGCATGAGCTTCATGCGTCCCTTGAAGGAGCTGACATGTGTCAATGATACATTAGGTCATATGTCACACACTTAGTGCTGCCATTTGTCAATGTATCAATTATGCCATTTGTCAGTGCTTTAACCATGCCAAAAGTCATTAACTCATAGGTTAATCATTCTAATTTTCATGTACCAACTTAACTTGCCACTTGACAAATTTTCCTAGACCAAATGTATGTTTAAATACCTTAATTCTCTAATGAAATCAATTAATTCCAATTCACTATCCATTACGCACTTGACCAAAAATTCAAATCATATGTTTTTCATATTCTAATCATAGCAAAATTCTAACTCTTATCATATATGTACTTTCATAAACATGTATTATTTGAACTAGGGTATATTTTGGGACTTTATAACTCTCTCCCCCTTAAAAGAAATTTGTCCTTGAAATATATTGAGAGGTTTGATTTGTACTTTTATAAAGAATTAACTTAGCCTCACACTTGAGTCTAGTATGGAGTGCAAGTTACAAGTCATATCATTTTGTTTAAAAAAGGACCTTCTTATGTCTTCACCTTTTATTTCTCTCTGGTTATCCTGTAAGTCTTTAGAGAATAAAAGCTGATACTAGTCCTTGAGGATCATAAAAAACATGTAATCTTTAAGAACAAAAATATACCTAGGATTCTATAGGTAGCACTCTACCAGACAACTGTATTTGGACCATTAGATCTTCAGGTACCCCAAAAACACTCTCGTTACTACCGTTTAATAGTTAATTGATAATTATTATTATAAATAATAAAAAATGTTATTTAATAAAGACAATCAATAATAATTATCAAATAATGATCAATTAATTAATTTTATTAACAATTGACAATATTTTCAAAAGAATTAAAAACTAACCATTAATTTATCATTACTTTATCTCAATATTCAGGTCCAAGTTTTTTTTTCCAGTTGTTGCTAGGAGTTAACGGCATCTTCGAGATATAAATAAGGTATTTAATTAAGGATTAACTCCTCCCCATCAATCGTGCATTTAAGATTTTACCTTTAAAATGTTCTAAAAAAAGATTACTTGTGATTGACATCCTTACCAAGTCAAATAATTATTGATTGATATGTTTTATATCATATGAAAAATACCACAAGTACACGACATTATGGGTTGATCCCACGAAGACTGTAAATACTAATAATTACCCTTTTTCTATTATCTAACCTATAAATCAAATTGCCAATTTTAATTAAAAATTAAACTAAACGAATAAACTAAGAATTAAAATAATATTGAAAATAAAAAAGGAAAATAGACAGAAGAATCAATATTAAATAACAGTATCTAGTTAATGGATCTCTTAAGAATCCTTAATTATCAACCCTTTATCTTGCAGTTATATTATTAATTAGTAGACCGTGAAATTTTCTATCTTTTATTAATATCTTTCTTAAGACTATTAACAACTAATCCATCAGTTATTAACAGAAATCTTTCTAATTAAGACCCTATGATTGCTTTATCAATTTGTGAATTTAACCTTAATCTAGAGGATTTTTGTTGACATATCTCTAGGTTTGTATACAACTCCTTCCAATTATGGTAGATCTATTCTTATAAGAGAATTTCTCAATCTCAATCATATAAAATCAAATCATGCACTATTATTTTGAATATATAAGAACAAGAATAAAACATATAATTGAATCAAAATAATTCAATTTATATAATTACGATGAATAAAAGATTAATACATACTGTTATCACGACTTAGGGTTCATTACATCTAAACACTAAACAAATTTAGTTCCTAGTCATAGAAAACAAAACCAAAGATAAATATGCAGAAGAACTAATAGAAACAAAAGAAATGATAATTCTAAAATTTCCTTTTTCTTCTGGTGGATCTTCTTGCAAAACTAGATTGGATGATGCTATCTAACAGATCTTTTGATGTCATTTGCATGTTTTCCTTGTCCTTTAATCAGAATTGTCCCTCTCTAGGTTACTTACGACTTAAAATTGCTTAATAACTCCACTCACATCCTTTTATAATAAAAACTAGGGTTTTTGAGTTATACGGTCAACATACACTGGCATGTAAGTGACTGTACATCTTCAAAAACACTTGAATTTGCAATTTCACATAGGCATAAAGACTTACACAGGAAACATACATGGTTGTGTATATAAACATACAAGGGCGTGTAACTCTACACTACCAGAACCAAAATTCTTCAATCTTCATACCTTTACAAAGGCTTACACAGTTACTGTACAAGGCCATGTATCTTCAAGTTGCTCCAATTCTTCATTCCAAGTTATGGTTTCATTTGAATTCATCTCCTTTTAATCCAAGAAAGCAATTATTACCTATAAATGCACTTGGAGTGTATCAAGTAGCAAAAATAATATTAAAGTAGTAAATATAAAGAAAAATACATTAAATATGGGCATATAATTATAGTTAATTAAGCATTAATTACAAAAAGCTTGATTGATATATTCTATATCAATATTAAAAATGCTACAAGTGCACAACGTAAATATAGCTTGCACAAGCATATACGGGTCAATCCCACGAATACTGTAAGTAATAGTAATTTTCCTTTTTCTATTATCTAACATATGAATTAGAATATGAATTTTAACTAAAAATAAAATAGAAATTAAACTAAAAATTAAAATAATATTGAATGCAGAACAAGGAAAATACTAAGGAGAATTATTATCAAATAATAGTGTCTACGTATAATGCATCCTTCTAAGAATCCTTAATTATTAACCTTTTATCATGGAATTATATTATTGACTATTGAATCTTCAAAATTCCTATCTTATAGTAATATCTTTCTCAAGATTATTAACAACTAATACATCAGTTGATTAATAGAAATCTTTCTAGTTAAAACCCTATGATCACATTATCAATTTGTGAATTATGCTATTACGTTTGATCCTAATCCAAAGAATTTATAACGACTTATTTCTAGATTTGCATGCAACTCCTTCCAAATATGGTAGATTTATTCATATAAGAGGATTTCTCAATCTTAATCGTATAAAATCAAATCATGCACTAATATTCCGGATATATTAGAATAAGAATAAAATACATAATTGAATTAAAATAAATCAATCCATATAATTACATTGAATAAACGATTAAATCATATTGTTATCACGACTTACACTACAAGAAAAAGGTTGATTAGCAACAGAAAATTTTGACGAAAAACGGTAAAATTATGTCGGTAATACAATTAGCGACGGAATAAATCGACGGAAAAATCCGTCTGTGATTAGTTCGTTGGTAAATTTACCGACGGAAAATTAAGAAAATGTCGGTAAAGTTACCGATGGGAAAAATATTCCGTCATAATATTTTCTGACAATAAAAATTGACCGTCGATGAACAAATTTTTAGTAAACTGGCTTTTGCAATATTACCGATGGAAAGAAGAATTACTGTCGGATAATATCTAACAATTTATCAAAGATTTTAGTTTGCTGTTGGTAAATATAATGAAATTTACCAACGGAATTTTATTTTCCGTCGGTAAATGAAACTAAAAAGTTTTTTAAAAATCCTATCCCTCGCCTTCAACTCTTCTAGCTCATGTCTCATCTAAGCCATGCTTTCCATCAATGTGGACATCTCATATGGGAAGTAGAAACCACAAACAAATACCAAATACACGTCCAAGTTTACAAAAATGTAGTAAAAACAAAATCATTTACCTCAACCGACAAGTAGAAGGAACTTCCTAAAGTACAAGAAAGAAGATAATGAGGGATCGAGAATGAAAAACATAGAAACTTAAAGAAATTCGATTAAATATATGCAAATTCATTGTTGACATTGTAAAAATTATAACGAAATCAATATCATTTGAATACCTGCTTATTCCATTTTTTTCATCAACTTCAAAATAAAAATACTGCCAACCAATGAATTCCTACAATGAAAATATTTGTGAACATCTACTTTAAAATATAACTATTGAAGTATATTGAAAAACATAAGGCGGAGACTATTGTACTAATCATAGCCACATAACTCTTCTCAAGGCTCGAACAACACGAGTGTTAGATAATAGAATCATAATCACTATCAAGGAAATCAAATTGGCCTCACAAGACTTATAACTTTGGAAAATATCAGTGGCAAACAATATAGTTACAAGTATTAAGGACATATGGCGAAAGGACGATCAAGTCATTATAACAATTGGGTGCTTAACTCTAGTACCACATAACACATTTCTTCTAATCTTTAAAATTTGGCACTGCACTAAGAAATGTTGGTAACAAGTGCATCATAGTCACAATGGTAACAACATATTGGTTCCTATTGTTTGTAACTCTTCTATTACTACATTCACACTAGATAAACACTCATAAACTTAAACCATGATCTCAATCATGTGTATATTGTTTTCTTTGAGAAAAAGTTTTCATACCAAAATAAGTCCTCTTCGAACGTAAATATCTAACTTCCACCTTCTCTAAATATCTTCAAATTTGATAAATAAAAATCTTGATTGAGTCAAAACTCTTACTAGTGATGATCTTGACCATGCCATCTTATCTCATCCTAAACCTTATTACAACATTCTTATTTCAAACCCAAGTACCGCTTCACAATTTGTCTCAACTCCATCTTCACCAACAGTCACTCCTCAATATACTGCTGACGCATATCAATAGTTCAACCTCTTTACCTCGTAAATCTACGATTCCTAGTGTTACATCCTCAATTACTTTACCTAATAATATAATAACTTTTGATTCATACTGACCTAAAAAAATACTACTTTCAATATATCTCATAGTCAACCACTGACTCATTTTTTCAACTGTTAACATTTTATCAAACACCTTATGTTAACATCTACTTTATTTAATGTCCATCAAATCTTTTCAAAACAATTACAAAAACTCATTTTTTCATCTGTTGACATTTTGACAAACACCTTATATGCATGAATTTTATTTCTCAATATCACAACCAAAATTCAAAACTAAACCTTTTGACACTAATATTTCTACCTTAAATCCTCTATCCATGTACAAAAATCAACATGCATACAAAAAAATCAAAGACAATAAAACAACAAAATTCACAAACAACCATTAGCTCCACGAAAATGATTTAATGGTGGGAGAAGATAACAACCCATGCAGTAACGACGATGGAAGGCCAACAACAGACACCGGGCAGGAGAGGAAGTCAGAGGAGGAGGAAGAAGATCGAAGACCGAAGAAAAAATGCGAAAAAAATGAACTGGGGGAGGGGGGCGGCTCTAGGCGTCTTTAAACACAAGAAGAAAACGACATCGTTTGGTGTTAAACTAAACGATATTGTTTTGTTTAAGTAAATAACGTTCCAGTTTAGCGACGGAATATAATTTCCGTTGGCATTTTTAAAATTTATTATTCCACCTTCACTTCCCGTATTATTTATCAACGGTAATAAGTCCGTCACTAATTTTACAACTTTACCGACGAAAGTAACAAATCCGTTGGTAATTACCAACGGTATCATTTCCGTTAGTAAACTTTCGTCACCAATTTCAACGTCATTATTGACAAGAACTTTTACCGTCCCTAAATTCTATCGTAAATTTTGCCAGGACAAATTCTCTCCATTTTTAGTGACGGATATTAGAACCATCATCAAACGAAATTTGTCACGGTGATTGTAGCGACGGAAACCCTATTTTCGTCGCTAATTTGTAACAGTTTATTTTTCGTCGGTAATTTTCCGTCGTTAATTCCTACTTTTCTTGTAGTGTTAGGGTTCATCATACTTATACAATAAACAAGTTTAGTTTCGACTCATTAAAAACAAAATCAAAGATAAATATGCAGAAGACTTAATAGAGGCAGAAATTACAATTCTAAATCTAATTCTAAATCTTTCATTTTCTTCTAATGAATATTTTTGAAAATTTGGATTGGAAGGTGATATCTATCGAATCTCTTGATGTATTCTTCGTATTTTCCTTGTTCTTGATAAAAATTGTCGCCTCTGTAAGTTGGTTACAACTTAAAATTGCTTAATAAGGGACTAAAATAAGGATTAATTCCTCCCCCATCAATCATGCATTTAAGATATATCTTTAAAATGTTATCGAAAAGATTATTTATGATTGACATCCTTACAAAGTATTCTCTATTTCCTACGATTTTGGATTTGTCTGGTACGAGAATTGATTAAATTCGTGGAACGATGGAGCTCCAACAAGCCTATTGATCACTTGTCACGTAAACTGGTACAATACACAGATATGGTACAACATAGATTGCCGGAAGGTAAAAAAAAAAGCCTCCAACTTTAGCTTTAGCATCAAGCTTGAAGCTGTGTATAATTTCTTTTTGACTTGATGCTCTACACATTCTGAATGGTCACTCATACCACTACCCATCTGTCTATCACGTATGCGAAAATAATCTTCTTCATCTTACAACTTAGACTTGGTTATATTCGTCAGGTTGTTCATCTTTGGAAGAGTTCGGTTTGTACGTGTGAAGCGTGAAGTTGCAGGCTCCCACAGCTTCCCCAACTGTCAAAAATATCCAATCGTGCCCTATTTTCTCGATGTATTTGGACTTGTTAAGCTTCTTCATCACCTCAGCTCCAGGGTTGGCCAACACTAGCTGTGTGAATACGAGAAAATAGCATTAGAACATATAACCAAAAGTAGCTTCTTCTCAAAAATGACCGAATAAAATACCTTAAGTCCTCTTCTGTCAATGAACTTTTTAACTTCCTCAAGCATGCTTATGCCGCTCGTGTCAATGTTACCAACAGCTGTTCAATCACGAATATAAAAGTTGAATTGAGTTTTATAAAAGTTCTATGATGACTAAGTCAAGGTATGCAAGATCTGCGAGAAGCAAATTACCCACCTCCCATGTCCAGTATAACGTACTGAAGGCTGCTTTCCCCTGATGATTTTAACCTGTCTTCCTCCTCGTCAATCCACCTGGATATCCTATTGATTGTAACACGAACGAGGTATCAATTGACTGCAATTCAAACATCGTATCACCTTTTACTGGTAATGTATGTATGAGCATACCTTTCTCTTAGATAGTTTGAATTGGCGAAGTAAATGGGGGCATCAATCTCAAGTACCAGAATTCCATCAACACTTCTAGCATTGGGATATTGTTCCACATTTCTGTAGATCATTGAGTTCGGAAGGTTTCCAAGGACAAATGTTCTTGGTCTTGCCACAAACAGAAGTACCCTTAGCAAGGAAATAGCCACCTGCAATGTGGTGAACGTTAATTATTGGTTATGCATGCATTAGTTGGTGGGTAATTTTCAGACATAATAATTAGCTCATACCGCTATAACCAGGCCGATCTCAACACTGCCAAACACCACCCCAACGTAGGCACCAATGCAGACGAGGAAGTCAAACTTGTCGACATTCCAGAGATGAATTGCAGCTTCATAATCTATGAGGCCGAGCATGGCTGAGATAATGATCGAAGACAAAACAACCAGAGGAGTGTAATGGAACAGAGGCGTTAAGAACAACAATGTGACCATCACAGCCAAGGCCATTACAATGTTTGATACTGCCGTCTTGCACCCAGCATTGAAGTTCACCGCCGATCGCGAAAAGGGTCCTGGATTTTCAACAAACAAAAGATGGTCAAGACGAATTATCAGAAAGCTGTTAAATTTAGTCAACTTAGCATTTGATAATTACCAGTGGTGAGGTAGCAAGAAGTGCAGGAGCCAACGATGTTCATGGTCCCAATAGCAACCATCTCTTTGTTGCCATCAATATGGTAACTCTTGAACATGGCAAAGCTTCTTCCTACGGCTATTCCTTCCTGTAATGTAATACATTGATGGATAAAGACAAGCATCGAAGACATGTTGTTGTGTAATTCATCGATAAAGACAAGCATTTAACATGTAAGTGGTAGCGTCTGCTGCGTCACATGTTCCACAAGAACATGTCGTCTAAGTTATACAAATTTGCAGCGTGACAAATCTTACCGCCAGAGCTATGACCCCAGTGATGATTCCTGTTTTGATAGCCGTGGTTAGATATGGCGACACAAACACAAGATCCGCAAACGACGGTGGATTTATCCCTTTCTTCAAATGTCCTATCTGCGTTCATTAAATTACACCAAATATTAATTACACACGCATCTATTTTACTAGAGAATCTAAATATAATTGAGTAATTATTACACAACTTCATCAAATGACTGGGCGGGCAAGTTCTTGGGAGTTGGGAGATAATGGGGTCCACATCAGTCTATAATTGTTAGAAAAGGATCCCATAGTTGATAATTATTTGGATTTTGAGATCTAGAGACTGCTGGTCTCACCGCAAATGCAATTCTTCTTTCGTTGTGTGTCGGTCCAAATCTTATGTGTTCGTAGTTAATCTCAAACTTACAAAATAAAAGTAAAGTTAATTCGAGTTTAATTAACTATTATGTAAAAGTCTGAGTTCAGTTTAGTTAAAAAGAAAAGGTTGAGATGAAGCTGTTTTCCTTTAAAATTTACCAATAAAAAGAACCGGAAGAGAAGTACAGATGCATTGGAAAGCTCACCACTTGAACTCCATGTTTCTCGGCGTGCGTGAGATAAACCAGAAGGCTTCCCAATATGACTGACGTCAGAGGAGCCAACGCTGAAATCCAAAAGAACTTTGGTCGTCTCTTGCTCTGCACGTACCCAACATTCAATTATTGGTCTTAATAATTATCCTAATCACTTTCGAAGCATAACTTATGTTGCTGCTGTCATCATCACAGTAAAACCCGTTGTAAGTTGGCTCCTTAATTGTATATTAAAATGGCATGAGCAAAGAAATTCTTCTGATTAGGCAAGTCTCTAAAAGTTAGGGTTTTTCTTTTGCCCCTGAAGCATCTTTAAGAGTTGAAATTCAGGGCAGAAAGTTGACGCGGTAGATTCATCCAGCATATTTTACATATATTCATGGCCCAGGTAGGTGGGAGCAGGTCTGATTAGAACTCGAGTATGAACTAGAAGGGAGACTTCCTAATTCCTATCCATTATGTTGATTATTGAAGAAGATGAGAAAAAGAAATCGAGTAACACGATTAGTGGAACAATTTTATTTCTTAAATTGAACACAGTGATATGGCCTTCCTTAAAACAGGAATAAAGTCTTAAATAATAAAGTTAAAATGACCCGTCCTTTTATGCATGATTGCTCTATGGTTGTTGGCTCTAGTGGCAACTTTTAGCAATGAATACAGAATATTTGGAAGTTGAGATGAGACAGTAATTCCATTAATGCAATATGCATGGGCATTAACATTGAGTTTAATATCTTACGAAGTATCTGGTGAGGAGGAGGAAGAAAAGGAAGCATATGCCCAGAACAACACTTTCCCATCTCCACTGCAGCAACAGAACTTGGTTCATTAAAACTTAACAGATATATTATGGGCATAATTATGTGTCCGTTAGTGGCAGAAGGAGCTAAAACCTGATGAGTCTGGCTGAAGACAGAACGCATGACTGAGACAAGGTCGGTAGCGTGAGTGAAATGGTCAAGCCCAAGAATCCCTTTTAGCTGTTGCAGGCATACTACAGTGGCTGCTCCTGCCATGAAGCCTACTATCGTTGCATGTGACAGAAAATCCACGATAAAGCCAAGCCTGCGCAGTGACAAATTAAGATGTTAATCAAGTTCAGGTCGCAATATACAAACAGGTGAGGATATGTAATTATCTTTGTCTGATGACGTGACAGAGTTGATAGACAAGGATGAATCAGAATCTAAAATTCTAGCTTTTTAGCTAATAAATCTTCTGTTGGCTATTGAAACAAAAGTGTTTTATCGATCTCAATGATTCGAACATACAGTAAGACAAAAGGCACTATAGACAAGAGCTCCAGCTGAGACACAGAACGATACAATTACATATGCATAAGATGTGATTACCCTTTCTGTCCATGTCTCAGTTAGATGACATCCAAACTAGAAGCCAATAAGAGCAATAGTTTTTTTTTTCTCAATTTAGGTTCTAATAATGTATCATTTGATAGAATCTTTCTTATTGACTGACCACGACCATACCTTAAGAAACCAAGAGCAGCTTGGAAGATTCCGGCGAAGAATGTGGCCGTGAAAGCCAGGTGAAGATAAAGCTTGGGGTTCTCGCTAGCTTTAACTTCATTTCCAAGCATTGAACCAATGAGAAGCGAAGCAACAGCAACGGTCCCAACTGCCAAATCTCTTGAACTTCCCATCATAGCATAAACTAGAGGTGGGACAAAGCTTGAATCTGCGTTAAAAGCAAAACAAATGAACTGTCACAAAGAGCCTTTGACTCATCTCTAGTTCATTCGTTACTGCATTTGAAGAACTTACAGAGGCCAAGAATCGGTGGCAAGTTGGCAAGCTTAGCATAACTTATCCCCTGAGGAATAGCAAGACTAGCAATAGTGATACCGGCAATAAGGTCAGCTTTCAAGAGCTGGAAAGTGTAGCGAGGGGCCCATTCAAGGATCGGCAGAAAGTACTGGAGACCCAGCACAATCTTGCGGGACAGAGGCTGGTTCTTGAACTGTTTGAGAGGGTCATCAGGAAAGAAAGTTTCTTTGAGACCATATTTCAAGGACTTGATAAAGGGTTGCGGTGGGGGAACCTCAACCCTATGCGCGTACTCCACACCTGCAGAAGAGTTAACATAGTCGGCGTTGCCCATGTTGAATCAGAAACCGGGGACGTACCTTTAGTTACGTTCTTAGATTTCTAAGTTCTAAAACCTACAAGGGCTCTTGTTTTTAAACTGCTATGACAATGATGGTGGTGGTTTTGTTTTTAAACTGCTATGAGAATGATGGTGGTGGTGAAGATAAGAAACGGTGATGTGTAGTGAGACTGAGAGCGTTGGAGTGGCCATGGCTTTATAGAGGAGGGAGGGGCTTGGGAAGATGTGGTGAGAGGGAGAGTTTCCAGTTTCAGTGCTCTTTTGGACCCACATTGACTCACATCATAATGTAAGACAGGCCACGTTTCGTAAGCTTTTAAAAAAGATTAATTTGATTGAACTTAGTTTTAGGGCTGCCCACCTTGTGCCTTTCGTTTAGAAGCAAAATCCTGGAAGCTCACGATAGTGCTTTAACCAGGCCAGGGAGGCTGTGACATTGCCATCGTGGCTGAAAGTCACTGGGTAATTCCTGAAGCGGATCACGGTTTGACAGATGTTGGGCAATGGTTGGCTAATGTGTTTTTGACTGTTAACATCCGATTAGTCGACCAGAATCGAAACCAAACTAATAACAAGCTTCGCCCCAATTTGACAAGTTTTGGGGATTCAGTTTGCCACCTAAAGTTTCCTCCTACCTGTAATGATATTTCCTTAAGAAGAAATAGATGATTAGGGCGGTGTTTAGAAGTTGCCTATCGCCCAAAATTATAATTAACTTCACTGAATCTTTGCATCTTTACAACCTACCGTTTGATGGTGTTTATGGGCTTTTCAACTCGAGACTTTACAAGGACAAGCCCATGCACTTAAAAGTCTGGCTTAAGGGATAAATGAGACTTTACAACGACATAATTTTTGGAATAATTTGTGTTATTGATGTGAATTTGACCGGTGAAAGCTAAAGTTTTCAAGATCTTAATAACAATAAGAATTTAGTAAAAAATTCATTAAATGTAAAATTTGGAGAGATTTAATAGTACGTAGCTTTAACTTTAATTAATAGATAGGTTATTTCTAAATTTTCACAAGCTTAGAAGCATCACTTACACATAAATTTATCAACTGATGAAGTTTTTCAAATGGTTTAAATAAAATTTAACTAAATCAATCTCTCTCCTTTTTGAGGTTAGGGGAAAAAAATCATAGATTATATGTCACACTCTATTTCTAGTAATAGGGTCAAACTTGAAAGGCTGAGTTAAAACGAGAGAGCATAATTTATACTAATACTTTTTAACAGCCAACTTTGATGGCTCAGGGCCCTGCTGACATGTAAACGGTCCAGCACTTACATGTACTCTATTTTCCGACCTGAGGACAAAGCCGTTGAGTTACGTGAACCGACACGTGTTCCGATCAGGCTGGTAATTCCAATTCATTGTGAAACTTTTTTTTCAAAAAAGAAATGAAATTAATTAATAATAAAGAGAGTCATACAAGCTATAACACAGGAAAATACCCTTAGCTAAGTAACCTTAGGATATGACATTTAGAGCAAAGAACAATAAGGAATTATTTGTTGCAACGTTAATGCTATATGCGTAATGAGGAGCAGATGCTTAAGCTGCAATTGAGTTGTAATTTCTTCAACAAAACGAGCTCACGAATTTCAGCGATGATCATATATATCAAAGTTGCTTTGGTATAGGATTTGTTGGCAAAACATCTAAGATTCCTTTCTCTCCAAAGCGTATAGATACAAACACCCAATACGATAATGTGAATTTGGTAATCTGGTTTCGAGAGATTGTGTTGAGTTTGAGATTCGAAATGTAATATCAATGAGAGAGACCCCCGGATCAATTCATGAACATATAGTAGTGACATAATCCCAAATAGCTTTGTTGAAAAGACACTTAAAGAGGAGGTGGTTCCGTGATTCATCCTGCATAGAGCACATCAGACAAGTTTTGTCCACTTACAAGTATGACATTCTGTCAATGGTGGATTACTTGTTTTGCACGGCCAACCAAAATATAAAAGATATTCTCGGGATTAAAATTTTACTCTATACCATAGTGGGCCATGATACCGTGGAGCGTCGTCTACGTAACTGATCAAGAATGGTTTTGTTTGTAAGCTTATTGAGCGGGATATCCTTCCAGAAAAAGATGTTAGGTGAATGTGATGCTGGAGGTATCCTGGCTAAAGATGTTACAAGATTCGGGGAAAGTTTTAGGAGTTCCCATTGATGATAGAGCAAAGTCGAGTGTTTAATGAATGTAGAGAGGAAATTCATTGTGAAAACTTTGCACATGTAATTACTGATTCATGAAAGGAAATAGAATTCCTCATGTGCTTAGCACTTTGTATCAAAATTTAAAGAATAAAATAGCTTAGTAGAGAATAATTAGTCAGTAGAAAATAACTTACAAATCTTCATTTAATAACGTTATGTTCTCTTATATAATGAAGTAAATGGAAAGTTAACAAAAATAAAAATTAACCTATAGTTCCTTCCAACTACACATGTAATAACTAGCAATATGTAACAAGTACCAAATGTCGACACCCATACCTAGTACCAGTTTTGATTTTCCTCCTTTGTCACCCCCTCCCTCACCCTCCTCCATCTCCCCTGCTTTAGCTCCACCTTCGCCCCCAGCTATTCCCAACTGTCTAACGTCCCCTGCGCCTCTCAAAAGAAGCTGGAAGCAGGTGGTGGGTGACCACCTTAATACCAGCCTCACATACCAACCACGCCAGGAGATTGACGATTATTGTATGTCCAGCAATAGGAATCCTTAAGGAGGGAGCTAAAAGTTAGGAAGCCACTCTTGTTAGCTTTTTCTTTGAGCAAAGACCTCCCTTCCCACTAATACATCGTTGGGCTCTTTGACATTGGAAAGGTAAGGGTTAGAATGATGTGCTTTTGTCTGAAGATAACCTCATTTTGTTCAAAATTTCCACCAAAAATGAAACTCACAAAATTCTTGAGGAAGGGCCATGGCATTATGGCAATCAACCCTTTTTTCCTACAGCAATGGCAGCTTAGCCTCAACTTGGAAACCATAAAATTTCAGCGTGTCCCCTTTTGGATAAAATTTCACAATGTGCCCCTTGCCTACTGGACTACACAGGGCTTAGCTCCCTTGCTAGCTTTATTGGGAAGCCTATGTGCTTTGATGGAAATACAGCCATAAAAAAAGAGGATTGGGAATGTGTGAATTTTTGTTAACGTGGAATTTTCAAAAGAGCTCCCAAATGAGATTCCCATCATGAAACTTGATGAAGGCAACAGGCTAAGAGAGGATTGCATTACAATTTCTTATCACTGAAGCCCCTTATTTCATCCCATGGCAAAGTAGGGAAAGCCACCGAAAAACGTTTCCAAATAGGCTCTTACCATGAGCTAATGAATCAAGTGCAAATTGGAACTAAGGTTCATCCTCCTTTGGTCTGAGAGAGCCATCTTTCTGCAGATGGCGTTGAGCTTACGAGTAATTCCTATGAGACCCACATGGCACCTGTCTTGGCTCCATCACCTATAGAGGTGACTATTAATCCATCTGATCCTTATCTTGTTTTCACTTCACATATACGAGACACTTACGACCCTATTAAACTATCTAAGAACAACTGCTCCCCACTAGGATTAGAGAATGAGGAAGCCATTTCTTCTCCTGGTACTCTAGTGGATTCTCCTCTGTTAACAGATTATGAGCCTCTTCACCCCAATTTGATGACATTAACTCTCCAATTGTTGTGGGATCAGGTAAGGATATAAGATTCCAATCTCCTACAACTCCGATGGACTCCATTGACACTAACCATATTACCACTACACCTAATCAATTTCAAACGGTTAAGAGGCATCGCTCACAATGATGCATGAAGAAAAATTACAGATATAGTCATTGATGTCCATCATTTTGTGGAATGTTAGAGGTTTAAATTACCTGAAAAAGCTAGTGGCTTTACGGGATTTTGTCATGAGGGAATAACCTCAAATTTTAGGACTTTTGGAAACTAAAATAAGGGCTGAGAATATGGATAAACTGAAGATTTTAGGACCTCAATGGAGGTTTCTCTCCAATCACTCTCAACATGCTTTTAGTAGAATAATTGTTGCTATAATGCATATGCTATAAGGTTTGACACCTTTCACACAACAGACCAAGCTATCTACGTACGAATTTGGTTTCTTCAGACCAATATATGTGTAATATATGCTAGCAACTTCAGGTTTCGGAGAAGAGCCTTATGGAACGATCTGGAATATTTTAATTCCTATATAAACACTCCTTGGTTAATGTTTGGAGACTTTAGCTCCACCTTATACAGATCGGAGGCTGAAGGGCACTGTAGTCTCAAGAATTTTTTAGCTAACTTCAAGGATTATGTAAACCATCTTGTGGTTACCAATTTGAACTAGACAGACTACATTTTCACATGGACAAATATGCAAAGCAATAGATGGTTTATAAAGAAGAAGCTAGACAAAGCCTTTATCAATGCCAATTGGTTAGCTCAATTCCCTAATAGTTTTGCACACTTTCAAGAGCCTCTATTTTCAGACCATACCCCTATTAAAATTGCCAACCTATTCCTTCAAACTCATCAATCCTTTCCCTTTCGTTTGAATAACTTTTTCTAGAGGTTTGTTGAGGGGGAGTTGGAGAGTTAGTCTTTGGTACCAAACAATCGAGGTGTGTCCACAAACTTAAAGCCATCAAATTTGGGTTGAAAACCCTCAACTCTTTAAAGAGTCCTAACACTGCCTTATCTCTTCAAGCGGCTTGGGTGGACTTAACTACTATCCAACAAATTTGTGATTCTTCTCTTCAAGACCCTCTCAATCGGGAATGAAAACAACAGGCCCTCTTGAAATATATGACAATGGTTAAGAATCACTCATCTCTTCTCCAACAAAGGGCAAGGATCAACTAGCTAAAAGATGGGGATAAGTGCTCCAATCTTTTCTCCAACACTATCATGGCTAGGACGAACCAGGGCCATATACGCACTATCACAAACGAGGTAGGAGTTCAGATCCATGACCTTAAGGACATCTAGAATAAAGCGGTTCTTTTTTTCTCTATATTGTTTGGCACTCCTAGCTCATCCCAAGCCTCTTTTGATGAGCTCTTTGGGATTATATCTACACAGATCGCTATTGATGAGGTTGCTATGTTTACCCGTCCAGTTGAGGATAAGGAGATTGAGAATGTGATCTTTGCTACAGATGGCATAAAGGCCCCAGGACCAGATGGGTTGAATGCCTACTTTTACCACAAAACTTGGGCTATCACAGATCCGTTTATCAAAGATGCTAGTAAAGAATTTTTTCTAAAGGTAGACTACTCAAAGAGATTAACAAATCTTTCTTGTGTTTGATCCCTAAATTCTCTAATCCTTTTGATTTGAGTGATTTCAGACCAATAGCCTACTCCAATGTTCTCTACAAAATCATCTCTAAGATTCTTGCCATGAGGTTGAAAAATGTGCTCTTCCCCCACATCAGCGACAATCAGAGTGCCTTTATGTGTGACCGACAAATTAGGGACAATATTTTAATAGTTCAAGAGCTTTTAAAGGGCTATTCTCAGTCCCACTCCACACTAAACTACACTATTAAAATTGACTTCCGAAAGGCTTTTGATAGTGTTAGCTGGAAATTTATATGGAAAATGCTTGAAGCCTATAGATTCCCTCTGCTATTCATCAACTGACTTAAGGAATGTATCTTAACGACTAGCTTCTCGATTCTTATTAATGGTAGTCCCTCGGGTTATTTTCAAGCAACTAAGGGCTAAGACAAGGCGACCCCCTTTCTCTATACCTATTTATCCTGTGCATGGAAACTTTAAGTTCTATCATTACTAAGGAAGTGGCAGCCAACCCCAAATTCAGGTATCACTCTCATTCAAAGAAGGTTCATTTAACTCACCTTTCTTTCGCAAATGATCTTTTGCTATTTTATGGAGCAAGCATGGACTCCATCAAAACCTATATAAGATCATTGGAGTTTACACATCAATATCCTTAAAAGCCACTTCATCTTATCCTGAGGAGCACTACACTTGGAATTATTAGGTTCTGATCATGCATCTCATGTAACATCCCATGTTAGGGGTTAGAAAATTTAGGAATTTACTACTTTGCATAATTGAGTATTCACTAACATATGCATATGAATTTTTAACTTATACAAATGAGTATACATGCATTCATTGACATTTTCGGGTAAATTTGATTTATAAGTGAAAATTGTGGATTAAATTGGAGTGTATTAATTATGATTTGGAAATTTTGGTATATTTTG
>JANSVA010000009.1:17479977-17490220 GCA_025504915.1 Erythroxylum reticulatum
CAATGATACTTCAGTTTGGTTTGGATTTTTCAGCGAGTTTATGTTAAGTACTATGTAATTTAATGCATGTTTGTCGGAATTGTTTACTAAAAGTTTTCGTATGCGTTGGTTTGTTTGTACTGTTTTGTGTGGCATCCACATATCCTCCAGGGGGTATTATGTGGATGTTACATCTCATACATAATATATATCAAATATACTTAGTGGAAATAAAGTGGAACCTCAAAAACCAGATTTACTCATACATATAGATATAAAAAACAAAAACATGAAATGTAAAATGCTTACATATCTTTTTGACGATCTCCTTCATTCTTTAATCTTCTTCGTGTTTGGTTGTCATAAACTACAACAATCAACGCAGATCATCTCTAATGAAAGACCACACGAAGATAGAAGGATGAAACCTCACTAAGAGATGGCTAGAATTCTTTCTTTATGCTAACAAAGATAAGAACTCTTGAGAGAGAGAGATAGAAAAAGTGTGTGTGTGTAAGAAAACGAACCTTTCTTTTTCTTTTTATGTATCTTACAAAAACTGCACGAAAATCATCTTAATTTTCTGCACCATTTGGCTTTCCATAACCCCCATCACTAATGGAAAGTTATGGGAAGTTAATGGTCATGAATATCATGCATTATTAGAATTATGGGAAGTTAATGGCCATGAATAGCATGCATTAATAGAAGTTATAGGAAGTTAATGACCATAAATAGCATTCATTAATGGAAGCCAATAACACTTGTTTCTAATCCATTCCATACAACATTTTCTACCATGATTACATCGCGATATAATCCCGAAACACTCTCTCATATCTTGACACTCTCTCATAATCCCAAGTAATGACCTTGACAAGAGGCCATGGGTATCATTTCCTTCTATCAGGAGTGGTGAATCCTTTATTGACTACTTGATTACCTCTGAATACCTCAAGCTGTACCTAATCACCACCCTATGAGTAACCCCGAAAGGCACCGATGAATAGATCAAAGCACAGGATCATTATCCGAGGTATCCTTGAGCACCTCAAATCAAAGGATACTTGCACCATTGCTATGACGAGACTATCATTGACACTAGAATATAATATCCATATGATTGTCTCATAGTAGGTCAATCCAATATACTTATAACCCATAGTAAGGATCCATATATTAAATCTAAATAACTCATGTCTACAGCTTATGAGATCTACTGTTTGATCTAATCAAGGAGTATAACTTGCACTAGTCTATTCGAATTAATGATATCCCATCTCATTAATCCTATGACTAGGGAAAGCTTAGATACTAACATAATTATACATGATAAGAATCTCATTATCATGATCTCATCATGATTTCCTCCATTCTATGTTTTGTATCAAGGACTTCATTAAATCAATTTAAAATCAACATCAAATCTATAAACGTGTGAACATCAAAATAATAAAAATGTCTTTATTAATCATAAAATGATTTGTACAATAATTGTTAAAGGTGATTGCCTTTAGAGCACTTCTCTAACAGGAATCAATTATATCTTCACCCATAGGTATGATGATGCAACCCCCCACTATTGTATTTGGGATTGCCCATATCAATTAAGAGACTGCATTTTTGTGAATGTCTCCCTCTTATTGAAAAAATCCAAAAAAGATTACCCTCTTAGGTTAATAAAGTTCTTTCTTATGCGGGAAAACTCCAACTTCTCAAAACCATCCTCAACTCTCTTCACACATACTAGAGTTCCCATGTCTTCCTTTCCAAGAATGTTATTGAAAAAATTGAGCGGTTATTCAAGAACTTCATATGGAACCACTCTAATGGAGTTAGAGGGATTGCTAAGGTAAAATGGGCGGACCTACGTGTTCCAAAGACATAAGGGGGTTTAAATATCACCCCATTAAAGCTCACAAACCATGCTCTTCTTCTTAAGAGACTATGGTGGATCCTCGAGGATAAACAATCGATATGGGTTCGTTGGATCCATTTGTAATTCCTCAAGGGAAACGTATTTGGAAGTCAATGTGTCTCCTTCTCATTCTTATCTTTTGAACCAGCTAATACTTCTTAAGAATTCGGTTCAAGATGATGTTTGCTGCAAAATCGGAAATGACGACAACATTTCCTTTTGGTTTGATAATTGGTCTGGCCATGGCTCCATTTTCCACCTTCAAAATACTGATCCTGGCCTTCTACCTTTTCCCACCTCCATCAAGCTTAGCTTCTTCATCAGGGGCCTCTCTTGGAATTTCCTGATTACCTTAACTATCTACAGCCCCATTATCCTCCTTCACCTAGCTCTAATATATTTTTATGGAGGAATCAACCAATACACGAATTAACAAACAAGCGTACCATTGAACTACTTCGGGCCAAGACTCCTAGGGTCTTCTGGAATAGCATCTTCTGGCACAGAAGCCTCTCTCCCAAGGACTCGTTCCTCCTTTGGGTAACAATGAAAAACAAACTTAGCACCACATATCATCTATCCTTTATGGATATAAATAGATCTTGTCCCCTTTGTTTAACATATGAAGAATCAAGGGACCACCTCTTCTTCTTCTGTTCGACGACTCATCGGGTTTGGGAACAGGTCACGTCCTTCTATGGCTGGGATATTTCAGAAACCTCACTATCTAATATCATCCATTGGCTGACGACGCATTCATCTCTTTCAAAAGCTGAATGTGAGACATATATCATGGCCATGGCACTTACTGTACAATCCATCTGGAAGGAAAGGAACTCGAGAAGGCTTAAAGACACAAGCCAACCTATAGGAACGCTAATCGTTGGAAAAATCAGAGGTGTCAATGAACTCCTTATATTGTAGAACCACGCACCACCTGTTTACTAGCTTTCCTTGTCTAAACGTCCTGTGTTTTGTACTTTTACTTTATCTCTGAATTTGGTAGCATCTCTTTGTTGTGTTGAATTCTAAAGGGTATACCCTTGGTCATCTGTTAAGCTGTAACATCATTCTTTATAAATTAAATTTTCTCTTTAAAAAAATTAACAATATGTAGGCTATCAAAATAATCCTATTGATTGATAATCTCAAGACCTACCAGTGATATAAATTTGTCTTGATTGAGCCATTAGATTAAGCAAGATGTTGATATAAACAACAACCTCTAAACCGACAACTAGATATGATTATATGATTAACTTATTAATAAAAAATGATATCCTTGAAGCAATAATTTCACATGTTAATTTGTGCACGCATCCTCTTTATGTAGTCGTTTGGAAATAGTCTCTTTACTAATTAAAGGTAAGGCTGCGTATTATTAAACCTCTTTAGCTTTCGCATTAAATGAAATTTTTGCTAATTTATTATTGTTGTTGTTGTATTAGTCCACATAGTTTAATCAGCGATATTGAAGATTCTATCAGTAATAGATTATGTTGTTCTTGTTAAATATTTTTCTTAAGTAACCCATATTTTGTAATTTAATTGCTTAAGTGGTTAAATTCTATAAATTATATGAAGGAAATTATTAGAAAATAAATTTTCAATAAAAAATTTATTTTATTTTATAAGTTAGTGGAGCATGAAAAAAAAGGAAGAATAATTAACAATTTTTGTTTAACTTGGTCTCTCTCTCTCTCTCCCTCTTTGCTTATAGAAAACACAGTATAATCCATTCTAAAAAATTTTAAGTACAAAACTAAAATTAAGAAAGAGAAATAAATAAAACTATTTTTATAAGAATTCTATTAAAATAAAAAATTTTAAGATTATCAATATTCATCATAGATTGAGGTTTAATTTCTTAAATAAATTTATGTTCATAAAAATTATTAAATTCTAAAAGTTAAGGTGTATTAGAATCAATACTTTCATATGCTTTCATGTGATATTAGAGTCTAATTTTAAGAATTTACAATTTTACACTTTAAAGATTGATTAATAAAATTTTGAGAAGATTAATTTTTCAACGACAAATTGAAACGATTATTTATAGTATTATGTTTTCAGTGACTCATACACTACAAGAGTTAAGACAATTAGTGTTTTCGTTACAAATACGAGGTTTTTTGTGACTAACTATTGTTTCGTCACAAATACGAGGTTTTTTGTGACAAGACAACTGATTGATACTATCGTTTGGATTAACTATTATGATTTATTTTTTGTCATTAATACAATAGTAATTGTGACAATTTAGTATCTTTCACAATTAATTTGTCACTATTAATATATTAATAGTGTCAAATTTTCTTTTATCACTAAGTTTTGTCATTAAAAGCCTATGCAATTTGGAGCCAAAATAATTTGGATAGGAATAAATTGTACTTGTGACAAAACATATGTTAGTAACTAATATTTTCTATTTGTTGTGACAAAACATAGTTTGGTCACTAATATTTTTTCCTTTTTGTTATAAAACGGTTAATCGTCACACAATATTTTATTTGTTGTGACAAAATTGTTTTTTAATAAATATTCAATTAATTAGTGTCTACTTGATATTGTCACAATAATCGAACTATAACTACGGTCACAACTATTCATAATTTAATGACAATTTTTTGTTACTAACTATTTTTGTCATCGCAAATGTGATATTTTTTAGTGCCAATACAATTGATTGACACTACTGTTTGGATTATCTATGATGATTTATATTTTTGTCACTAATACAATCAAAATTGTGGCAATTTATTATCTTTCATAGTTAAATTGCCACTATTAATATATTAATAGTGTTAAAATTTATGTTATCACTAAGTTTTGTCACTAAAAGCCTATGAAATTTGGCACCAAAATAATTTTGGTGGGAATTAATTGTAATTGTGACAAAACATATGTTGGTAACTAATATTTTCTATTTGTTGTAACAAATCATAGTTTGGTCACTAATATTTTTCTTGTTGTAACGAAATGGTTTATCGTCACACAATATTTTACTTGTGACGAAAACTTTTATCAATAAATATTCAATTAATTAGTGTCTACTTAATATTGTCGTAATCACCAAACTATAACTATGGTCACTACCATTTGTAATTTAGTGAAAAATTTTGTGTGCCTAAGTAGTATTTTGTCACAGATACAAGATTTGTTGTGACAAAACAATTAATTGATAATATTGTTTGGATTAACTGTAATAATTTATTTTTGTGTCACTAATTCAATAGGAATTGTGACAATTTAGTACCTTCACAATTAAATTGTCACTATTAATATATTAATATTGTCAAATTTTCTTTTATCACTAAGATTTGTTATCGAAAGCCTATATACTTGTCATGACGAAAACTTTTGTCAATAAAAATTCAATTAGTTAGTATCTACTTAATATTGTTATAACAACCGAACTATCACTATGCTCACTATTATTTGTAATTTTAGTGACAAAAATTTGTTATAAAAATTTTTTGTTATCACTTAATCTAACTTTTTGTTACAAAAGTTTTTTATTTGAGAAATTAAATAATTTCATTAAAAATTGGAGAAGTTACATATGGATGGCTATCCCTCGTGGATAGCCCATTTGGTTCACTTGATACACGAAAATAGCTGAAAAACGATAACGTTTACAAAAGGCATCTTTAGATAATTTAGGGTCAAACTAATTTTGTCTTTCTCAAATATTCAATCTGTTACTCAATTAAGGAGGATGGTTTCGATACTCCGAAGGTGACGCTTGCAAAAATCTAAGGGACTCCTCTTCTCAGTCTTGTTCTCAGTAGGTATTTAGGTCATATTTGCATTCATTTTGCATGTTCATTCATTCATTCATTTTAGTAGCATTTTTAGGTTTATTTATTTATTTTCATTGAGTTTGTTATTTATTTTATTTTTCTTGTTTCTTCGTAAAAAGCATGAAGTTTGGCTTCAAATCACACCTAATCTACTATGGAGAAAATTTTGGAATGAAAAAGTTTGCCTTGCAATTTAATCATTAAGAAGTCTGGAAATTTTTATACACCTGGCAAATACATCAAAAAGCAACTTACTAGCTGTGAATTAGAAAATACACAACAACTAGCAAGTTAAAAGAATGCACTCACAAAACAGTTGGCAAGTTAAAAGAATGCACTCATAAAATGAAACAGCAAAAGGTCCAGAAGAAGAGTCCAAAATGCAGTGGACCGGGGGACGTTAGAAGGGGGAAAATGTTTTAACGTGTTAAGTTTTAATTGGGGAGAAGACCTGGATGCCGTAGTTACAAGACCTGGACACACGAAGAGACGTCGCAGCTGCAAAGCTTAACACGAGGAGTCCTGACACACGGAGAAGACCTGGACACCGCAGCTCCAAGACCTGGACGCACGACAACGACCTGACGTAGGGTGTGGGAACAAAAACGAAAAAAGCAGCAAATTAGAGAAAGGAAGAAAAGACATAGGCAAGAAATAGAACCAATACAAAATGACGCCGCAGCTGCGAGCACCATTTTTAGACCTAGGTTTTTGAAGTTTTTGTTCAAGATTCACCAGAGTTCTTCATTCCTTACTCCTATAATGTCTATTCTCCTTGTTTCGATATTTATTTTGTTGAACATGAGCATGAGTGAGTAGATTTCTTATTGGGTTTCAAAGATGGGATGTAGTTTTCGAATTTCTACATGATTTGATTCTGGATTTTATTCAATAAAATTGATTCATGGCTATTGATTATTGTTTTGAGTATTATTGTGCTTGTTATGTGTTAGGCCTCACATATTTTCAAAGCTATTACAGACCCCCCTACAACTAGTCTTCAACGTCTGAAGGTCTTCACTGTTGTTTTAACTTTTCCTATTTTTATTCTTTAATTATTCAATGATTCCTAACAAAAACTTTGCATGTTTTTTGTTACCACTTTGATTGTGTTTATATGATGTTTTAAATATACCAGGGCTTGACTACTGGTGGATTGTCAACATTTATTGATGTTGGTAATAGTTTTGGTGCTCCTGCTATTATTGAAGACAACTTCATACAACAGGTCTCTTTTCGTTATTGTTAATTTTGTTGTTGCTATTCCCATCTCTCCCATTTCCCAGATATTATTTAGGTCAATCTTTCATTTTCACTCCAAATTTTATTTTGATTTTTTTATTGTTGATTCAATTATTCTCAAACAGTGAAAATTCTTGCTCTAATATCATGTCCACAAGATTTTGCCTATTGCAGATGGTTCTCAATGGGAAACGTGTAGTGATGATGGGTGATGATACATGGGTTTAGCTATTTCCTCAACATTTTAATAGATCTTATCCCTATCCTTCTTTTAATGTTAAAGATCTTCATACGGTATTGCATTATGGCTTCTATATTATTTTCTCGCTGTCAATTCCTCACATTATGGGTGCATCGAACACATTTTTCCTTCCCTTTTTCAAGAAGATTGGGATGTTCTTATTGCTCATTTTCTTGGTGTGGTATGATTGACATATTTTATCAGTTGCAAATAGCAAAATATTTGTATCTCTTGTTTGATTAATGAGTTTTGCAAATTTGTGTGTACATATGTAAGTCGTTATAAGTTATCTATCAAATTGAAGACATAAGGGTAGATTTGGGTAATCTCTTTGCAGGATCTGTAGGAAAATCCCGGTGCGTGCATCACATACACGCAGTGCGGAAAACAAAAAAATTTTGTTCTGGGACTCTCCCGAAGTCCAGGATCTATGTGTCTATACAAAGAAGTATAAGAATTCTCAAACCATAATGACCAAAGGAGACCGTCTCTAACGATATCCACGCAGAGGTCGGAGAATCTAACCGAATCAAACTCTTTAATCCAGAAATAGCTAGAATAAAGGAGAGAGTGCTAGCTCTTACCTTGATTCTTAAAGAGCAACGTGAAGGAGGATGAAACTTAGAAGAGGAAGAGAGCTTCGGTTGATGTTTTTTAAAACATGTTAAAACCATTTTATCTCACGAGAGCTTCCCTTTCAAGCTTTCATTTTGTCTTTTATGCATTAAAGACATTTAATGCATCTTTAAAGTCTCTCCTCCTTTATCATACACGTTGCCTTACATATATATATATATAAATGCTGAAGTGGTCCAATCACATTTGAGTCGGTCCTACCGGGTCACGGGAGTGAAAAAACACCGGAGACCAATTTCAGCAATATCAATGTCGCGATCTCATCGGGATCCATTTGGTTTTATTGCTCTCTATATAATGGATATCTATCCAAAACCATTTTACGAATTCTCCGAGTCACTCTTATGCGTGTGACTCATTAGGTTCCCAGTTATGTTAGCCACTTAGATTAATACTTAATCTAAGCAAGTCATGAGTGGTGTCTAGTAATACATCATGACCCCCAATTGATCGGAAAGTAAGTGGTTTGACAAATAAACCTGTGCTCACCACGAACCATCTTGTGAACCCTCTTATAGACAATTGCTGTGCAATTCATCCTTTCACCATGCTATACCCCACTTGGTTATGAGTATGGGCAACGTGTCAACTCTCACTAGACTGACTATGTCAAATTTTGTCCAAGTGATATCAGTTCTTATCATAGGACTCATTGCTCTATATGTCAATGAAGACATTCTTTATGACATATACACTCCGTCCAAATATTTCCAAGTAATGACCCCGACAAAAGGCCATGGGTATCATCTTCTGCTATCACAAAAGTGGTGAATCCTCTCTTGGCTACTCAATTACTTTCGAATACCTTAAGCTGTACCCAATCACCACCCTATAAGCAACCTGTGTAAGGCAACAAGGAATGGAGTCAAAGCACAGAATAAGTATCCAAGATATCCTTGAGTACCTCAAGTCTAAGGATATTTGCAACATTGCTATGATGAGATTATCGCTGAAATTAGAATAGGACATCCATGTGATGATCTCACGGTAGGTCATCCAATGTACTTACCACCTCTATTAAGCATTCACATCTCAACTCTAAACATTTCATGTCTACAGTTTCTGAGATCCACTACTTAATCAAATCAAGGAGATTGACATGTGCTAGTCTATCTGGATTAATGATGTCCAGTTTCATTAATCCTACGACTAGGGATAATTTAGATACTAATATAATTGCACATGATAGGAATCTCAATAGTATGATCTCATCATAATTTCCTTCATGCTATGTCATATATCATGGACTTCATTAATTTGCTTATATATCATAATGAAATATGCCTTTCTTTATTATTGAAAATAAAGTCTATACATAACTTTGTACAAAACACGCTAAAGGCGATTATCTTTAGGGCACTACTCTAACAAATCTCCCACTTGACCTAAAGCCAATCGCCTTGGTATCTAAAACCATAGGCGAGTACATGAGAATCAAATCTATTTTGTGATAATGACTTTGTCAACGGATCAGCAATATTTTGCTCAGTGGGAATTCTCTCTATCTGGACATCACCTCGACCAATGATCTCCCTAATCAGATGATATCTGCAGAGTACGTGCTTGGATCGTTGATAAGACCTTGGTTCCTTTGTCAGCGCAATAGCCCCATTATTGTCACAATACAACTGTATGGGCCTATCACAGCTAGGAACCATACCAAGTTCAGTAATGAACTTCTTGATCCAAACTGCTTCCTTTGTTGCATCTGAAGCGACAATGTATTCTGTCTCGATTGTTGAATCAGCAGTCGTCTCTTGTTTGGAACTCTTCCAACTGACCGCCCCGCCGTTCAATGTGAATATATAACTTGATTGGGATTTGGAATCATCCTTATCAGATTGAAAACTGGCATCTGTATGCCCGCTCACTTTTAGATTTCCATCTCCATATATCAAGAAAACATCCTTAGTCCTTCTCAAGTACTTGGGGATATTCTTGACAGCCACCTAGTGACCCTCACCAGGTTCCGATTGGTATCTGCTCGTAACATTTAGAGCGTATGATACATCAGGTCTTGTATATAGCATAGCGTATATGACAGATCCTACTGCAGATGCATACAGGATCATATTCATGCGCGTCCTCTCATCTTGTGTCTTAAGACACATTGATTTTGAGAGTGTTATCCCAAGAGTCATGGGAAGGTACCCTCTCTTGGATTGCTCCATGCTAAACCTCTTTAGCATCTTGTCTATGTACGTTGATTATGAAAGACCAAGCAACTTTTTTGATTTATCTCTATAAATCTTTATCCCAAGGATATAAGTCGCTTCACCAAGATCTTTCATAGCGAATTGTTTGGGCAACCAAATCTTCACAGATTGTAGCATAGAGACATCATTTTCTAGTAATAATATGTCATCTACATATAGAACGAGGAATACGATTGCACTCCCACTAACCTTCTTATACACACAGTGT
>JANSVA010000009.1:17510103-17521488 GCA_025504915.1 Erythroxylum reticulatum
GTAAAGTTAAAATGTAATGATAAATTGATTTGAACTATTTGACTATATGATCTGTTTAATTATATAAGGATTGAATTTTATTATATGAGTGAGCCATCGAGAATGGTTACTCAACTGAGTTTGCAAAACTCATCAAAAATTGCAACGTGGCTTTCAGTGTTTAGTAAAGAACTTCAGAGAGGCTTCGAGTAAGAGTTTCAGGTCGGGATCAGTGTACGCCTACATATGTCTTCAGTGAATTTTGTGCTTTTGAATTATGTTCCACAAGAATTGTACAAAGTGTATGTTTATAATTTGATAATAAAATGACTTTATGATTGCAAGTGTTTTGTTCTGTAATGGGCCCAAGTGATTACTGAAACTCTGATGAGTTCAATAAAGATTGTAATTTTTTGTGACTGAAATTGTTTATAAATAAGTTTGATCAAAATTGATTATTGATTTTCCGCATATATGTACATTGATTCAAACAATTTGTAATGAGTTTTAACCGATGACTATTTTAGCATGTTGTTCTTGCGGGCTTCGTACTCAGATATTACTCAAGATGTCGGGTACATATTCTGTGAAAGTGGGGTATTACAAATATAGACAAGGAAAGATCCAAATAGCAAAGCCACAAGTAAATGAAGGGTTTTAGTGTTTTAGACGCAAAAGACTGGGTGGTGAGAGTGCATTATGAAAGACTATGCGAATCCAAATGCAGGATGATTGCCACTGGATAACTTGAAGAAGTTGAGAAAGAGCGCATGATCTTTTGAGAAAGGAACGCGTACAGATCATAATCATCCTCGAACCGTTAGTTAAGAATCTAATACCATGTGAGTGCAAATTAATACACGTCTTCCTTAAAGTTGACTGAGCTAACATAATGAATACAGGCCAAGTTAGGGCACAAATAACCGCCTCTTTCCCTTCAAGGGCATTTCAATTCCACGAGGCTTATATTATCATGAATACAAACCTGCAAAACGCAAGGAGGCCGTATCCTATAATCGCTTTCGGGTCCCTGCAGGTAACTGATAAGTAAATAGTTATTATAATAATGAGTTTGGTCTGGTAATAAAGTGATTTTGCTGACAATGTTAAAGAAAGATTCGATTTTTACCATAAATATATTGAATTTGATTGACTGGAAAAGACACGTCCATCATGTTGCAGCCGAACTAATATCCTGTATCAAGGTCGTAATATCAAATAAAACACCGTAGACGTTGACACTAGAGGTGAGAATCAATTTAATTATGATAGTGATATATATTAATATAAGTATAAAGTTTTGCGGTTGAAAGCCACATTTTGACCAACTTTAATTTGACGGACAATAACAAGACTTCGTTAGGGTCATAAATGACATAACATAGTACCCCAACAATTAATTACTATGAAAACCTTGTAGTATGCATATGCAAAATTTTAAATTATTGATTGAAATTATAATTATAAGTACAATAATGTGATTTATCATAATTTTTAAATGTTCTCATTAATAATAATAATGATATTATTCAGAATTATTATGATAGTGATAATTCACAATATAACTTGTAATTGTACGTTAAATATGATTTGCGTATATATATATACACATACACATATTCTATTATCCCACTGACTAGCACTTACATTTGTGACACTTATATATATTATTGAATCAATTAGTGTGAAAGTAAAAATGATTTTGTAAATTCCTAGAGCAGTAATTTTAGTTTATTATAAAGGGACAACTCGTGATCATAAGGATTCGAGGAGAGATAAATGTCACAAATATATTGCAAGTGCTAGTTGTCCAATAATAGAAAAGTTGTCCTTGGACTTACTTATCAAAATACCTTCCCACTTCCTCCTTTTATCTCAAGGAAAAGAGAGACGAGAGGATCAGATGAGATGAGCACAATAAATAAAGAGTGAAAGAAAGACAAGGATCAGCAAGAATAAAGGTTATCACATTCACACGAGCTTTCCAAAAAGCAAAACACGACAAAAACAAGCATTACCCACCTGAAAGCATGCCCTTTCCCCAACCTGTGACGCTACTATCCACCACTTCTTTCCTGTTTCTTGGTTGCTATGAAGATGCTTGATCTGTTGTCCTTAGTATGTATGAAAAACACTGGCAACTGCTTCGTTGATTTTCTTTGCAGTTACCCATTTCGGTTGACCCACCATGTGTTGGAGTTGCTGTGGATCGTCTATAGACGCACTGTGACAGACAGGTGATGATGGTATGAGTCCGAGACGGTGGGTAGTGGTCCAAACATAAACATATGCTTTTGGATCTTCCATAGAGGCATCGATTCTGTACTGGTAACCCATTCCCACTTTAACAGGGTTGCCTATCAGGCTATCACCGATTGAATCAGGCTGACCCTACTCACAAAGCTATGACTTTCACTCTTCTTGGCTCCAAAGTGGGCGGGTACTTATGGTCCCAACTCCCAATTCAATTGTTTGGCATTAGCTGAACTGCTCCACGGATTCATTATCAAGCCATAATAACATGCACCAACCTTTTGAGTTCATTCTTCACATTTAATTTAATGTAATTCCGAATTAACAGATTTTATTCTATTATTGAGATATGACCCACTCTCTTTTATTTTATTTTAACATAAAATAACAAGTAATTAACACTTTGACTCTCCTCTTCTCTTTTTATCTTTATAGGAAAAGCTAAAAATCAATTAAAATAAGAGGAGAGTACAGCGATGAAGAAGTTCATATTAACGAATTGTCTTGGGCATCGTACTCCTATGTAATGGAAAGTTGATTTGCCCAATTAATTAGGATGTTAGGCCATTTCTGAATTAATTACAGTCGTAGTCTGCCTAATTGCCTGTTATACTTCGGGTATTCTCAGTCAAGTGTTTCTTCTATTCAAGTAATTTACACCCTTAAAGTCCAATAGGAAAACCGGAGTTTAAAAATGAAGGAATAAGGTCGATTAATACGAGCCCATTACCAGACGGCCATCTAACCCAGGAAAAGTACCCCAAGATAGAATGGGCAGAGAGCCTAACCAACAGACAGGGTCCATAACAAGATGAGATTATTGGAAATATGGGTTAGCTATTAATGCTCATGTGCCGCAAAGGCCAGGAACCTAAGCCCCAAAAATAAGAGGAACTAATTTCAGAACCCATTGATTATTTTACTCCTTATTGCTTGAACTGGTCAGGAATGTTAAAGACGAGAACTTGAATGAAATTATGAAATCCAATGCAGTTCATCAAATTTTAGCTTATAACAAAAAGTTAAGTACTACATGGTTAATGCTTTTGCAAGTTAATTCTACAAGTTCAAAATTTTATAATTTATAATCTTAAATATTCTTCTTCTTATTATCACTTAATTGTTAAAAATGTCATGAAAAATTAATATAAATATTGAAAGCTTGAGATTGTGCTAGGTGTCATGTTATTTTCTTGATTTAAATGGAAAAATGATGTCATCATATTTAATATTTTATTATAATAAAAATAGTATTCTAGTTAATTTTAAATATCATTTTCAATGATCTTATTAATATTTTGACTCATATGATAAAATCTAAAATTGTTTTAAATAAATTTTCAAAATGATAGTATAAGATCATGCTAATTAACAACATAGGGTTTACGGCATTATACTGACAAAAAATAATATTAGAATCTATAATAATGTATTAGATCATGATATCAGTCGGTATTGACTTTTTTAGCTAATACCAAATGGTATTCAAAACCTATGTAATAACATTTGTTTTAAGCTTACAATCTCCATTGGTATTTACATGGGTATTTTGAATACCATTTGGTACCAGCAAAAAATTTTAAACTAAAATTTAAAAAACTTCATTTTTTCATATTCTAAGCCTGCATCTCTTTCCCTCTTTGTTTCTTAGTCTCACTGTCTCACTCTCACAGGACAAGTCACAACTCACAAGACTCGTAACATTGTCATCTTTGGCTCAGTGTCATCCTCTCAATTCTTATAACTCGTCACCGTCATAGCCATGCCAGGATGTCACTCTCGCCATGTCAGCTCATGCTAGCTCCAGTTTTGCTACTAGCTCCGTCATCACCACAATCGCCAAATCCATTAAGGGTTTTTTCTGTACGAATCTAAAGAGGACTATTTAATTGGACCATTAGATTTGTGAATGAGAGCTTGTTTGGGTTTGTTTGCGAAGTCTTAAGTCTTAATTATTTGCAGATAAGCTTGGTCTGCCCTTGCATTGCATTTGAATTGCTAGTGCATTTTGAACTTTGAAATTCATGTTATAAAAGTCTTAACTACTTAGGTCTTTTGGAATGCCATATAGATAAATAAAAAAAATTTATTTATAGCTTCTCATCTCTTGGGTTCCCTTGTTTGATGATTATTTGAAAAACGTAATGACCCAGCAAAGTAACTGCTTGGCATTATGTAATTAGCTTGATATACACAATATTTTCAAATCCATCAAACACTTTACCTACTATATTTAATTGTCCAATTCCTAAAAAGTAGTTGTGGGTAAGGTTTTACTATATATAAGAAGTATGATGGTGACAAACAATGTGCCTAAAACTTTGGCAAAGACATGGTGTGTAAAGGTTTAGTATCTATGGACTGTAAAACTATTTTAACTCCTTGTGGTTTATGAATATATAACTATAGAAGTAAAGGCAATTCTATAACAATAACAACAACATCTCAATAGGATCCCACTTAGATGTAAGATCTAGGGAAATCTAGAAATACGCAACCTTACCCTTAGTTAGTAGATATATTGTTTTCGATAAACCAATAGAAAAAAGGTTTCTAAAAATGGTTAAAAGAAAATAATATCCAAATACATAAACAAATAACTATATAAAATAATAATAATAATGATAATAAAGATAAAACTAAATAAAGAAGTAGACAAGAAAGAGAACGAATAAGTAAATAAAGCAAACAAGCGATTGAAAAAAATACAAAATAAATAAATAAAATAACTAAAAGAGTAAGTGAAGGAAATTCTAAAAACACAATTGTTAAGAAAAAATATTTGCATAGTAAAGAACCATTATCTAATGTGACAAATGAGTATGGAGCATCCATATCTAATCACATGCATCACATTCCATATCCACTAATACTAATCTTAAAATCAAGCATTATGCTTTTATTTGTGGCTCACAACCAAAGCACAAAGTTCAATACTATCAAAGAAAAATAGGCATAACTTTTATGATAATACGCAAACTTATTCGCTCCTTTTTAGGCCTCAAAGAAGCATATATTAAGCTTTCATTCAAAGTAGACATCATACCTATAATCATGATATCTCGTTTCACTATTCTAAGAAACCATTCAACACATGTCCAAATAAAGTTTCCTTATTATGCATACACACCAAGTAATGGATTTATATATAATCATCACTCATATATCATGGTATGTCATTTTTGTGATAAGTATGAAAATGTTAACATACTTTATTTTCTTAAACAAAGAATGTCAAGCAAGTCCTTAAAAGTGTGGGTTAAAAAGAAGAAGGAACCTAACACCCAAGGAAACAAGCTCATTTAGGATCCTAAAACACATTAAGTACCTTAATTTGTAAGGCTATTAGAAAAGAAAGAGCAAATAATATATAGTAGAGATAGTAGGCATTAAATTGAGTTTTATTAAGGATTTTATGCATTTTATCGTGATGAATCTAACCTTCTTGCCTCCAAGAAAGTCTAGAAGAAATTATTATAGGATATGGAGAATTTACCCACCAAAGACTTTTCAAATAGACAATTGTTGAACTAAGTGACATAGATGAGAAGGATGAGAAGCCTCTAATAAATTGTAAATTCAAAAGAAGAATCTTCATTCAAATCTCTCACAAGTAAAATTCAACATAAGGTAATTATTAGTTCTTGATTTAGAAATATATGATAACTTGCATTTATATGTGAATTTGAGTATAAATTCTTGGTGATGATTGTTTGAGTTTGGCTTTTGTATAAGGTGTTTCATATTTTTTTAAATGTGTATTTTGGAACTTAGATTTAGGGATTATTGCACAAAATGAGGACATTTAGGTAAATTTATATTAATTGGGAAATAAATTTTCTAAACTATTAAATAAGGATAAGATTTTACTTAATTAGATCATAATTAGCTATATTTGATGGAAATTCTATATGATAAAGATCTTCCTCTATTTTATTGATTGACTTTGTGTGTTTGAAGTATTTAAAAATTTTTATATAATAATTATTTGATATTACCATAACTTATTGAAATATTTTGATGTTTAAATTTGAGTTTTAAAGCTGATTTTTAACTTTCCAGAATACACTGATCAATTAATATCTTAGTATGATCAATTGGTGTAACCAAAAAACATGTTTAACGTGTTTTCTACCTTCCCAATAAGTTTGTTCTTTGTTTAGTTGCTTACCTGGTCGCCTAAATAGTCAAACTGGTCAACAAGTATCTTTTAGTAGTTGACCAATGTCCCTGATTTTGAGACTCTCTTCTTTCTCGAGAATTTACGAAGAATTTGTTTGTCATCCTTGGCTAATAAATAACCAATATAGGTCAACATTGGATTTATTATTAATTTCTCTATTTTTTTCAAGTCCTTCATTTATTATATATACTATTGAAAATAATTTTTCATTATTTTTAATTAAAGATTCTAATGTTTTATGAATTTTATTAATTTCATTAAACTTTTTTAACTTAATATTTTGATCTATTAATTCTTTTAATTGAACTTCAATGTTGGTTTTTTTATCTAATAATTCTGACAATTGTTTCGTCATACTCATAATGTATTTTAAAGATGGTTTGATAATTATTGGAGTTGATTTTTAATATTAGCTAATTCATTTACTAATTTTTTTTAATTTATTTCTTCTTTTTCATTTAAGTTTTCTGTTTGATTTGATATACCTAGTTCAGTAAATCTAATAAGTTTTTCTAATATAACAGACTGTGATCTTAAAGGAATTTTTTGTCTAATTGTTTTATTTTTAGATAAGGATAATCGTGGAATAGTTTGTTCTAAATTTTGTATAATAGGATAGTTAATATCTGGTAGTTATCTTAAACTAGTTTTTAAATTTATTCCTACTTTAGCTACATCTTTAAATAATTGATCGATATAAATTCGATCTATATTTTTAAATTTAATGCTATGAAGAGAATTAGTTAAAGCATTGCTAATTTGATAAGTAATTGAAAAAGAATATAGACCTATTGTCATTAAATTTTTGCGATAAAATATATAGGCTATAGTAATTGTTTCATCTAAATTTTGTGATTGTAAGGGAATTCCTAATTATAGATGAGTATTAAATTTAATTTTTTCATAGGATAAATTTTCATTCATGATTCCAATTACTCGATCTTTTAAATCAGCCACTTTTTCATCTATTATTGTCATTCTAATAGGTGAATCTATTCCTTATTGAAAAGTGGATTTTAATAAGATTTGAATTGTAAAAAGATATATACCACCAACTTTATGTCTATTTTCCTTAGAGATATTTTGTAACTATTTATAAATTTTTTCTTGGTCTATTAAACTTGTACGGATATGTCCATTACGTTGACCTATTATAATAGGTGTTTCATGTATTATTTTTCCATAGTAGATAATATTTTTTCTATTAATTAAATTTTTGAATGAATGGTGAGTAATATCTTGTTCATCTTTTAGATTTAATTGTGTTTTTGCTATTTATTTTTGTTTTTTGTGGGATAATATGAAAAACACTAGTAGATTCAGTTAGTTCTAAAGTATCTACATCTAAAATATTACTCAGTCATATTAATGAGAGATTCTTTGATGTTTGGTAAGTTGGTTATATTTATGATGTAAATTTCGATTATATAAATTCTAAAGAATAATTGCAATATCTAGTCTTTCTATAATAGGAATCAATCCATTATTATTAAGACAAAATTGAGTAGTTATATCTTCTTTCATAATAATCTTTTTCTAATCTAGATTCAATGACTAAAGTTTCTAATGAATAATTTCTTTTAACAATTGGTTACATAGTTTACAGTTATGAATTAAGAAAAATTGTAACATAAATTGAAAAATAGGACAATTATTCATGAATAATAAATTTTTTAGTGTTCTTGAAATTGTTTATAGAGTTGTTTTAATTCTAATTTTTCTTGGTTTTAGTTTTCGGTCATTTTATTTAAATTTCTTTAAATTTATGAAGAGTAGTTTCAAAAGCATTTATTTGTTCTAAATTATTATAAGTATCGCTAAAACTTTTAATAAGTTTTTTGCTAAGTATAATTTTTCATTCAATATGTAGTATTACTAGATGAATATTTCTACAAGTATCACAAACAGGCATAATACTTTTATAATATAGATTTAAATATTGAAATAATTGAATAATAACATGATGAAAAGATAAAAACCCAATTAAACATACCTGTTTTGCTCTGTTTCTCTTCAACGCCAATCTTGAGGCTTTAGAGAGAGAGAAGAGTTTAGATAGGGATATTATCACTGTAACACCTCAATCCTACTCGACGCATACACGTATGCCATATGATCACACGTGCACATGCCCGACAGAATTGACATGTTACCTATATCACCTTCACTTTACAACATGGCATCATGAACTAAATCATAAATCACATATTTGCTAAAATCCAAAATTCCTCATTTTATATCATAAACCATAATGTGCATTGTAGTTTTGAGTTCAACATCATCCATATTTATACAACATCATCCTATAAGCATAAACAGTTCAGTCTACACAGTATGCTACAAACATTAGGAATGCACAAAAGTTATTAACAAACTATGTCTTCAATTCCTAGCTGACCGACCTTTGAGCTATATTTGATCGTCAAAGTTGCAAAAAATATGCTTCTGTGAAGTCTTAAAAGCTAGGTCATCTCACTCTTGAACCTGAAATTGTCAACGGTGCAATTTTGATAAGTTTTGAGAACTCGGGAGAGTAAACATCCTCGGTGATTCACTCATATTATAAAACACAATCAATCATAAACATATTGTCATATAGTTCATATCAACTTGATTAGCATCAAATTCTATCACAAATAAATTGTATTTCAGTCAAACAATTAAATCAAACTATCACTTCATTAAACTTGAATAAAACACAGTCATTGGTTTATTACCATGTATTCAAACATATAACATTGTTACAGCTTTACAAATCATTCAATTAATTCAAATCATATGTGAATGCTATATGTATGAGACTCACTTTTGTTTTTACATTGTTGTGACTGTGTACTTTTTTAGTACCTCGTATCACCAGGCTCTTGTATGTTGTCTCTTATTCGTTGCAGATACAGGACTCATTGATCACAATGAGCCTTATACTCTAGCCATATATGTTTGAGCTTTAAGCTCTTTTCAGTAGCAGTCTTAGTTAGTAGCAGTCTTAGTCAGTAGCAACACTAATCACAATTGCCTTTATATTATATGTATTGAAATGAAACGCATGCCACAATTCATTCAATACAATCAATCACTTTCATTAACATTATCTTAGTCAATACAGTCAGTTATAACATTTAGTCACTTTTAGTTGAGAATCATTTAGGTAGTCTCATTCGCACACAAGTAGCACTTCCAATGATATTCACATGCATCAAACACCTCAGACAAGTATTGTCCAAAATTTAGTACACAATCAGTACATATTCATCATATATCAAATTCAATTTAGTAATATCAAATCAAATTAAAGTGAGACCATCTTGGGTTACTCATAATTGCTCCCTTAAGCTTATTGCCTTGACGTTCCGGCAATATCAGGATGTGATCGCACTACTTGCTCTCCTATATATATTAACACAATTTCACATTACTGTACTTCTTATGTAATTGAGTAAACACATGTATAAATGTATCATGTATCATACATGTGCAATGAAAAATTCTCGAGTATATTTTTGTAACAAATTGATGTACTCTAATATTGCCAAAATTCACACACTCATTCATTGTTCCAGCTTTTGCTGAAAGTTCCATTCTAATCAACTTTGCATAATAAATAAGAGCAAGAAAATGATGTATTTATATAACACTTTCTTCTAGAAAATTGTTACTCTATGTCATAAGTTTCTAACTAAATAAAAATCATTCAATTTGGTTCATTATTCTATGAGTTATGCTTATAATACCACAGACTAAGAACATTTGAAATTTTGGCTAGAGCATGATTATGCATTTAAGTTGTACAACCCATATCTCTCAATTACAATATCCAAAAATTACAAGATTTATACAAATTTAAAGATAAGAGAATAAAATACAACTTTGTTGAAGACATCTTAGTCTAATTATACCTAAATCAATACATTTTATTCAATAACTATAGGACATGATTTCTATCCCTGGTAGTGCTACAACCTAAGTCAAGACTCAATTTCATGCCAATTTTGAAAGTCCTAGAGATAGAATTAAAATTAAACTTCTACATTAAATTATAGAATTATGTCTCAAGTTTAATTTGAATCAATAATCAACTCATTTGGAAATCTATAGATCAAGATATAATCAAAATAACGAATTATGTTCAATGAAAATTCTCCTGTTCATAACATTCCAGCACATTTCCTCAATCTAATCAACCATTTTCAAATCAATTCAGATGGCTCTAAATTTTTATGGAGAGAAAGAAAAATGTGTTAGGAGTCTATTGGTTTAAGTTTCAAGTCATTTGAAGATTGGATGACAAAGTTGTGGCTAAAAGAATCAACACAGTTCAGTTTTGGAAAAAATATCGGGTGCAACTCCTCTTCTCTTCTCTCTCTAAAACGCAGTCTTCATCTTCTTCCATTTTTCCAGATTTTCTCACTTATATGTTATTAAATTAACACATATGACACTTAAACCAACTCTTTTACTTCCATTTCATCTCATCACAACTCAAACAAATAAAAAATCCAAGATTCAATATAATCATCCAAAAACACATATTACTGTTCACACAAATTCCATACCCACTGCATGTTTTCATTTTTATATCTTACATTCATATGATGCATTTTTCCACCTTCTTCTACACCATTTCTAACTTTTATTCTCTACATTTCCACTCCCATTCCAACTCACCTTACTCAAAAACAACTCAAAATTCAAGATTAATTACAAGTACTAAAACCAGAAATTATACACAACTATTCATCATCTTCTGCATTTGTTCCATTTGTTTCACTATTCACTTCACTAATTTCTTAGTTAACTCGTTCTGAACACCACCAAAGCTTCCCTTCTTACACACCTCATGCATAAGTTTCATTTTCAATCATTCAAACATCATCAGACTCATTTGATTCATTTCTAAATACTCAAGCACATTCACGCATAGCCATAGTAACAAGAACACATATACATATTTCCCCAAACCAGTATATAGG
>JANSVA010000009.1:17571510-17581869 GCA_025504915.1 Erythroxylum reticulatum
CTACATCTCATCCTTAAACTTGATTTTAGTTTCAAACTTAAAATCTTTCATATCGACGTTTAGATTAAAGATAATGTATTTATTCTTTGGAATAGCTACTTCATCATCACTACAAGTTAGTGATTGAACTTTAACATCCCTATCCCTATATTCATTATTTACACCATATGAACTTCCTTCTTATCTTTATATATGTTTTGAATAATCACCTTATTCATTGCAATCCTTTTAACTATTTCTAACCCCATTGACAATAATATCAAATTCAAACCCACCATGTATAGTTTTGGCAAATCTCTTCCGATTTTTTCTCACAACAATATATTCTTCATCACATTCACAAATAACTAGTCATCAACTAAATCATCTCCAAATTCACTTACTTAAATAAAAACGAAGTAATCATCTTGCTCCACTTGACCTTGGAACAACCCCTCATCATTAGCATCAATTATCATTGTCAGATTCTTCACCATCTATTGTAGGATGTTTATAACCATGCTTATAGTAGATTTCAATACTGTGATGATTCAAATCTTCCATTTTTTGGAGCATAGCCTATATGTCCTTATCATAGTGTGAGCTCAACTCCTTCAAGCTTCTCATCAACTCATTAGGAAATTTGTTAAACATAGATATTACTCTATGTCCTTTATAGGAGTAGCATGCAAAGTTCATCAACACCCATATCCTACTTCCTTTTAATATTTTCCCCATCATATTTTTTATCGTGTCTTCCAATAACCCACCATAATGAAATTCAAAATTTACCAACATTAGCAAAATATTGGGCATTTTTAATAATAACATGCAACATAATACATAAGAAGATGGTTATAAATGGATACACGTGCATAAGTTAGACTAAATAAGATAATCTAAGGGAAAGTGTGATTGAGTACAAGTATATGATATAGGGTTAATTACAAAAACACAACTTAGTAAAGTATATTCAAGTCACTACAATAACATATGGTTAATTAAAAAAAACTCAATAAGGAAAAAAAATTAAAGATGACAAAGAGTGACCAATTGAAATGATTATTTCCATCATAGGGGATTATTGCCTAATGTAAAATGTTTATAATAAATTATAGTTGCAAATCAATATTTATAAAAATAATACATATTCAAAGAGGAAAAGGAGAAGAAAAAAAACAAAGCAATCTCAATTTGGGACAATTATAGCGTTTATGTTAAAACAAATGTTTAGATTTGACACTAACTACCTTTTGACATGTGTATACTTGATATAAGCTTTTCATTGCTATAAGGTGACCTGTTATCTCAAGGAAATCAAGTGAACTTCAATATATAGTTGATATCTTAATTCCTAATATATTTAGTTTTAGAGAGGAATTGAGAATTAAAGTCAACCCAAAGAAGAATTGATAATTAAATTCAACAAAAGATACAAATTTACAATTACCAACAAGGAAGGGAGAAACAACTTGCCTTCTATTGTGAAACATTAACAGTAGCTACTAGTTCATATAGTGCAAACATGGACACAATGAAGAAAGGTTAGAACTTAAGCATGGTAGAATATTATCTTCTCAATCCTAATTATGTAGCATGTTAGAATATTAGAAATAATCTTCACAAAAACATTTTACATTTCTATGAAGTTTAAGAGCTAAGCCAAGTAACCTAAGCACATGCAGGCAAATAAATCAATAACTATCTAAGAGCATTATATTCGAAACATAATTCATAAGCTAAATACGTATGAAGCGCTTCCTGATTTTCCTGTAATGAACTAAAAAACAATAATGAAAAAAGGAACTTGGGTATAAAAAATTAGAAAATACGACAAAAGTATAAATAGGAAACACCTTTTTTTGTTAGTGCTCTATCCCTCAAAATCGTAATTTATGTAATGCAACAGAGAATATTGGTGTAACATATTTTGTAATGTGAAAAGGAGCAAAGAATAGTGTATGATAAAGAATTGTGTGCAATAAAGGAGCGAATCATAAATTTTGTAATGCGAAAAGAGTGGAGAATGGTATGTGATAGAGAAGATTGGTGCGACGATGAAGAATATATTATAAGGAGGAGCAGATAAGGTAAGATTGGTATGGCAACGAAAAAGGGTCTGTGACAAGGAAGAAAAGTTTTGATAGAGAATGGTGTGCAAGTAAGAATATGAAATCCTAAATTAATTTAGGGTTTTAACCCTTTTCTTTTAATTTTCTTTAATTTGTTTAATTTCATTTGGTTAGTTTAATTAAGCCTAATAAGTACACTTTAATATAGCAATCATACGTGTTTAGATTTATGTCTTATGTGTCTTGCCACATCTACAATGATAATGTATATACTAATGTTGAGCTAGATTTGGAAAAATTGAAAGTTCAGGTATTTAATTGTCACTTTTTAAAGTTCAAGCTACAATTGAAAAATTCAGTAAAGCTTGAAATTTTTTATAATTAACCTTATAATGTAATAGGTCAGTTTAAGACTATGCCTCTTGAGTTAAAACACATTAGCTGATAAAGATTGTTAAAGAAGATTTCTTTTCTCAAATAAACAGTTAAGTGGTAGAAACCTAAAATAAAATTTAAAAAATTTGCATATTAAAAATTGAAATTAGGGCATTGATAGTACACGTTATCACATTTCTACATGAAACTAAACTTCCTTTATCCATCCTATTTTTCCTATTTGGAGAGATATAGCTTCCATCATTAAAGATGTCTAGATTTTAACTGACTCAACTAAATTATTTTTTCCTCCATTTTTACAGATAATTGCTAACATAACATGAGGAAAAATTATTAGAAACATCATTTACAGATAATTACTTACACAAGGAAAAGTTATTAGAAACACCATTTACAAATGCAAAATTACAAGTGAGAAACATATATACTAAAAGAAAGAAATATGCAAGTTACTAAATTGTTTGACAATAAAATTCAAAAAGTTTGGCACTATCAAATCTATCCTCTGCAACTTTCATACTTCACCATTTACCTTATGTGCCTTTTTTCGTAATTTACCTTATAAGCGCTTTTTTGTAAGAAAAATGATCAGTCTTGAATTTTTTCCTTAATATTCTTCATATAATTCAACTGCACTTCTCCTTCTTCTCTATAAAAGGATTATGAAAGCATGAATGATTTATTTGCTTCGTAAGATGATACATATAATGATTATGGCAGCAAACTGTCCTTCTTATGTGCCTAAAAACAATCACAGCGATAAGATGTAATTCCAATCACTTTATTTTTCTGTCAATATTTATTATTTAGATAAGTTTTTATCTATATTTGTCGATAATTCTTATACGTATCTTTCTGTTAATATTCCATCTTATAGAATGTATAGAATGTATCTTTATTAGTCTATATAAAGGCTATAAACTCTCTGTAAACACATATCCAATATAACTTTTCATCATTAATATTATTCCAGTTTATCATGGTATCAAAGCCCACAAACATATAACCTTTTTTTCAACGTCAACATCCACATTCAAGCTAAAACACATTCCAATTTTGCATTCTAAAAGCCAACATACATCTCTTTTTAACATACCTCTCAAACTAGATACTCCCATTACCAACACTTATATTTTAGAACACACTCAACTTTGTCAGAATTATCCCATAAGCCTTTTATCACGAATTTGATACCACAATCAGTATTCCTAAAAAACACAACATTTCACATAAATGACAGACACAACTAACCCAATATTAGCCTTCAACCAATCACAAACTTCCTCAAAAACACCATTGGATCCATCCAATTTCACATAAATGATAGACACGACTAACCCAATATTAGCCTTCAACCAAATCACAAACTTCCCCAAAAACACCATTGGATTCATCCAATCAACTTGTTTGAAAAAAATCAAACTAAAGCTATTTTGAGTACTTTTGATCTCATTGTCTATGTGGATGGAACTATCTCTTCGCCCGCAACATCATCCATCTCATAATCTCCATCTCCAAAATTTCATAGGTGGCAAAAATATGACCGACTTGTCTATTGCGTCCTCACAGCATCACTCTCACCATCAATTGCTCGCCTAGCCCTTAACCATTCTACTGCTCATGCCCTCTGGGTTGGATTGGCAAATCACTTCATGCTACAATCAGCATCTTAATGGTTGCTTCTCTATTGCCGACTCCATACGCTGAAGAAAGGATCCCATATCATCACTTATATTCTCTCTCTCATTTCCACCATCGCCAATGAGTTAGCTACCAATGGTGATGTCATCTTCAACAATGACCTGGTTCTCTTCACTTTGAATGGTCTCCTAGTCGACTATGAATCCTTCATCACCCCCACAGAATACCGTAATTCTACCCTAAAGTTTCTCGAGTTTCGTGTAAAACTTCTTGTTCATGAACAATGTCTATTATCTTTTCACTCACATCTATTGCTGGACACATCCTTATTTGTTTCTCACGCAGGTAGTCGTCATTCCAACGGAGAGTGAGGCAGAGGCAGTGGGCACACTTATAGATGGAGACACTACTCATAACATCTATCTTCTACCTCATAAGTTAACCTTATTTCTAGTGGGTCTCCCACTTGGTAGGTCGATTCTTCATTTGGGCAGATGTTTGGATCCATTTATTGGGCCCAGGTCCCAATACTTATTTCGAGGCTACCATACGCGACGATTAAGTGAGGATCGAGGGAGGGGAGGGCTAGAAGTTACAATTTGTGAAGAGAAAAAACTACATCTGCACTGGTGGACTTTGCCATTGCAAAGTAAAATATTTCACCGCAGTGAAACCCTAGAAACATTACCAAAGTCCTCTTGGGAAAAGTTTGTTAGAGCGAAGTTTCATGGTCAAGCGAGAGAAGCTCTCATGAAAAGTTTGTTGCAGTCAAAGTCTGGATTCGCCGCAGAGAAGTGTCAAAGTTCAAGGAGAGTATCCCTCTTAGGAAAGGTTTACTAAGGCTAACTTCTGACTTCTCCGTGGCGAAACCCCCTAATCAATAACCTAGTCCCAGGCATCCAACACTTCTAAATGCATATACAATTCCATTGTTAAGTTAAGAGGACTTCACTTTTATTAATTTTGATAGAAATCAAATAATAATAATCTTATAAATGTATGAACTGTTTTGATAAATTAGTTAAGTGTGCAAAAAAAAATGTAAGTAACACTTAGTCAACTTAGAAGGTGCGCGGTCAACGCCAGACGAAGTGCTACACCAGACGAAGCGCATCAACAGACGAAGCGCTACACCAGATGAAGCACAACACTAGATGAAGTGCAACAACAAACTAAGCGCTACACCAAACGAAGCACGATACTAGACAAAGCGCAACAACAAACCAAGCGATATAATAAACGAAGAGGAATAACAGACGAAACGTAGTAAAAGAAGAAGCATTATTCCAGATGATACAAAAGGAAGATATTCTAGAACGTCAGACAGTTAGTTAGTTGAAGTTAATTACATGACTCAACTAATAACCGTTTCTAGAAGATTCAAGAAGCAGTTTTCAAGAAAACAGTTGGAGATTTAGGATATAAATGCTAGTTCTAGTCAAAGAATAAAATAGTGAATGCTTTTACTTTAGCAAAAATTCTGTGTTCAAAGTGCGAAAGAAGTGAGCGAATACATTTGTAACCTAAAGCTCAAAAATAGTTTTCTTAGAGAGAGAAAGGAAGGCTAGAGCCTAGGGAGGCTAATACAGCTGAAAAAGAATACTTTGTGAGAGAAAACTGAAGAGGCTCTGCAATTGTAGAAAGAATACTTGTAAAGTTGGAAGAGTATAGTGAAATCTCATACTAACTCTGAGGACTGGACGTAGCCCAAGGTTGGGGATGAACCAGTATAAAATTGCAGTGTCTATTCTCTAACCCTTATCTTTTAATTTTCTTGTTATTAGACGAGTAGATAATATTACTTGCAGTTGCATTGCTTATCAACTTTAGCAAAGTGTTTTAGTAATCATTTGAATTTTGGTAAAGAAATTCAAGAAGTCTCAAAAGATTAATATTTTCGAAAAGATTACACAATTCAACCCCCTTCTTGTGTAGTTTACATATCATATTGGATTTCTCTATTAATAAGTGATTTACTTCAGTTGGTATCAGAGCGAGGTTTCCAAGAAACACTGTCACAAAGTGAGGGCAAAGATCTATGGTTGAATCACATGTTTTTATAGCTGAAGGTGCCTCGGTCATAAGACCTCCTACATTCAATGGTGAGGATTATCATTATTGGAAGGATAGGATGCGACTCTTCATAGAATCCACACATATTGATCATTGGGATATCATCGATATTGGTCCATATACACCAATAGATTATGAAGGCAATATCATCTCTCATGAAAAATGTTCAGTCGATCAGAAAGCTCGATTTTAGTTGAATTCAAAGGTCAAGTTCTTTCTAAGTTGTGCCCTAAGTAGAAGTGAATATGACAAGGTTCATGGATGCGTATCTGCAAAGGAGATGTAGGACACATTAGCCATTACACATGAAGGTATAAATCAAGTGAAAGAGTCCAAGATCAGTATTCTTATTCATCAGTTTGAGCTGTTTAAGATGAAAGATGAGGAGACTATTGATCAGATGTTTGGACGATTTCAAACAATTGTTAATGGACTTAAAGCTCTTGAGAGAATCTACGATAATCAAGATCATATCAGAAAGATTCTCAAAAGTCTACCTACAAGATAGAGACCCAAGGTTACAACAATATAAGAGGCCAAGGACTTAAGCAAGCTGAAGCTAGATGAATTGCTTGGTTCACTATTGATACATGAAGTAGAGCTTGATGCAGAAGATAAACCTAGAAGAGATAAGTCTATTGCATTAAAGGCTGGTCAAAAGATTCAAAAGAACCAGAAAAATAGAAACACATCTTCAAAAGCATTAAAGATTGAAGAAATCAAGAATGATGATGCCAGGGAATCTAATCAAGATTCAAATGAAGATGATTATGAACTATACTTCATTTTCAAGAAACATTAGGAGGATGTGGAAAAAGAAAGCGAAAGGAAATAAAGATTTTTCTTTTAAGAAGAATAGAAAATACGAAGCCAAGAATGAGAAAACGTCTATCATCTGCTACGAGTGCAACAAACTAGGACATTACAAGTCTAAATGTCCATTGCTCAAAAGAAAATAGAAGAAAAGTAAAGAAAACATCATAATGGTAACGTGGGAAGAATGGAACTCATCCGAATCTGACTCTAATTCAAAAACATCAGAATAAGCAAATATATGCTTGGTAGCTGAAAAAGAATGCAACGATGAGGTAACTTCTAACTTTAATGATCTTCAAGAGGCATATTTAGAATTGTTATAAGATTCACATACTATATTAAAGCAATATAAGATTCTGAAGAAAAAAAATTGTTGAAAGCTTGAAGAACACGAAAGTGTTAGAGAAAGAAAACATCTGCCTTAAAAAACAAGTAGATAATATGAAAAAGAAAGTAATTGTAGATAGATATGAGGAGATTAATCAACTGAAACAAAGGATTAATAGTCTTTCAGCAGATTTATCAACATTTACTAAATGTACTAAAAGGATGAATGATGTGATTGGAAAATATAGACATCCAAGGGATAAGAGTGATTTAGGGTTTACTAATAATAATGTTCGTCATAATAAGAGTTTTGTTCCTAGTAGAAAGAAAAAGAAGCAATATTCTTATTATTCGAAGAATTATTGTAAGTCTAACCCCAAAGGACCCAAGAAAATATGGGTACCTAAGAAAGACATAATATATACTACAGACCTCTCTTCTTGGAAGAAGAAACCAGCACCAATGGTATTTGGACAATGAATGCTCACGACACATGACGGGAAGAAGTTCTATGTTCCTAGACCTCCAAAATAAGCAAGGAGGATCAGTAACTTTTAGAGACAACCAGTAGGGAAAAATAGTTGGAATCGACAAAATTGGTAAAGATTCATCTAGGTTTATTGATAATGTTCTGCTAGTTGAATGGTTAAAGCATAATCTAATTAATGCAAGTTAATTAGGTGATTCTAGTTTTGAAGTGTCCTTTAATCAAAATTCTTGTGTAGTCAAAAATAAGGACGGTTCCGTATTCTTTTCTGCCAAGAGACGAAACAATCTCTATAAGATTAATTTAGATGATTTGAAAAGTCAAAATATTTCATGTTTTATATCAACAAATGAAGAAAAACTATTTTGGCATAAAAAGCTAGGTCATTTTAGTTTTGAACATATTTCCAATTTGGTTAGACATGATTTGGTAAGAGGATTACTAAAAAAAAGATTTAAAAAAGATTTCTTTTGTGAGAGTTGTCAGAAAGGGAAACAAGTTAAAACATCTTTTTCTTCTAAAAATATTGTAACTTCGTCTAAACCTCTAGAGTTGTTACATATAGATTTGTTTGGTCCAACCAGAACATTAAGTCTTGGAGGAAAGAAGTATGGTCTCGTAATTGTTGATGACTTCACTAGATTTTGTTGGATATTGTTTTTATCACATAAAGATGAATCTATTAAGTGTTTTAAAGTTCTATTCAAAAAGTTACAAAATGAAAAAGAAATTTCTATTGCTGGAATTAAGAGTGATCATGGTGGAGAACTTGAAAATGAAAAATTCAGAATGTTTTGTGATGAGAATGGAATTTTCCATAATTTCTCTGCTCCTAGAAATCCACAACAGAATGGAGTTGTAGAAAGAAAGAGCAGGACGATTCAAGAAATGGCAAGGACTATGCTATATGAAATGAATCTTCCTAAGTATTTCTGGGCAGAAGCTGTGAATACAGCTTGATATATTCAAAATAGAGTATTTTTGCGACCTATTTTAAATAAAACCCCATATGAATTATGGAAAGGAAGAAAGCCAAATATTTCTTACTTCCATCCTTTTGGTTGCAAATGCACTATATTGAATACAAAAGAAAAATTGGATAAATTTGATTCTAAGATCAATTCAGGATTTTTTCTAGGATATTCGATGTCTTTTAAAGCTTATAGGGTTTATAATCTTGTTTCTAAATCTGTTGAAGAATCTATACATGTTAATTTTGATGATGCTTCTCATTCGGATAGAAAAGACGATTCTGATGATAAAACTCTATCTATTCCCTTAGTTAATAAGCTAGACATGTCACCTCTAGTTGATCCACTTGATAAGGTAGAAGATATTTATGAAAACTTTAGTCTTAGGAAAGATTGGAAGTATAAATCCTCTCACCCAGAAATTCTGATTATAGGCAAAACTTCAGAAGGAGTGAGAACTAGGTCTAAATTTAGAAGAGAGGCAAATGTAGCTTTTGTTCTGAATTAGAACCTAAGAAAATTGATGAAGTTCTTCAAGATAAAGATTAGATTTTATCCATGCAAGGAGCTAAATAAATTTACAAGGAATAAAGTTTGGTCTTTAGTTCCTAGGCCACCCAATAAGTTTGCATAGGAACCAAATGGGTATTCAAAAATAAACTAGATGAATCAAGTAGAGTAAACCGTAACAAAGCTAGATTAGTATCTCAAGGCTATAATCAACAGGAAGGAATAGACTATCACGAAACCTATACTCCTGTAGCTAGACTAGAAGCTATTAGGATTTTACTTGCATATGTTGTTTATCGTGATATAAAACTGTTTCAAATGGATGTGAAAAGTGCCTTTTTGAATGGTTTTATAGATGAAGAAGTTTATGTAAAGCAACCCCCTGTTTTGAAGATACTGATAACCAGATTATGTCTATAGACTTCATAAAGATTTGTATAGATTAAAACAAGAACCCCGTGCTTGATATGATTGTCTAAGTTCATTTTTTATTGGAAATGACTTTATTAGAGGACAAGTAGATAAGACTCTGTTTAGAAAATGTATCAAAAAATAATTTCATTATAGTACAGATATACGTAGATGATGTTATTTTTGGTGCAAATTCTAAGAAGCTATGTTCCAATTTTGAAAATCTTATAAAAAGTGAATTTGAAATGAGTATGATGGGTGAATTGAAATTTTTCCTTGGTTTAGAAATTAAGCAAACCAAAGAAAAGATTTTTATTCATCAACAGAAATACATCAAAGAAATGTTAGTCAAATATAAAATGGAAAAGGTTAAACTTATGTGAACTCCTATGCATCCATCAATCCTTTTATCTAAAGATGAAATAGGTAAGAAGGTTGATCAAAGCCTCTTCAGAGGAATTATTGGTTCTTTACTTTACCTAACTACAAGCATACCTGATATATTGTTTAGTGTTTGTTTGTGTGCAAGATTTCAAGAACATCCTAGAGAATCTTATTATATTGCTGTTAAAAGAATATTGAGATACTTGGCAGGCTCTACTAATCTTTGTTTAATGTATGAGAAAGGTAAAGATTTCAGGTTAATTGGCTACTATGATGCTGATTATGCTAGAGA
>JANSVA010000009.1:17638881-17670295 GCA_025504915.1 Erythroxylum reticulatum
GCTGAAAGACTATTAATCCTTTGTTTCAATTGATTAATTTCCTCAAATCTATCTACAGTTACTTTCTTTTTCATATCTTCTACTTGGTTCTTAAGGCAGACGTTTTCATTCTCTAACACTTCGGTGTTCTTCAAGCTTTCAATAAATTTCTTTTTCAAAATCCTATATTGCTTTAATATAGCATGCAAATCTTCTAACAATTCTAAATATTCCTCTTAAAGATCACTAAAGTTAGAAGTTACCTCATCGTTGCATTCCTTTTCAAATAATAAGCATGTATTTGCTTGCTCCAATGCTTCTGAATCTGAGTCCAATTATGACGAATCTAGATCTTCCCATATTGCCATTATACTCTTTTTGTTTTCTTCACTTTTCTTCTGTTTTCTTTTAAGCAATGGGCATTCATACTTGTAATGTCTTGGTTTGCTGCACTCGTAACAAATGATCGACTTTTTCACTTTTTCTCATTCTTAGCTTTGTCTTTGCTATTCTCGTTAAAAGAAAAGTCTTTATTTCCTTTCACTTTCTTTTTCCACATCCTCAGAATCTTTCATGAAATGAAGGATAACTCATCATCATCTTCACTTGAATCTTGATTAGATTCACTGGCACCATCATTCTTGATTTCTTCAATCTTTAATGCTTTTGAAGATGTGCTTCTATGTTTGTGGTTCTTTTGATTCTTTTGACTAGCCTTTAATGCGATAAACTTATCTCTTCTCGATTTATCTTCTGCATCAACCACTACTTCATGTATCTTCAGTGAACCAAGTAATTCGTCTAGCTTCAACTTGCTTAAGTCCTTAGCTTCTTGTATTACTATACCCTTGGGTCTTCATCTTTTAGATAGACTTTTGAGAATCTTTCTGGCATGATCTTGATTATCATAGGTTCTTCCAAGAGCTTTAAGTCTATTAACGATTGCTTGAAATTGTCCAAATATCTTATCAATAGTCTCCTCATCTTTCATCTTGAACAACTCATACTGATGAACAAGAATATTGATCTTGGACTCTTTCACTTGATTTATGCCTTCGTGTGCAATGGATAATGTGTCCCACATCTCCTTTGTAGATACGCATCTATGAACCTTATCATATTCACTTCTTCTTATGGTATAACTTAGAAAGAACTTAGTCTTAGAGTTTAACTGAAATTAAGCTTTTTGATTGACTGACCATTTGTCACAATAGATGATATTGCCTTCATCATCTATTGGTGTATAAGGACCATTCTTGATGATATCCCAACGATCCATATGTGTGGATTCTATGAAGAGTCACATCTTGTCCTTCCAATAATGATAGTCCTCACCATTGAACGCAGGAGGTCTTGTGACCGAGGCACCCTCAGCTATAAAAACATATGATTAAGCCATGGATCTTTGTCCTCACTTTATGATAGTGTTTCTTAGAAACCTCGCTTTGATACTAACTGAAGTAAATCACTTGTTAATATAGAAATCTGACATGATATGTAAACTACACAAGAAGGCAGTTGAATTGTGTAATCTTTTCAAAATATTAATCTTTTGAGATTTCTTGAACTTATAGAATATATACTGCAATTTTATACTGGTTCACCCTAAACCTTGGGTTATGTCCAATCCTCAGAGTTAGTCTGAGATTTCACTATACTCCTCAACTTTGCAAGTATTCTTTCTACACTTGCAGAGCCTCTTCAGATCTCTCTCAGAAAATATTCTTTATCAACTGTATTAGCCTCTCTAGGCTCTAGCCTTCCTTTCTCCCTCTAAGAAAATTATTTTTAAGCTTTACGTTACAGATGTATTTGCTCACTTCTTTTTCACTTTGAATACAGAATATTTGCTAATGTAAAAGCATTCATTTTGTTAGTCTTTGACTAGAACTAGTATGATAGCCTAAGTTTCCAACTGTCTTCTTGAAAACTACTTCTTAAATCTTCTAAAAATGGTTATTAGTTGAGTCTTGTAACTAACTCCAACTAACTAACTATCTGACGTTCTAGAATATCTTCCTTTTGTATCGTCTGGAATAATACTTCTTTTGTTATTATGTTTTTTTGTTATTTCGCTTCATTTATTGTATCGCCTCGTTTGGTGTTGCGCTTCGTCTATTGTTGCGCTTCGTCTAGTTTTACGCTTCATCTGCTGTTGCACTTCATATAGTGTTGCGCTTCTTCTATTGTCGCACTTCGTCTGATGTTGCACTTCGTTTGTTGTCGTGCTTCTTCTGGTGTTGACCACGCACCTTCTGAGTTGACTAAGTATTACTTACATTTTTCTGCACACTTAACAAACTTATCACAACAGTTCTTACATTTCTAAGATTATTATTATTTGATTATCATCAAAATTAATAGAAGTGAAGTCCTCTTGACATAACAATAAGTTCAGAAACTAGCCTATATTATGTTTATTACAAAACCTTCATACAAATTCAAATACAGGCCAAAAATCAAAACTCAAAATACATTTTTATTGGCAAAACAAAAACTTAGAATCCTTTGACCTTTATAGTTGACTTGTCCTAGTCCTTAAGTCCTTCTCTCTAAACCTACAGAGGGCAAATCCACCATGCTAAGCCTATAACTTAATAAGTAATAACTAAACTATGTCTAACCACAATAGATACTGAATCATGTTGTATAAAGGCATCTCAACATACTGAAATTCGGAAAAGGATAAGATTTATTAATGAAAACACTTCTCATGTCAAAGTTAGACATTTCAATAGCAAAATAAAGCATACAAAATACATTACATATTTTCATAATAGGATGTTAACTCATCAATTCAAAAATATGGTTTGTTTCTTATCAAAGCTTATCAGAGATCAAAGTACAAAATGAGTTAAATTGTAAATCTACGAACAGAAGTAGGTAATGGGACTTATACAGAAGATACCATGAATGGAATCAATAAACAGAAGAGATCGAAGTTTCCAGAAGCGACTGTAGTCTTAACACTGAAGTGTCCAAAAGAGAATGAAGTCTCGACACCGAAGTATCTAGAAGTAATTGTAGACCCTTCTAGGTATGTCTATTTACCCACGACCAGGACTTGACAGTTACAAATCCAAATATGTTGGCTCCCGAATGTTTATTTTAGTTAAGCTTGATTTAAATAATTATGAGATTTGGATAGGTGAATTTTTTGGAGTTAAATTTTTTTTAATGTCTATGTTAGTAGAATTTATTTCATGGGTTAGTTGAATTAAAAGTGATAAAAATGAATAAAAGGGTATTTTGGGTAGTTTACTTAAGGTTAAAAATAGTAAGGCATTAAAGGAAGGGCAAGGTAGACTTTTTTCATTCATTAAAGGTAAAATGGGAAGGAAGAAGTGTTGTCTTCTTCCTGAAGAAGTGTTGTCTTCTTCCTAAAGAAGAGAAAAAACGAAAATAGGAGAGAAAGAAGACGTGAAATATGAAAGCAAAAAGTTACCAAGAGAGGTTTCGGATAAGTAGAGAAAAGAATGGAGTTTTGAGCTAGGTTTCATCTTTTCTTAGTTTTAAAGAGAGATTGAGATTGCTCAAGAATGGAAAAAGAAAGAGGAAGGGATAAGCTTTCTTTAGAGCCAATAATCTCATAAATTAGTGAAGATTCAAGGTAATTTTTATTTTTATACTTTAGATATATGGAAGGGTTTTGGTTCATGAAGTTTAGGAAATACATCAGCTTATGCAATCTAGAGTCAATTTTAGAAAATGTGCGTTATGGGTTCTTAATTTGAATTCCTATTGAATGGGAATTTTGTCATTTATGAAGGAAATCAAGAAGGGGATCAAGAGAGGCAAGAGAAGCAAGAGGAAAGACATCCTTAAGCCAATTTTGTAAGCAAGGAATTCAAGGTGGGTACATATTTATAATAGAGTAAATAAGCCACCAATGTTTTCTTTGAATCAAGGAAGTTTAACAATTTCAATTGCATCATAAATGTTGCATTATTGCGTCTTAAATGAATTGAGAAATTGCTATATGTTTGATATATGAAATGTCTTGACGATTTGAGAAAAGACTTTGAAAATGATTTTTTTCAAAAAAGATAACATGTTTATAAAATCATGTTTTCGGAAATGGTTTTTTAAATAACTCATGTTCATGAAAAACAAGATTCCAAAATGTGCCACTTGAGCAAACGATTTTCAATTCATGAATTCCCCGTTATGTGGGTTTGGTGTAATCCATTCAAGTATGTCACGTGCATAATGACCAAGTTAAAGGCTTCTTCCGCCTACTTGTTAGTGGCACGGAGCTCCTTTATTGTCCCTCATGTTTACGTCTACGCATAAACCACTATATGGGATTACAATAGTACATCAAGTTTACGACTACATAGGACCATTATGTGGAAATGTGTAGTTCATCATGTTTATGGATCTACCTAAACCATTCTGATGTGCTTATATGTTTATGAGATGTTAACAAGTTTTATGCATTCATGATTTGTAGTTTGTGAATTTTGGTTATGAATTTGAGAATGAGACTTTAATGAATTTAATTAGAACTTGTATTGGCAAATGAACATTTCAAACGTTTTTCTTATTTTTCCGTTATAAACTATTACCTATAAGCTTTAAGCTCACCCCACCATTTACATCCCATTTTCAAGTGAGAGCATGAGAACGAATAACCAAGGGTCAAGGCATCACTCCGATTATGCATACTTTTGTATTTTAAGCTAGTTTTGTAAAACAAGGCTTTAGTCGCATTTTGAGCAATTCTAGCTATGTAAACTTTGTATTTTGGGATTATGATGCATTGTGGCTCAAAATGACCACTCAAGCTTTGTAAAACTCTTACCTTTTGATGTTAATGAAGTATGATTGTGTTTTGCAGATAACATTTCCAAATTGTTCATTTCACTTTCAAGTTTTCCATAGGCGTAAGAATTTGTATTCTGGCTTTAGGGGCAATACTGTATTAATCTAAGCTAAATTAGACAAAGTTGTCTTCTTGGAAGTTGTAGTTTATCTTTCTAGATTTCCAATTCCATATAATATGAAAAATTTTGAATTGGAGTTGAGAGATATAATCATTAGAAGTTTGTGATGCTACATAGGATGGACATTAGGGGTAACAACATTGATTTGAAATTTTAACTCTTTTGGAGGCAAAATATTTTTTTAAAGTCTTATGGAAGTTGTAAGTCCAGAAGTCTTCTTTGAAACAAATTTTAAATGACCTTAATCCGATATCTATAGTGAAAGTTATGTCCTTTTTACCAAAATAGGTAAGATGATGAAGAATAGAGAAGTTGCGATCGTGACTTTGCGGACATTTGTGCAAGTCGCGATCGCGACACAACCCGCAGGTCTCCCCAAACTTGAATACGTTCCACTCTTTTGTCTATAACTTTATTGTTTGACTTCCAAATGACTTTATTTTTGAACCAATGGATTCTTAACACATTTCTATATCTCTCTAAGAAAATTTTTAGCTTTTAGTATTGATTCAAAAAAGATTCATCGAATCAAAGTAAGGCTATCAGTTGGAAGAGCATGAATTGGATATTTTACGGAACATACTTCGGTATTTGGATGATATCTTGTTCTATAGAGTTCTAAATGAGATGATTCTTGCTTCTAAATAAATTAGAGACATAGAGATACCAATACTATGAAGAAATTTAATTTTAATTCAGTCTATAAGACTTTCAATTTCTAGATAGGAGTTGAGTATAGTGTACTGTTTCAGTTTAATAACAGTCTGACAATATTTTGGGCTCTAACTTTCAAATTTCTGAACCAAATTAAATGATTTTAGTATCATTAGAAACTTAAGAAAATGGGGGAAAATGTTCTAAAGAATTCAAATTGTAATTCTAGTTTGAGGTTTCCCAAAATCTGTTCTGAAATAGGAGAAACGAGTTTGTTTTCGATGTTTGACTAGGGTGGGCATGCCACCCTTGTAAGGATGCGCATTCAAATGTCACTTAGGATGTCTCGCAAGGGCAGATCCCAACAAAATAAGTTTATTTCATGTACAAAAATAATTATCCAATTACATTCACATGCATCAAACATTTCAGACATTCATTGTCTCGAGTTCAGAACACAATTAGCATAAAACACAATTCAATTAAGTACTAAATAGAATAAAGTAAAGTGTGAACATCCTAGAGATTAGTGATATCTTTGTAAATTTTTCAATGGGGCAAACAAAATAGTCAAAACAAAACCATCCAAATTTCTTATTGAATTATTTATAGATACTCAAAGATCACTTACAAACATTTACTTACAAATGAGTTCATCTAAATTACTTATAGAAGATACTATCTAAATTACTTGCAGAAGAAACCGTCTAAATTACCTCGAAGTTTTGGCAATATCTGGAATCAGTCGCTCTATTAGTTCCTCTAAAACATTTAGTACAAACACATATCACTATTGTGCATGATTAAGAATTCATTAATGCACATTCCTGTATACTAAATATGTATGATGTATGCTCATAACAAATTACAGGTTTCTTATCTTTAATCTTGCCACATTATTAATCATGTGAAACGATAATCAATTTCTCAATCCAGATTTATCTCACAACCAGATTTCAGGTCAACTTTGCTCAATTATTTTCATTAGAAAATTAAGGTAATTTGATAATACTTCCTTCTACAAATTCTTCTCCCATGTCCTAATTTTCTATTGCTACTAAGATCATTCAATTTGGTTTTGTATACTGAAAGTTATACTCAAAGGATCTCCAACTATACTTAAGCTTCAAAAGAATTCTTATCTTAAATTCTAGTCAGATTCTAAAATTATTAAAGGTATAATTTGAATTCAATATCTTAAGATAATTTGTATCTTTATGAATCCATTTTGATTCAAAACAAGAATCACGCCATTCGGAAGTCTACAAATCCATATATAAGTAAAATACCAAAGTATGTTCGGTAAAAACCTCCCAGTTCATTCTATTCCAACAGATTCCCTCACTTTCATTCCATCAATCTTTCTCAAATCAATTCAGAAGGCTACCAATATTTATGGAGGGGTGGAAAAGCGTGTTCTGAATATATAGGTTCAAGTCTCATGTCATTTGGATATCTGGTTAAGAAGTTATAATAAAATGATCAAATTATGTTCAGAAAACAACCCTTTCGGATAAACAGGGAAGTTGCGATCGTGTGCATGTAGGACTGCGATATGTTGGGTGAACCAACGAAGTCGCACATTAGACAACCTCTTTAGCCATGTCCCAATCGTGCTTATGCATGAATAGGACATCCTTCTTCGTCACCACCCATTTTTCTTCTCTTCTTCTTTGATTCATTTTCCACATTTTCTTACTTTCACACATTATAAACAATACATTACTGCACCAACTATCTTCCCCACTTTCATTTCAGCTCCACAACATACAACAAATCCAAGTTTCCAGATTCAATAAAAATATCAAAATTTGATTCTCATTCATACAAATTACCAACTTTTCTTCATTTTCCTTTTTGCTACAGGAGTGTCATGGGTGTGAAACTTCCAGTCACACCCATGCACATCATTTTCTTCATTTTTGCATAATTTATCTCCCTCTCTTCTTTATCTTAATCCATTCCTAATTCATATTCTTTGTATTTTCACACCTATTGCAACTTATCTGACACTAAAAAAACTCAAAAGTTAAGGATCAAAATCAAACTTCAAAACCAAATGTGTAGTCTGAGATTTCTCTCTCTACTACTATGTTTATTGCCATTTAAACCCTTTCATCAGAACCACTTAACTCATCCGAACCTTTCCACCTCACTAAATTTCTCTTTAAGCAACATGTAATCAGTAGTACTCCTCCTATACATTTCCACTGTTCCATATTATTAACTCATCTCATCCTGACTTTCATCGAACCACTCAGCTTGCATAACTCATGCAGGTGTTTATTTTCCAAAACTAATACATCATCAAAATCATTCATAGAACTCATAAACTTAAAACTTTACTTACCTTGTTTTAAGAAAATCACAATGCATAATGCCATTTTTCTATTTTCTTAATCTAAAATATCCCAAAATTTTTAAAAAATTGCTAAAATTCTCCAAAAATTATGAAATATTGTTAATAGTCTCCAAATAAATTTTTACCACCAATAATCTATAATTCACAATTACATGAATCCATTGTACCCAAAAATGTCATGAACACATGTACAATTATTTTGTATTAGTCAAAAAATTCAAAAGCACATATAAGTGAATACTCAATTATGCAAAGCATATAATGCACTACAATTCCTCAATATTCTAACCCCTAACATGGAGTCTTACATGTAAAGTCCCAAACAAAACACTAATAAAAGAATTTATAAGTTATGGTTTATTAAAAGAACTATAAGGTGATTAACTTTTAATTTCATGCATCTTTGGATTCCAAATCACGATCATAACACTTGTTACACTTTTTTTATGTTAGTAGATTTTAAAAATTACAAGTTCAAATATAATGATTCTAGTGGTAGTTTCACTTCATTTCTAATGTTAATTTTCTTTTGAACAAATAACCTAATAGACCCACATTGGTTTGCGTTACCCATTTCTCCCACTTTTCCTCAAGTTTTTAATATTTATCTTTAAGGTTTAATTGATCTTTGATGCCTTTAAAAAATTTATTGCCCATCATGTTAACTTCTAGATGGCATTAGTAGCTCCTTGGTCCAACAACCATTGAGAAATGTTCACTCAAGTATGAATTTTTCATTAAATTATCACCTATAAATCAATGATTTATATATAATAAATTATCACATGACTCCATATAAGATATGTTACAAAAGTGCCAAAGTACCATCTAATTATTAATATGTAAAATATAATCTTATAAAAATGCTTGTCTTTATAAAATTCTAAATTTACGTTCTTAGTTTGGTGGTCTTATATGGCAAGAAGAATCATAGCATAAAGGGATTATAACCTTAATCCTACTCCTTAAAAAAAATCCACCTTGATTGATATCTACAAAGTTCTTTCTCAATCTCTAGCGTAATGTAAAAAAAAATATCATTTAAACCTTATCTTTTATAAGTTCATTTAGAGGAAGTGTTTGAATCATCAAATAAAATTCTTTAATAAATGTGATCGTGTCTTCCCCAAGTGATCCACTAAACACGTAGATGGACTTACTTTAACTTGTAGTTTCTTATCCTTTAACTTAATCTAATACACAAGTGACTAGCATTAATTACCCATGTCTAAATATCCCCAAAATGTATTTAAAGTAGTAGTTGTTGTTTTACCCTAATAACAATATTGTCCTAATTTGCAACCATTTCTTTTATGCTCTTTTCTTTGTTTTATCTGATAATCCACTCAATTTTAAGATTAAATTGAAGTAGGATATCAAAGTTATTACTCTTATATCCTGTTTCATAAACTATTTAGAAAGAAATAAAGAAGATAAAAATAAAAGAAAAGATAAATTAAAAATTAGTAATTAAATAGTTCTAAGTAATTGCGTTACTATTTCCTTTATTTATCCTCTCCTACGCCTCTACCACTTTGTTAACCCCTTTTATACTTTCTTCTTTGAATCCTATTTCGTTCAATCACCTTTCTCCCTCTTTTTAGCCTTATTCTAACCCCCTGATTTACATTACATCTTTTTGGTTGCACTCAAAGGTATTTTTAATCCTTTTTTTCTCTAACCAGCCCCTCCTACTTAATTTATTTACCATTTTAAGAATAAATTTCTTTCTCCTCTACTACAACTTTTACCTTTTTATGTAAATGATCATTTACACTTAGCTCTTATGACTAAACTAAACCCTAGACTACCATTTTCCCCTTGCCCTCTTCCAATAATAATTCTAAGACTACAAAAGATATCTTCAATGGTTTTTAATCCTTTTACCCGTAATTGAATCCTTGAAGACAAGTAAACCTCTCAACTGGAGGAAACTACTAGATAACCTATCTAATATTTCCCTCCACTACTATCTACCCTCTAAGACTGACATTGGTTATATTGTCTCTCACTCTTTAGATACCCTAAAGGAGGTAGAAAATGCCTAGTGCTCCATAAACATGTAAGATTCTTTCTAGGGAAATTCCCTACTTTCCCTTTAATCAAACACTAGGCTCTTAATCATTGGAAATCTAGAGGACTTTATATTTTTGGTTGAATGAGGAAATTTTGTTTCTCTAAGTCTTAAGGGATAATTGAAGAATATATCTTCCAAGAGAGGTTTCACCTACTAGACATGGAATCAAACTTTCAAAGGAACAAGCACTTAAAACCCAAGAGGAGGTTGGATGCATGCGTAACATTCCATATGCTTTAGCAGTTGGAAGTTTAATGTATAACATGGTTTGCACTAGATCAGATATCTGTTACGTAGTGCGATTAGTAAGTAGATTTCAGTCCAATCCAGGAATGGAGCATTGAGCTGTGGTTATGTGTATACTGAAGTATCTTCGTAAGAGGAAGAACTTAATGCTTTTTTACTTTAAAATTAATCTTGTTCTGATAGGATATACTGATTCAGATTTCCAATCAAATGTTGATTCAAGGAAATCAACTTCTATTTTTATATTTGTTTTAAGAGGTATAGCCATAGTCTAGAGGAGTATCAAGCAATCTTGTATTATTGATTTGACTATAGAGGCTGAGTATGTTGCTGCTTGTGAAACAGCAAAAGAAACAGTCTATCTCCATAAGTTCTTAAATGATTTGGAGGCGATTCCTGAGGCAAAAAAGGCCATTACACTTTATTGTGATAATAGTGAGGCAGTGGCTAATTCTAAAGAACCTCGAAATCACAAAGCTGCCAAACATAATGAGCGAAAGTATCATCTCACAAGGGAGATAATACAACGTAGAGAGGTGAATGTGGTAAAGATTCCCACAAAGCAAAACCTTGCTGATCCGTTTACAAAGACATTGTCTCAAAAGAGATTTGAGGTCATCTAGAAGGGTTGGGAATGAGGGATATGCCATACCTGCTTTAGGGAAAGTGGGAGATTGTTAGAGTTATGTAAATATAGTGCCCTAGAAAGCAAGTGTGTTTACATGTAACTTAATTTTCTCCCAGTTATAGTTTTGTAATGAAAATATTTATTATTAATGAAATAAAAGAGTTTGGTTTTATATGTATGAGCACTATATAAATAGTCAAAAGGTACCAAGATTCTTTTGTAAATATTATACATATACATGGAGATGTGTAGGAAACATGTATATTATTAAAATGTAAATTAATTGATTCACAGTTGAATAATCAAGTTGGTCACTTGATTATGGTTTAGACTGTAGTCTTGCTATTTATCCATATGTAAGTAAATGAGTTTACTTCGATGGAATGATGAGTTTCATATCATGATAGTAGTTTACTATTGATAATGGCAGTATTAAATGAATCTGTAATCACGTTTGTTTTACAAAATAAAATAGGTCGCTACTTTAATTTTAAAACATATATATGAGCATTTGCTTATTATGGACCATAATCTTGATGAGTGGTGAACTCATATATATATCATTAGAATTCTTGATATGATTAGAATGGATTTTTACAAAGTATCAATCCAGTGTTTGCATGTTGGAATTATTAATTGAAATATGTATCAAGGAACATTCACTCAAATGAAGAGTTTATAGTGATATCATTACTTCTATATGTTTTATAGAGATTAGTGATTAAACTGACGCTAGTAGTTTGATGGACTGGCTACCCATCAAGGCTTAACACCAAGATGAGATCTTGCGTGTTAACAACCATAAAGAGTAAAACTGGAGATCTAAAAGGAAAAACCAATATAAAGGCAAAATGGTAACTTTATTTTTTATTATGCGGATGGTTATAATAAGGTTCATAATAGGATTTGAAATTGGACATCTTATTTGAAATATATGTTCTCATAATATTTAATAATTCAGGAGTTCAACTAATTGTCTTTAGTGAAAGACATTTAGTTAATAAGATAGAATTAATTCTAATGAGATTAAATTAATTCTGGGTTTATTAGTGCTTGAATTATCTAAGTCCAATAAGATTCCCCACTTAGCTTCAAGGAAGGTTATCAAGCAAAGTAAGAAATAAAAATGGAGGTTTTAAAGCCCATGGTTGAATGTTGGGTTTGTTTTAATTAATGGTTAATTAGAAGCCCAAATGAACATTTAGAAATGGGCTAGACTTTGGTTTAATTTAATTAATTAGATTAATTATATTAAAACAAAATTCTTAAAGAATTGAAGTGCATTTTTAGTTTTTAATGGCTAAATGTGCAGCTGCACATTTAGCATTGAATTGCTAAATAAAGATGGTATTTATCATGCTTTATCATCATTAAGTGGAGTTATGATCTTACCATTAAATGGTTTAATGGTTATCTTTTAGTGATGACGTGTAATGTAACCTTTTTACCATTCATTTGATTAAAGATGAAAGATGTGTATTCGATGGATCATCTTCCATCTTTCATCACTAAAAAATTGAAATTGACATGTCATATTAGGTGATTGGTCCTTTCATATAGCCATCTTAAAATAAATGAGAAGTGTCTCATTTAATGGCTTCTTTATTTTTGATTAAAGAAAGGTATGATGCGTTGGATGCTTTCCTTTTCTTTCTTTCCATGCATAACTAAAATTGACGTGTCTAAGAAAGGGTTCTTGCATTGTTTTGACAGACTCTCTCCTCTCATCTATGCATGGCCGAAACCTTGAATGAGAAGATTCTCAATGTTTCCTTCTTTCTTTTAAGAAAAATCTCCTCCAAACATTTCTTCTCCTTTCCCACCAAAGGATCTTGTTAACCAAGTTGTCCAAAAAGAACAAGTGGTAGAACAAATTGGTTGAGGATAAAATAACAAGGAGAGGATACATCGACAAAGTAAAGGATTCAAAAGCAAGGCTAAAGCTGGGGTTGGATAGAAGAAGAAGGAGAGGATAACACAGTAAGGAGTTAAAGTTGTAGCAAAAGAGTCGGTAATAATCTATATCTTGTTTATGTTTATTATTATCCTTATACCATATCATGTATAGATTGCCATGATGATTTGGATATATTGCTTCCACTACAATTTAGATTTATAAAAAGTTTTAAAATCTACCGTTTCTCCAAATATGGCATGCTTTCTTTTTTCGATCCAATAGCTGTTATATGTGGTTCACCTAAGACTAGGAGAGGAAGACACCTTAATTAAGGATTCAATACGTTTTAGATATTAATTTAGGCTAACAAGAAAACAGTAAGAAAACCTAGATATCTATCGAAAGGACCTTTTAAAAGGGAACCTATGGCAAGCTAATGGAATTAGAATAATAAAACTTAAATCCTAGAAGGAATCCTAATACCCTAACTGATTAGTCTATCTTACCTGAAGAAGACTTTATTATAATTGGGAATACCACTATAAATAATGAAGTCTTCCAAATCAAACTCCATAAAGAGAAAAGCGCTAAAATAATCCAAAATCATCTTAGGAGCTCAATCAAGGAGTATGTAAATTTCCAGCATTCCTTATAAGAATCATGATATTAAGAAAAATATTGTACCCCTATATATGATCAATTGCTAAAAAGAGATCAAGGTAAAAATATAAGGTCAAAATTATTTCCTACAATTAGATCCCATAACTATACTAGTATAGAACATAAGTGGACTCAACAACATAACTAAATAGTAAATGATTTTTCATTATATTAACCATATAAAGCATACAATCGTTGGCCTTTTAGAGATAAAATTAAAGATGTCAAATGCTCAAAGTTTTGGATATTAAATAAGAATTTGAAGACAATCACAAACTATAAAGAACATCACTATAGGAACATAGTAGTTGCTTATAACACCTCTCTGGTTGACATATTGAGTTACCACTCATCCTCAAACTAGTATATTCACATGTATATTAAATTGTTTAACATTAGACCTTCATAAATCACATATATTTGTCCTTCAAATTTTATATTCCAATGATTAGTCATATATATTGATCTAAGAAATTTGTATAGGTCAACAAAGGAGCCTTCAATAATTCTAAAAGACTTTAATAGTATCACATTAGCAATAGAAGTATAGGGGGATAGAAGCACATCCAAACCTTGTCTTAAGCTTAAAGCTTGCCTTAGTGACATTAAGGTAATTAATATTGCTATTTTATTTGGAGAAATAGGCAAAGGGTAATGATTAATCAAAAAGAAATTAAATAGTAATAGTTCAAGCCAAGCTTTCGCTTAAATATATTTTTAATTTTAAAAAATTAAAAATGATGTTTTTTCGTTTAAACCTAGGATGAATTTTAAAAAAAGCTCAACTAAAAGGTCGTTCAACTTGGGCCATTCTTGTTGAACTTGGATTGGGCCAGGCAAGCCTTACTATTCCTAGAAAAAAACTAGATAGAGAGTTGGTTTAACTTTGAATGGCTTCTAAAATTCCAAAATAGCAAAGTCATTTTTAACTGTTGCCTAAGATTAGACCACTCCCTAATAGAAGTATATGATCTAATGCTCAATCCAGATAGAGCTCTCCTTTCAAAATTTTTAACTTTATATATGAAATACAAAGGTTCTATGAAGCAGTGAATATAGGAATCAACATAAACAATATAGGTTTTGATTCTTATAAGTTCTACAAAAAGTACATAAATGTTAAAAAGGAGATCTAATTGCTTAACTCAAATTCCTACTCAGCTTTTATTCTTACAAAATCAAAGTTCTTCTCCAAGCTTGCTAGAATGCTCCTTATAATGATCCTTTAAATACGATTTTTAGCAGAAAGGAATGATTTAAACAATTACATTAAGGTTTTAGAAATTCAAGCCTTTTAGACTAAGAAAAATTTTAAATTCTCTTAGCTCGAAGATAGGGATGACAATACTAAATTTTCCACTCCTTATTACTTTTCAAAAGGAATAGAAATAGAATATCTTAATTTATAAATAAGGAGGGGCATATGATAATAAGACAAAAAGAACTAATGTTTCTTGTAAAATATCACTTCTAAAGGAGTTTAGGTACCCTCAATGCAAACACAAATTGTAAACTTATCCTTAAAGTATTTCATTCGTATTTTACTATTAAGCCAACAATTCCAATTCCTTACATAACATTTTACAATGGAGAAAATAGAAAGGGTGGTATTTAGATTCCTTTAATGGGTTTAATGCTTATTGTTTCCACAAAACTTAGATCCAATTAAAACAATGAGTAGGGAAAGCAACATAAGAAAAAAAAATGTAACAAAACTCAACTCAACCTCATCCCTAAGCTCATCTATATGAAAGAATTCAGGTCAATATATAATAGCCAAGTTCTTAGCATCAAAGCTTAAATCAATTCTTCCATGTTTGATTAATCCTTCACAAGTTGCCTTTACAGATGGTATAAACATTGAGTATAAAATTGTCTTTACTTAATAGTCCATGAAAAACTATAACCTAGAGGGATTAGATAAAAATTTTGGAATGAAAATTGATATATGCATGGATTTTGACACACTAGACTAGAATTTCATAGTAGTCACATTGGAAGCCAATTATATAGTGTTTTATCTTCTAGATAGCTAAATGCATCATAACCCAGTTATATAGTGTTTTATTGTATGGGGATGTTATTAAATTGATTAAAGGAGCCAGAGGAATAAAGCAAGGGGATCTTATTTCCCTTTACCTCTTTAGCTTAGTTATAGAAGTACTTTTAAGTTTAAAAGAAAGGAACATCATACTAGAGAACCATTTAAAAATAGATAAAAATATGATCAGTTGAGAATCTTCAAGGTAGCTTCTATTTTATGGTGCAAATAGAAACTCACTATCCTACCTAACAAATCCTTATACTCCTTCAATGAGCTATCAGGTATATACATTAATACAGATAAAAACTTTGATATATTTTCCATAGATGCCTCGGATTCAGATAATGATCTTATTAGACTAGTAAGTTTAAATATTAAATTCCCTTCACTTATTATACTATTAAGTTGAAATATTAAATACCATTTATTTCATATAATAAGAAGAAGTATAAGGGATTGGTATAATAAACATTTGATATATGCAGGAAGATTGCAACTGATCAAATCCATTCTTAGTAACCTATATATCAACTGAACTTCCCACCTTGTGCATCGAAGAAAGATCTATAGGTACTTAGAGAAAAATATAAACAACTTCCTCTGGTCAAGGAATAGTCATAAAAAAGCATAGACCAACAGCTTGGAACACTATCTTCTTGCCATGAATAGAGTGAGGACTACGTATACCATTTATTGCAATTATGAAGAAAATGATGCTCTCTAAATAGATATGGAGAATCCTCAATAATAAGGAATATATATGGATAAAATGGATTAACAGTCACTATCTTGAGGAAGAAATTACAGATTATAAAAACAAGGAAGGACAACCCATAGATTATGTAGCAACCACGAAATCTTAGAAGTAAACTTCAAACTTCTATTAAAATTAAAGTGGGTAATGGAAACAACACATGCATGTAGTATGATAATCAGAGCCCTTTATAACCATATTATCTCCTCCCTAACTTCCAGAATATAATATTATGTTATATTGAAAATTACAAAGTCATGTTGCTTATTAAAGATAGTGAATTGTTCTATAATAATAGAGAAGTATATACCTTTACAAGTTGTTTCCCTAATAATCATCCCAATCAATACCATAGGAATTATTTGGTTAACAAGTTCCTTAAGTTTGTATACCAATAGATCATGCAAGGACCTACTCAAGAAACATACTCAGAGGGTGACCTAGTGCAAATTAGTTTGAAACAAGTACCTTTCCCTTAAAAATTCATTTATCATGTTGCTTACGATTAGAATCATTCTTAACACCCTATATAGGCTTGAAAGTCCTCTTCCTCTTCTTGATACATTTTGTAAGTTTTTTAAGGAGCCCCTAAATCTAATAAAAATCTTTTTTGCACTTGTTCATTTCCTATAACCTTGATAGTTGTATATTACATGATGTTTTAGTAGGCATTTTAGTATATTTTTAGTAGTTAATTAATTTATTCATGTATGTTTAAGTTTATAATTGTGTTAGTTGGTTAGATATTTATGCTTTGAATGGGTTAGAGCATGCTATTGTGCTTAAATTTTGTTTATTTTAGGTATCTTGATATATTTGTTAGTGTTTGAGATCAAATATCAAAAAACAGAGAAGATTCAATGAAAGCCCAGATAAAGACCTATGGCCATGACTCATGGGCCACGATTATGACATAACATTTTTAGGCAAGCCATGATCGTGGCCTAGTCTGCCATGATCATGACAGAGGCCCTATCATCAGGCCACGATAGTTACCTAAGGGCCACAGTCATGGCCTTCGTGAGATGTAGATAGACTTCTAAACTCAACTTTTTAAGGGATATTTCGAACTTTGTAGGCCCAGGTAAAACCTAGTTTTGGACCTAATTTTCGTGCCTCCATTTTGCTACAGTGGGAAAGATTTAAGGAAGGAGAAGAAGAGGAGAGTAGGAGAAAGGAAAAGGGAAGAAGAAGGGTTATTGTTGTTGTTGTCGTCCTGACCCATCTCGACCCTTCCAAGTGACATTTTCATTTCATCTTTGTTATTCTGTCTTTTGAATGTATGAGATGGATTTGATAGTGATGGATTCTGGTTTGATGATGATGATCTAAACTCTTTTAGGGATTTGTAACTGATAGCAAAATGATTAGATTGGGTAATGAGAGTTAAACAATCTAATAGATCACACAAATAATCAAATCGGTAATTTATACGAAGAGAGATCTCATGTGAGGACCTGATAGTTTATTAAGGGTGGCTTAAGATCTAATTAGATGTGTGGGAGAGAGATTGCAAATTCCATAATTCAATTAAAGGTTATGATTTAATGATTATAACTCAAGATAGAGTAATCCACCTTCGAAAGTCTAGGACTAATACTGTATTAACTCAAAAGTAATCATGTTAGCATTTGCTGATAAGATAAATCTCCTTTCTCATAATTGATTAATCTTTATTTTGTGATTATTTATTATTCATTGGTGGTGCTTAATTTTGATGCCTTTGTGTTAATTTTACAATTTCATTTTCAATCAATCCATATTCATTGCTTTACTTTTCGTTATATGAATTATGTGATGATCTATGAAAAGACTTTGAAAGTGATTTTTGAAAAGATAACATGTTTATGAAATCATGTTTTCGAAATATCTCATGTTTATAAAAAAACAACTTTCAGAAAAGTGTCAATTTTGACAACAAGTTTACAAGTCATGAATTACATGTTATATGGGTTTGTGGTGGTTCCCTAAGTTAAGTCAAGGGAACTTTGAAAAAAGGCTTCTCTCGCTTGCCCGTTAGTGGCATGGAGCTCCTTCATGGACTCCCATAAGTTCACAGCTACGCAAAACCATTATGTGGGATTGCGTTAGTATGTTCTGTTCACAGCTACACAGGACCGTTAGGGGAAATGTGTAGTATGTTCTGTTTGAATCCACCCAAACCATTATGATGTGCTTATGTCCTCATGATATGTGAACAAGTTTGATGCATTCATGTTTTGTAGTTTAAGGATTTGACTACGTGATAAGAATTTAGGAAACATGTGTTTTATGATCTCAATGAAAATTTTCTACGACAAGTAAAATGTTTTCAAAGGTTTTGCTTATTTTTCTGTTATAAACTATTACCCACGAGCTTTCAAGCCCACCCCCCTTTTGTCCCATCTTTAGGTGATAGCTAGGAGATCAAGTGATCAAGAGCCAAAGGGAATTTCTCCAAATTTACTTATTTTGTATATCGAGTTGGTTTTGGGAAAGCATAATGTTTTAGTCATATTTCAAGTTTGTTTATTCTAGAATCTGTTGTAATTGAGATTTTGAGACGATGATGTATTGTGGCTTAAAAAGCCATTAAAGATTTCTAAAAATTCATTCTTTTGATGCTAATGAAATATGCATGGTGGATGGATGATATGAGTTGAAATTAGATATACGTGAAGAAGTTATCAACTTGAGTTGATGAGTTTGAACATGAATTGTTGATATATATATATATATACACATAACTGAGATGTTATGTAAAAGAAAGATAGGAATTATGACTGATCAGATGTAGTTGAATGTGAGGAGACAAATGAGATAAGATTGAGAGTTTAATGAAGTCAATTTGATAGTTTAATGGTTAAGCTCAGGACATTCTAAGTTTGTACAGTGCAAAATTTCAAGTCTTCCACAAAGGTAAATTTCATGTTCTGACTTCAGGGAAAATACTATATTGATCTAAGCTGAATTAGACAAAGTTGTCTTCCAGAAAGTTGTAGCTTATCATTCTAAATTTTCAACGGCATATAGTATGAAATTTTTGGACATTTGGAGTCAAAAGTTATGGTCCTTATACGAGAAGATGCTCAGGAGTATAGACTATATCTTCTAGTGATGATGTATCGTTTGGTGATGATGTGTTGTTTGGTGATGATGTGAATCTTCTGTGCACTATTTATCGTACACATTCTAATCCAATTTTGACCTTGTATATTGAAAAATCTATCTTCAAGGTCTTCATCAAAGTTGTATATCTTTAAATCATCTTTCGAACTATTTAAGAATTACCTTGATCTGACATCTCTAGAGCAAGTTATGCTAATTATTCCAAATAGGTCTTAGACTAAAACTCCTTCTAAGTACTGTTCATCTTGTATTGTCTAGTCTAGTTTTGACTATTTAGATGACAAAATCTTTTATATCTTCATGAAATTTGTAGATCTTGAATTCTTATTTGAAACCATCTAATAATTACCTTGATCTAATATCTCTAGAGAAAGTTATGTCAATTGTAAAACATCTTCTGTGTACTATTCATAAACTTCTTCTGGGTACTGTTCATCTTGTATCGTCTACTCCAATTCTGACCCTTTAGATGACAAAATCTCACTTATATGTCTTCATAAAATTTATACATCTCGATGTCCTCTTATAAACAGTAATAAGATAACATTAATTGGACACCTATGGATAAAGTTATGACAATTGTCCCGAAATAGGTTTAAAATGATTGAGGACAAAACCTTGTTTGATTCTTTCGGCAATAACTTTGTTATCCGACCTCCAAATGAAGTAATTATTGGACCAATAGATTCCTAACACATTTTTCTACCTATCTATAAAACTTTATATACTTTGATACTGAATTTAAGAAGATTGATTGAATCAATTTAAGGGTATCATATGGAAGAGTATGAATGGGATATTTTACTGAACATACTTCGATATTTTGATGATAACTTGATTTTTGGAGCTTAGAATGAGATGATTCTTATTTCAAAATAAACTAGAGACATAGAGATCCAAATTGTATGAAGGAATAGAATTTTAATTCGGTCCTATGACTCCTAATTTTTGGATGGAAGTTGGGTATTCGTCAGAAATTTAAGACAATAAGAAACAAATGTTCTGAAGAAGTCAAATTGTGATTCCAGTTTAAGGTTTCCCAAAATCTGTTTCTAAGTAGAAGAAATGTGTTTGCTCACATTTTATGATTTTGAATGTTGGGCTCCAAAAGCAGGGTCCAACACCTAGATACCTAGATTTTGAGACATTAGAAAGAATTGGGTTGAGAGATCAAGTTGAAACTTTAGGAGGAAGATAACTAGGAAAAATTTATGCACTTTAATTATGTTGTTTATAAAGAAGTAACCCTAGAATTCTTTACCTCCCTCCTAAGGATCTATGGTTTTAGTTACGGGGTCAATCATATGTGTTAAACTATGAAATTTTTGTGCAAAATCAGTGGATTCCCCAATTGAACAGTAGTGGACTAGCACGATGATTTCTGTGTCACCCGCTATTGGATCGAATTGACTAGGCTTAAGAGTCTTGATGCTAATAATGCCCATAATAACATAATTCGAAGCCCCAAAGACTTTTTGTTACACAAGTGTATGTTTCCAACTGTGTTTGAAAAAGCGAAACTAATAAGTGTTTAACAAAAAAAATCTTTTCATATTATGGTGTATGGATCATAACATTCAAGTTTACAACACCCACATTTTAATGTTATTACTACTACTTTGAGAAAGAGAAGCAATAATTTGGGCATGTGGTACTTGTTTATGGCTATTACAAAATATTATAGTGTCAATTGTGATGGACTAACTATCCATCATCCTGAGTTTCTCAACACTCGTCACTTGATGAAAGTTGAAATATTAAAGTCCTGTAATATGGAACTTTAAGATATTAGTGCAAAATCTCATGTTAAGACCATAGCAGGACGAACTAGTTCAAGCTTGGCACCACCATAATAAGAGGAGTAATCAACTAGTGAAGAGTCAAAAGAGGAAGAGATAGTTGAATGGGAAAAGGTGTTGAAAGTAATTTTGAACACTAATAAAGCTCTTGCAAATAATGCTAAGTTGTTGAAGGAAATTGCAAAGGAGCAATAGGGACAACATTGAGACATACAAAGTGTTCACAAATACTTCGCTACTTAAGGCGCAAAAATTCTACCTCTGACACCATCACCGTGACCACCTCAATTGTTATGACAGGTTTTTGTGCTCTAACCCTTATCTTTTCATTTCTGTCTTCATTTTGTTCTTAAGCTTTTGTCTTATTTTTATTTTGATTCCCACCTTGTATGTTATTTTTCCTTCTTACATTGAGGATAATGTGTTGTATATAAGTATAGGGAGGGTTGTGTTATGTGCATTATATGTCTTATTTTGAGTGCAAATTCTGCATATTATATGTTAGTTTTGTTTAGTTTTGCATGATGTGACTCATATGAATGTGTTAATTGCTAGGAATAAACCGAACCAATTTAGCTTTGGGCATAGTCTTTTAGATTTCTAAGATTTATTAGCTTTTGAAATTAGTGCTCTTGGTTTCTTTAGTTAAATATGGTGTTAATTAGGATATGATGTTAGTTGCTTCATCCTAGGAATTTGCCAAAGTAGTATCGCTAGTATCTTCTCATGAGAATGATTACCTAAAAAAATGAGGTTGGCAAGAACATATTAAATAATAAAAGTATATATAAATTGTGTTTTAAATACATAACTATTCTGTTGCCCTTTTAGAAAAAAATTGGCTTATGAATAGAGCTAGTAGCCAGTTGAGAATGTGATCTAGTTGAGTAACCAAGGGACATTTATCACAAATGTTTGCCTTCACATCAGAAGTCTATAATGGCATTCCAACTAAGTTACTTAATAAAAACATGACCTAGTTGAGTAACTGAGGAGCATTCATCATAAATGTTTGCCTGTGCGTCAAAACACTAGGTTCGTGTTAATGAAAATTAACAAAAATGTAAGGCTCGAACATATACCCTGGAAGTATTATAGCATGTCTAGGGTGCATTAAAAAGTGAACATAATAAATGAATTAAGTACATATAAGTATAGTAAGAGATATAATGGTACTTAATGTAAAAGATAAGGGTAAATGGATAATCTGTTTGCTTTGGCATGGACATACATACTTAGACGTGAAATATGTATGGAAAATTTTTATATGTGAGGGGAATTGATAAGAGAAGTGTTCCATAATCAAATGTGATCTCTTCCATTACATTGGACGTATTTTTTTTTTACTCTTACATGATCAGACCGAACTTAGTTGATTTGGTATATGTACCTCGCTGAATGGATAGGTTCCACTAAATAGACTTCTATAATTTTGCCATATCTTAGCTCGTAGACCTACAAATTGGATAATTATAATTGTAAATTAAAATAGAGACATAGGTCTAAAACTTTGATGAAGGAACCAAAATTTTTTTTGCCTTTAAGAGTATTCAATTCTATTTTGAAGTCGAGCTCTAGCTACTATCTTTATTTTCGAACAACATGTATTTTTAGGGTATAACTCCTGATATAATTAACCAAATTGCATGAAAATTATGCCATTATAAACTTCAGACATAGGGGAATGAAATAAATTGATAATAGTATAGGATAATGTGGGAATTAAAGGAAGAAGAAGGACCAATATACAATTTTACTAAAGTCAACTCATGGACCAATAAGATTAAAGCATGTGTGTCTAATAGAATTGACACATACAATCCAATAGAATTGTAACACATGGTCAAATAGAATTTTAACACATGTTCCAATATAATTTTAACACATGGTTAAATAGAATTGTAACTTGTGGTCCAATTGGATTGTAACATATGGTCTAATAAGATTGTGACATATAGTTCAATGGGATTGAAACATGTGTCTAAGACTAGAAAATTCAAGAAAATGCATATAGAGAGGGCAGATGGACAACACTTTTATGGATTAACTTCATATTTTTCTCATCTCCATTTCACCTTCTTCATCCCATCATTTTTCACTTGGTGATTCAATCAAAGCCAAAGAGGAAGGGAAGGAAAAGCATTAAAAGAACTGCTTTGCCAATTTTAAGGTTTGGGACTTCACTTAGTTAATTTCTATACTTATGTACATTTGAATGTGTAAAAAAAATATTTGGATGTGTAATGGTTTCTTGTATGATAATTTTGTGCTATTTTGGTGTTATCTTGTATATAATTTGTTGAATATGACAAGAGATTATCGTGTAGTGGAATTCTATCTAGGGTTTGTTGAACAAGTCATATAGTTTAGATCATAAATCAGCCTACGGACCTCTAAATTTGATGATTTTAGTGGAATATGAAAACTAATTCATAGAAATATAAATATGTAGGGAGAATTTAACTTTATTCTAGTTTTATGACATTGTAAATAGGGATAGAAAATGATAACCTAATGTTGCCCCTATTTTGGAGCAACATGTGATATTTGGTCTGTAGCTCATGTGTTAGAAGTCCAAATGGCCTGATCTTTGTTGTTTTGGAAAATAGAGACATAGATGGACAAATGTATAGTAAACCATGAAACCCATTCTAACTTTTTCTATATGAATATTAAGGAACAACTAGACTTCGTCATGTGATTTACTCATGGATTGATAGTTTGCCCATATTTAGACCACTTTAGGGTTTAGCTCAAATTGCATTATTTTGAGTTTGTTTTCATTTCTAATTTTTACTAAATCTTATCTGAACCTTTTTGAATGTGTATGAAACTTTTCAAACACCTATAAATAAATGAAATAGGACTTACCACATATGAATTGGGAGACTAAGCATTGGAAGATAAGATTGAGCATAACGCATTCCAAAGAAAATTTACATGTACATAAATGATTTGTATGCATATTCATTACTCATATGTGTATAGTATGATTATACAAGAGTGATTTTGGTACCCTTCTAATGGTGTTAAACCATGAACTGCATGTATGAATGCAAATATAGGTTTTATGACCTAAAATGTATATCATATGATTAGTCAATATATGAATTATGAAATTAGAAAATCATTAAAGAAAATGCTATAGTGCCTGCTTCATTGTCTTGGTGATAAATACATAGGCATGCTTATAGGGTTACAGTACACCTACTACAGTTTGACGCCACCGTTGTCCACGGTTTGATTCCTTTGAGTATCCACAGTTTGATACCTTTGGGTATCCACTATTTGATATCTTCAGATATCCATAACACCTATTACCCACACCCACAGAAAGTGTCCAGGCTTAACACAAAAAAGAAACTTGACAATCTTAAATAAGAAATATAGCATGACAACAAGAATAATTGGCATTGATAAGCATTTGTATTACTTGTAATGATGTGCAATTATATTGATAATTTGTATCAATAAGTGTTGAATATCAATATTTCGCTTATAAATGTGCATTTTCGGCATATGGATAATTTGTTAAAGCATATTTGCAATATATACTCTGCTTAGGTATGCCATCATTGTTTATATGAGCATTGAGTATCAATGTTTAGTTCATAAATGTGAATTTATGGTATATGAGTTATGATATTTCTAAATGTGTGTGCTTGGTGGATGATTGGTGTGATGGTCATCCAAACTAAGTGTTTCCCCACTGAACTTTCAAGCTTATCATGGGTGTTAATCCGTGTAGCTCCAAGTCATAGGAGTGAGGTACAAAGAGCATATGCAGTGACCAAATCCAATAGATAGAAGAAAATGTACTTTTGTAATGTGTTTTCATTTACGGATGATTACGCATGTAACGAAGAAAGTAAATTGTATATTTTCTTTTGGATTACCATATAAATGTAAAGATTTATTACTACTGTTAAATGATAATGCTAAGCATTGGGGAGCTTTGTAATATGTATATGTATATATGGATGGTTGTAGGTTCCGTATAGGGGGTGTTACAAAAAATATTGTGTTATTTAATAAATCCTATCAATCTTTGTGAATAGCTTAAATTTTTATGAAAAGATAGTTAGGGATAGTTACAATTTTGATTGAACAAATAATTATCAACATGCGTTTACAAAATATGGGGTGAATGAATTGGACATTAAGGTCTTGATTAGTGTTAGCTTAAGAGTTATGTTTAAAAATTTTGATGATAACTTTATAAAATTTCAAAATTTGAATAGGATTTATTTCCTTATATAGGCAACGATTTAATTCTTAAAAGGACATAAAATCATAGAATAATTGCTTCCTTTCTTATATGAACCTTCTTTATGGACTTGCCTATTAAAAATGGTTCTATGAAATCCATAAGGTTTTTACGAGTTTGAATAATCAACTCTAGAAGCCTTGACGGAGCATCTGAATATCAAAGATCTTAGTAAAAATGATATCATAGATTAAGCAACGGCTAGTTGAGGAAAATGTCTACTTAAGAAAGAGTCACTACATTTGCAAAACACACGAGACTTGCAAAATACCTTAGCAACATCAATATTCCTGAAATTCATATCAAACTCTTTATGCCCTTGAAAATGAAATCACTATATTGAGAGAGAATGTTAAATCCTTTATATATTTCTTGTTAAGAGCTTACAGAGTCTTGTTAAACACTACGAGTGTGGAAGGTTGAAGAACCTTGAAAAACATATACTTGTGAGCTTGGAGAGGCTCATGAAAATTTACTACTTGGATTTTATAGTGAAATACTCAAGTTGAATACTTAGGGATTGGATGTAGGCTTCATTATAAGCTAAACTAGTATAAATCAACTGTGTCATTCTTTCTCTCTCCCTAACTTTTAAATTTTTACATTATAAGTTTATGTTTTCAAGAGGCTCCTTTGGTTTTACAATAAGCTCCTTCTATTTTTCTATCGCAAGAGGTTTCTTTTACCTTTTCAGCTTTAATAAGCTCTTATAGATTAAAAGGTTCCTTTCATTTTTGATCATTAATAGGCTCCTATCGATTAATAAGCCCCTTTCATTTTTTATCGCTAGTAAGCTCCTATCCATTAGGAAGCTCCTTTCTTTTGTGTGCTAGTAGGGTCCTTTTAATTAACAGGATCCTTTCTCTTTCCTCGTTAAAAAGATCTTTTCAAAAATTGATATGACCTTCCTATTTATAGACTTTTTTTGTCTAGAAGGATGTTATCCTTTTTTAAAGTATTTTGAAAATATTTTTTACACAATTCACCCCCTTTATGTTTGTTTGCTTTATCATTTTGCATCAGAGCAAGGTTTCACATTTATTGTGTTTTACAACACGTGATAGATCATGCCAAACAATTTAAGAAGCCTTAAAGGAAAATTCGTATCAAAGCCTTCTTACTTCAATGAAAATAACTATTCATACTGGAAAGAGATAATGACAATTTATATCCAATTTGTAGATATTGAAGTCTGGCAATCCATCAGAGTTGGAGCTACACTTCCCTCTATGGAAAATGTAGAAGTGTGGTCTAATGCTGACAGAAGAAATGCACATTAAACACTAAAGTAAAACATCATTTAATATGTGCACTATCTCTAGAAGAATATGAGAAGATATCCTTCTGCTATATAGAAATGAACATATAGGATAAAGTACAAGTCACCTTTAAAGGAACAAATGAGGTAAAGAAATACAAAATAAGCCTTTTAATGAATCAATACGAAACTATTGGCATGAAATAAGGCAAAACCATAGATGAATTCTTCGAATGGTTCAACTGTTAGGGTTATGTAAATATAGTTCCATGGAAAGCAAGTGTATTTACATATAACTTAATCTTCTTCCAATTTTTTAATGAAAATGTTTATTATTAATAAAACAGAAGAGTTTGGTTTTAATTGTATGAGCATAATATAACTACTCATAATGCACCAACATTCTTTTGTAAGTAATAGACATATACATATAGATGTATGGGAAACATGTATATTATTAGAATCTAAATTAGTTGATTCATAGTTGAATAATCAAGTTAGTCACTTGATTATGGTTTAGAATGTAGTTAGTTAATTTATAGTTGAATAATTAAGTTGGTACTTGATTATGGTTTAGACTGTAGTGTTGCAATTTATCTCCATGTAATTAAAGGAGTTTAATTCAAGAGAACGATGAGTTTCATATAATGATAGTAGTTGACTATCGATAATGGCATTAATAAATAAATTTGGAATCATGTATGTTTTTAAAGAATAAAGTAGGTCGTTTTTTTATTCTTAAAATATACACTTTAGTGTTGTTTTATTACGAACCACAATCTTGATGAGTGGTGAACTCATGTGTTTTTCATTATAATTATTGATATGATCGGAATGGATTTTTACAGAGTATCAATCTAGTGTCTACATGTTATAATTATTAATTAAAACTTGTATCGGGGAACATTCACTGAAATAAAGAGTTTATAGTGATAATCACGTCTAGATGTTTTATAGAGATTGATGATTAATTCGGCACTAGTAGTTTAATAGACTAGATACCCATCAAGTCTTAACACCAACATGAGATCTTGTGTGTTAATCACCATATAGAGTGAAGCGAGAGTTCTAGAAGGAAAAACCAAAATAAGGGCAAAACAGTAATTTTACCATTTATTGTGCGAATGACTATAATATGGTTTATAATAGAGTTTGCAATTAGACATATAATTTGAAACATGTGTTCTCATAATATTTAGTAATTCAAGAATTCAGTTAATTGTCTTTAGTGGGATGACATTTGGTTCATAAGTTGGAATTAATTCTAATAAGATTAAATTAATTATGGGCTTATTAGAGCTTGAATTATATAAGTCCAATTACATTCCCCAATTGGTTTCTAGGAAAGGTTATCAAGCAAATTAAGAAAAATAAATAGAGGTTACCAGAAAGAAAAAAAAGAAAGGACCAAATTAGAATCGAAATAATAATAACGAAATAATTTAAATAAGAGTTTATTAAATTGGGTTTTAAGCCTTGATTAAATATTGGGCTTACACTAATTAATTATTAATTAAAATCCCAAAATGAACATTTAATATTGGGCTAGATTTTGGTTTGATTGATTAATTAGATTAATTAAATTGAAACAATATTTGTAAAGACAAAAGAAGGGTAAAACCAAAATCTACAATGATGTAAATTTTGGTTTTATATAGCTAAATGGACAGCTACACATTTAGCATTGAATTGCTAAATATAAGGTGGGTTTTTATCATGCTTCATCATCATCAAACAGTTTAATGATGTCCTCATTAAATGGTTTAATGGTGTCCTCATTAAATAGTTTAATGGTCTTATCATTAAATGATTTAATGGTTGTCATTTAATGTTGGCATGTAGAAAAACATATAAACCTTTTATCATTCATTTGATTAAAGAAGGAAGTAGTGCATTTGTTGCTCTCTCTCCCTTCTTTCATCATCTAACCGAAAATGAGAGTGTTTTATTTTTGTTTTTTGTCTTTTCATCTAGCCATACTAAACAAATGAGAAAGTCTGATTTATTGGCCTCCCTAGTTGAAATTAGGAATGAGATGGTCTCATTTTGATTATTTCAACTAGTTGATCATAAAAGAAAAACCTCTAAAATATTTCATCTCCTTTCCCATCAAAGGATCTTGTTAACCAAGTTGTCTAAGGAGAACAAGTGGTAGATTAGATTGGTTGAGGATGTAATAGTAGCAAGGAGAGGATACAACAGCGAGGAGTCAAAGTTGTAGGAAAGGAGTTAGTAAAATTTTGTTTATGTTCTTATGTTATTTATTTTCCTAATAATGTATCATGTATGGATTAGAACTTATTGATTTGGTTATCATGATTCCGCTATGTTTTGATTTTGGAAAAAGTTTTTAAAATCTACCATTTGGCTAAATCTAGTACGATATTGTTTTTCGATCTAACAATTGGTATCAAAGCCATTTTTTTATGCATGATTCGGTTCCTATATGTTGCATGGGTTGGAAATTTTATTTGTGTATGTTGTATTTTTTTTATGATAGAAATACATATAGTTTATGCTTTTCTCTTTTAGTTGTCCATAGAATATAGATTTACCTTGTAAGTATTCTTCATTTGGTTTGTAACAAGAAGGGTGGCCTTTCATCGCCATGTTTCCTCCTTGTCTTCATTTTTCTATTTTCTTTAATTTTGTAATGTATGAATTTCTGTAATGTTGATGATGAAGCATCCATGTATTGAAGAAAAGAACAGGTAATGGTTTCAGTTTATGATATGGTGTAATGGTAGTTTCAGTTTTATGAGTTTTTCAAGTGCTGGAATTTTGTGTTTCTCTTGACAACTTCAATTTTGTGAGTTTTACAAGTGCTGTTTTTTTTTACGTTTTCCTATTGAAAAAATTCAATTTTATGAAAAATAGAAAGAATTGTAAAATAAATGCCATTACACATGTTTACCGAATGGGTCGGGTCATGTGAGCAAAGAGTTCAAAGTAGAAGATCGAATTCTAAGAAAAAATTTTAAGGGCCAAAGAGCATTGTATTTATTTATGTTCTAGGATGTACAATCAAAAGTAGTTTATAATTCATGATATGAATGGATGGATGGATGCTAATAATACTAAATATTATGTGAATGTATGCCATTTAGAATAATTACCAACCTTAGGCTTTGCCATGCATTCATTATGTATGATATATATAATGAAACAATATAGGATGGTTAATAAATTACATCTAGACAAGATGGTATTTATTAAAACTTAAAGACCAGAAAGGTTGAGTTAGAGAGGATGCTTATGTGAGAGTCCATGGTCTCCATATGATGGCTCGTTTCCATGTGGTGAAGTGTTACTCCCACTGGAGAACATAAATCCTAGATCTTGCATGGTTTGGGTCTCCTAAAGGATAAGTCAACTCATTGGTAGCAAATTTGACCTCCCACCAAGGCATGGTTTACAAGCACCATTAGTGGATGAATCAAATGGTTACACACTCAACATATTTTATCAATAACCTACCAACCGTAGTTCTATTGATAAATGTATGGACCAAATTATGGCGCTTCTTAAAAAGTTAGGCATGAAGATGCTTGGTAGTTTTTTCGATGGGAGATTCCCTGTTTTTCTTTTAATAGATCAGATGGTCCATCATCACTTAGTCCGTTATAGGTAAGAAAAATAACCATCATATAAAGTTTTAATTTCTTAAGTTTTGTTAAATATATCATCATGCTTGCATGCATCATAATTTATACAAAGTTCTAATATTGTTGACTAGTATGCTTTTTCTTTAATAATTTATATTTTCAAACATAATCATCACAATATAAATCCACTCGCAATGCTCTTCACTAATAACAAATTAGAAAACAGAGAGAAATTTAATAAATGGAGAAGTAACCTCGACATTGTTCTCCAATATCAACAAATTTTATAGGTACTAACAGAAAATGAGCCCGTAGCTCCAGGTGACAAATCAACTTCTGAGCAAGTCCAATAATATGAGCAATGGAAAAATGCTAATAAGACTACCAAGTGCTATATTTTGGCCTCTGTCAGCGCAATGTCACAAAACCAACTTACAGGCATGAAAAATGGCAATGATCCATCACTTACATGAGATGTTTGGTGTGAGGACCAGGTCTACAAAGGTGAAAGCTATCCAAACTTTTTACAATCTCAGACAAAAGCCTAGTGAATCAGTGCGGGATTACATGCTTAAGGTTGGGTGGACATGGATGCTGAAACGCAGATGATCATGATCATCAATAGCTTAAACTCTTCTTTTTATCAGTTTAAGTTAGACTATGAGCTTAACCCCAAGGATTACACTTTGGGTGAGTTGATGAATAACCTTTAAAGCATAGAGGAGATATTAAATATTAAGGCTAATAGGCTCGAGGCTAATGTAACATCTTCTTCTAAGCCTAAAGGTAAGGGCAATCAAAAGAAGAAGGGTTTAATGAAAAAGAATGCCTAAACAGGGGTCAAGGTTCAGCCCATAAAAAATAAGGTTAAAGAGGACATCAAGGGAAAGTGTTTCCGTTATGGTGAGAAGGGCCACTAGCAAAGAAACTGTGCAGTCTACCTATAGTCCCTAAAAAGCAAACAAGGTATGGGTTTCCTAAGTTTGTTAGGAATTAGAAATGTGGCAGATTCATTTTATTCTTAGATATTAGATTTAGGATCCACTGACCACATTTGCAATTCTTTGCAGGGGTTCCAGCAAAGGAAAAGACTACCTAAAGGCCAGTTTCAAGTCAAGATAGCATATGGA
>JANSVA010000009.1:17723966-17744024 GCA_025504915.1 Erythroxylum reticulatum
GGACTTGTGTTTTGCTAGCTCCAGCTGTTGTTGTTTGTGATATATGATTTCTGCTTTATTTTATTATTATTATTATTATTATTATTATTATTATTATTATTATTATTATTATTATTATTGTTGTTGTTGTTCTTCTTCTTCTTCTTCTTCTTCTTCTTCTTGTCGCTATTGTTGCTGCTATTGTTAATGTTGTCATCATCGTTGTTGTTATTGTTAATGTCGTTGTCATCGTCATCGTAATTGTAATCATTATTGTTGTTGTTATTAATTACAAAATTAAAAAAATTGTGAATGGATGAATGGATTTAGTAAGATTTTATGTATATGAATAATGACTTAATTTATCTTATTGCTTTCAAATTTATTAGTTCTTAATGACACTTAAGAGGAGGTAAATTGAATATTTATAAAATTTAACAAAAATGTCAATCCAATAGACTCAGTTTAACAATAATTAATATATATAAGGACAAAGAAATTATATTATTATAAATAAATCAAACAATTGAATAATAATTTAAAAAGGATAGGGAATAGATCACACAAACCAATTTATAGTCGTTCGACAAACAACTCTTGTTTATATTTACTTTCAAGATTCTTTTTACAATTCTATTATAGTTCTTCTTTAAAGGTAAAGAATAACCAATTTATAATTTTTTTGCAAAAAGAGGAACCTTATACAATCTTACTTTATAGTGAAGAGAAAACTTAATGTCACTTGAAATACTCTAAGTATAATAATACAACTTTAAATATCTCCCTTTATCACTTTAATATCTCTACAGAGTTTCATTTACACAAATATGCTATAATGATGCTCAAATGCTTAATAAACACTTAAAAATGTGTGTAAAAGACACTCAAATGCTTCTTGTTACAAGAACCAATAAGAAAACATCTACTTATAATTTAGGACTTTAACAATGTGTGTAAAAGACACTCAAATACTTTTTGTTACAATAACCAATAAGAAAAGATCTACTTATAATTTAGGACACCTACTAGTCATTGGAGCCAAACATTAGTAGTCATAAATGCTAGTTTGAAAACATTGGTCGATCACTAAGTCATATTGGTCGATCAATGTGTATTTAATATATAAAATTCACTAGTCGTTATATATTGATTGACCATTAGGATATATTAGTTAACTAATATGGCATATTAGTTGACCAATATATCAACCAATATTACTACAAACTCTCGATATATCAAATTTGGTAACTTTAACCTATATCGGTCGACCATTAACTCATATAGGTCAACCAATCCTCTTCTAAAACATGATTATATCAAGTTTAAATACTCAAGCTTAATTTCTTTAACGCAATTTTGATTTTAATGCTTCCCAAAATATTCCCTAAAGAGTATTTAAAAGATCAAAAATATTTTCTTTTAAAAGCAAAAGCTTTAACACCTTTTGATGAATAAAATGACTTATGAAATAAGGTGAGACAAAATGTTTATGATTTGTGAGCCTTTGACATTACCAAACTAAAGTGAGATTACAACTGATAATACAAAATATAAATCACTTCGATGTGCCTTGACCTTCTTTTGTTCTTAACTTGATCTTCACTTTGAATGTTATAAGACTTTTTAACTTTTCTTTATCAACTTCATAAACTATCTTCTTGAGTTTATAAATGTATGTTGTTCTTATATTAATTCTCATTAGATAATAACTTCATTAGTAGTATTATTATCATCAAAACATTAATTGAAACTCTCTTAGTTCAACAAAATTATTGGAGTTCATATATAAGTCTGAATCCCACAAACTAAAAGAGAAAGATAACTTGTATCTAATAAATTAAGTCCACCTCATTCAATCATTAAATGAAAAATAAAGAAATTAGAAGGTCTAATGTTCCTTGATAAAGACAGTAAGAAAAATGTTAATGGTCCAATCATAGGAAAAAATTGTTAAGCATTTTATATTGATGAGAAAATGATTTATTGTTGTCAAATTGAATGGATTTGTTAGCTTCTATAGAATCATTCAATAATGAAAGAGTAAACATGGTATCATTCTATTAGTAGGTTTTATAACCAAAATTTATAGGTAAGAGTAAGCATAGATGTACTTGCTACTGTATAAAATATATAGAGACAATAGCTTATACCTAAAACCTACCGTAAAAAAAATTATTCTTTGATTTATAAAACAAACTAACCAAAAGTTAATGCTATGGGCATTATCCCAAGCAACAACATTTACAAAATAACGAATGTTAATACTTTCGACACTTCAACTTAGTGATGTTTTGATCTTGTGTTCCTCATCCTTGCATTTATTTCTTCCTAATAAAAATAACAACAAATAATTAATAGGTAACCTAATTATCAAAATTAATTCAAAGACCATAAGTATTATTGATTTCTTAATTCCCATAATCTTTATCAAGTTATGACTCATCTTGTCAATAATGGTTCATGATTCTTATCGTTCAATATCCCATATTTATGGAGTAATCTGTTTATTTTATTTAATGGTCGATTTGATGGAATAACAGGAACAACATGCTTAGACATATTACATAACCTATATTTAAAACAAGTAAAAATTTTAAGATATATAATTTAGATACAAACAAATAATATCAAAATCACTATGTTAATTTACATTTAGGTTGATATGTCCATTAGTTAAAGCTTGTTGTGATACGCCTTTCACTAGACATTTTTTTATTATGTTCTTATTTAAGGCATATTTGATAAGTCATTTTATCCCTCTCCATGACTTGTTGCATAGATGGAATTCTTCCAAATATCCTTTCTTATATTCTTTTTTGGCCTACTTGGCATTATTTCGAATGGATGTAACAATGGTGGCTTATCTTCAAGAGTTATATGTTCCATCATATATTGATAAGATCATAAATACACTTCCTTCATAAACTAATGGGACACATATTTTTTTAGGATATTCTTTGTTTTACTAGGTTGTTGCTGTTGTTGTTGTTGTAGATTTTTGACACACCCCAACTTCTACAATTATGCTCTTATGTCTCAAGTTTCAACATACTTAAATCTTTTATGTATTACTCCAAATCCATCATTACTCTCAAGTTTACAATTAATACTTAACTCGTTATTAATGCTCAACTTGTTTTTAATTCTTAGACCGACCTTATCTCTCTACTTGGTTTTCATTTCTATTTTTAACCAATATCTTCATCACAAGCACTCTAATTTCTTTTTGATAATATTCTTTTTTACACATCCATTAAACGCTTTGCAAAGGTTGTTATCCATAATGTTGTAGTTGAATAAAGTGTTGAAATAAGCTCTTGACCATTTTTACTTTAGAATTGTTAGTAAATCCTTATAAGCATCTTCTAACTCCTCTTCTAACTTCTTAAAATATAAAAATAATTGAGGTTCATTTGATGACTTTATATTGCTAGAATAGTCTTTCCAATTTAAATCCTTTGTGATTCTTCTTTCAAAAATTAGTAAATATGTGTCAAGCACAACCATTAGGTGCTACCTATCAAATGCCTTTATAAAACCCTTTACAACGTTCAATTGACAAAAGTTAGTGAATAAATAATACGAGCATATTTATATTATAAAATAAATAAAGTTTAGACTATATTTATATTATAAAAGTAAAAAAAAATAGAAAAAACTCTTTGTTGACTTGAAATCAGTGCCCATCCACTTATATTTTTTTAATTCAAGTCTTTCTTTAATAACTCTAAAAACTATCTCTAAATATATGTTGTTTCATTATGAACCCTAACCCATGTCATATGGAACATTTGATTATTGCCATATCTTCCTATTGTTGTCAATATCTCACCTTTTACAATACCTTTTAAAAAGTAACCATATAGTCCTATTAGCCTTCTACAACCATCTAAGAACTCCTTTTTGCAACATTTAAAACACACATACATTTATTGAATGATGGCTACAAATAATCTTTAAGTGATGGTCTTTCAATAACCAATTCAACTCTGTTACTAGGATTTGATTTTTAAAAACCTTTCTTGTAATGCCAAAGCTTGATGTATTTTACTTTTATGCCTCTTTGTGTTTCTTCTACCTTATGCTTCCTGGATCAATAACAAACATTGTACTCAAAATAAATTTTCATATTTTTCTTAACAAACTTCCTTAAATCTGTTAGCTTTGATGCAGTGAGTCCTAATTAAAGTAATTTTTAACTAGTCACTTTGAACCCACACTTTTGTTAAGGAAAATGGAATTACATTGTGCTTATATTCAAAAACTCTCACCTATATACTTGTTTGTGAGTAGTCATTCCCTAATGCCAATGAGAGATAAATTGAAAATAACTAGAAAACTAAAAATGTTGGCTAAAATATTCCACTTGTAGTATTTACTCACATATTTAACTTTCACAGTTTGATATTCCTATTAAAAATAAACTCCCTTCTTTCATCAACGATAAGCTTATGAAGATGTTCTTTAAATCAGTTACAATCGTCACATAACATACCAAACTTAATCTCAATCTTTTTCTTATAAGGGTTAAATCAACAAAGTTTGGATTTATGCTTCCCCTCATCCATATCTGAACTATCTTATTCTTCAAAATTGTAATTATCATTTGATTTAAAGTAATCCATCTTATTTTCCTTTTTACATCATTTCCATGATTATCATGTTCATCATTTGCTGCACTTTTTTCCTTTATCTTGTCCTTTTTTGTTTCATGTTGCATTTATTGTTCTCATTTCTTTTTCTTCAAATGTCATCCTTTAAATGAAATAGCTAAATCACTAGATAATTCCAACTATTCATCATCTAAACTCAAATCAAACTCCTCTCTAATCCTTATATGAACAAATACATTCTTTTCTTTACTTAATTAGATTAACTTCGTTATCACTTACACCTGCAACTTCTTACTCAACTATATTTTTAGTTATAGATTATAACAGTAGATTGAGTGATAATGACAGGGACATCATCTACAATCTTAGCAATAATCTCAACATCAATAGTATCATCAAAAAATTCGACACCAATTTCAACATCCATATTTTATTCTAAATCTAGCAAATCGAATCCATGAATAACATAGATCTTTATCACCTTATGTTATGCAATGAGCTTACATATCTTCATCACATATGCATCACTCTTTCTCACCTTCATTAACCCTCTTTTTTTTTTACTATCATCTATCGTCCTATAAATAACTTATATACTTTGGATCCTTTGACATCTTCTATATAACACCCCACTCTCATTTAACACATGCACGTGCGCCTTGCGGATACACATACACACGCTCGACGAAAATGGTGTATTAACTATTTCACCTTCACTTTATAACATGGCATCGTAAGCTCAGTCATAAATTACACATTGTTATAAAAGAGAAAATTTTCTCATTTTATATCATAAACCATAAGTTACATTGTAGCATTATGTTCAACATCCATGTTTACATAACATCATCCTATGATCATTAATAGCTCAGTCTACACAGTATGCTACATAAATGAGGAATCACAAAATCTGTTACTGTCCCATATCTGTTATTGATACCAGGCTCTTTCATGATGTCCCTTATCCATTGGGGATACAGGGCTCTTTGTACACATTAAGCCTTAGGCTCTAATCACGAATGTCTAAGCTTTAAGCTCTTTTTCACTAGCGATATAGTCACAACTACCTTTATATTTCATGCATTTGAATGAAATGCATTCCTCAATTTCATTCATCACATTTGATCAATTACATTTGCATTTATGTTCTTTTTCACAATAATCATCATACTAGGTCTGGCATGAACATTTAAGTTGAGAACCATATAGGCAATCTCATTCATATTCGAGTAGCACTTCTAATGCTTTAATCATGTATCAAAACTCTTCAGACAATTCATGTTCAGAATTTAGTACACATTCATTAATATCAAAATCAATTCAATAATAAACAAAACAAGTCAAGGTGAGACCATCTTAAGTTAATCATAATTGCTCCCTTTCGCTTATTGCCTTAAAGTCCCGACAATGTCTGGAAACGGTCGTTCTACGTTCTCTTTTATATGCAAACAAATACATTTTTATATTACTATATGGCTAATTTAACTGAATAATCACATTTATAAATGTATAATGTAGTATGCATGTTTAATGAAAAAATTTTAGGTATATATATCTTGAATAAACTGATGTAAACTTTAATTTTTTTTCTATATTTTCTAGAATTCACACACTCATCAATCATTCCAGTTTGTTCTCAAAACCCACTTTAGGGTCAACTTTGCATAATAATTATGACAAGGAAGATGGAGTTTCTAGACAACACTTCCTTCTAAACAATTGTTCCCCTATATTTCTAGTTTCTAATAACACCAAAATGATACAATTTAGCTTATTATTCTATGAGTTATGCTTAAAATACTATAGACTAAGTACATTTGAAAGTTTGGTTAGTGCATGACTATGCATTCAAAATTGTACAACCCATATGACTCAATTCTAATATCCAAAAATTACAAACTTTATACCAATTGAAAGATAAGAGAATAAGCTACAATTTTGGGAAGACACGTTTTCTAATTAGGCTTACATTAACACAGTTTATTTAATAATAATAGGATATGATTTCTATATCTGGTAGTGCTACAGCCTAAGCCAAGACTCAATTTCATGCTAAATTTGAAATTCTTAGATACAAAATTAAATTTAGAATTCTTCAATAAAATTGTATCCATATGTCTCTCGTTTAATCTTAATCAGGAATCAAATCATTTGGAAATCTACAGATCCAAATATAATCAAAATACTTAAGTATGTTTAATGAAAATATTCCAGTTCATAATATTCTAGTAGACTTTCTCACTTTCATCCAATCCATCTTTTTCAAATCAATTCAAATAGCCCTAAATTTTTATGTAGAGGAAAAAAGTATCATACAAGTGTGTTGGTTCAATTTTCAAGTCATTCGGAGGTCGAGAGACAAAGTTATAATCGAATGAATCCAAACTATTCAGTTTTAGAAGCATTATTGGTCATGCAATCATAATGTACGACCATGCACTCCAATTCTAGAAATTGCGGATTTTCTTCCTTCTTCTTCCTCTCTTCACTTACCCCCATCATCTCTAATTTGTACTCTCACATTTACCTCTTCATTTCAACTCCTATTTCAATTCAACTTACTCTAAACAACTCAAAATGTGAGATTAAAAAGGTTCATACAAACCACCATTTTTTACTTTCTCTCTCTAGATTAACAAAACGAAGGTTTTCTTCTTCTTCTTCCTTTTTTTATTTTGCTTCCTATACTTTACAACTAATACATATAATTTATAATCACAAATAAATCAAAAATACAACATTTATACATAAATATCAATAATCATATTGTTCATGTACACATATTTTTTTGCATCTTTAATTTTCTATATCTTTCTCCCATCTTCAGTCCACTTTTTTCTATCATCTTAATCCTTCTTAAAACAAAGCACCACAATGCTCTATATTCTCTTTAAATCCATCTCTAACAATACCTAAACATTTACGCATGTACAGTGAAAAATGGAGCATATGTTCATCGACTGTCCTACATTTCTGCACTTTCCTACACATGTTTCCAGCTATTAAGCATCCTTATTCTATAAACTCTGAACTATTAAAAACATGATGAATATTTAATTCCTCACATTCATTCATAGAAACTGCACTTCTTAAACCTCTCATGCATTTATTCATTTACACAGTAAAACAACATTAAAAATCACTTACTTGATTTAGCTATCCTTCCCAACAGTTTCGATTTCGAGGAATGGATGAACAATGAGATTTTGACAGAAATCAAATACTCTTTATATGGTCTAAAATTCTTACTTTGATGTAAGAATCAAATATGTAACATCATATTCACATACTAAAGGTTAGAGCCTTAGATTTCGGAAATTAAGAAAACAACAATGAGAGATTAGAAAATGCATTTTATACTTATGCATAATGTTAGCATATATACACATGAATATTGATTTTTGCACATTAAAATGATTGTACATACATTCATTGGCATTCCAGGTATAATTGATTTGTTAATGTGATATTAGTGATAATTGTGATTTATTTGCATTGAAATCCGAATTGAAGAATATAAATTTTTAGAGTTTTTGGAGAATTCTAGGAAAATTTTCCGAGATTGTTGGATATTATTATAATAGGAGAAATGCCACTTGGCAAGTAAATTGATAAATGGAAAATAGAAATGAGTTCAATGATATTGAAGAAAATTTGGAGAGGACTTTAGAAATTGTGAGTTATTGATATTGTAAATTTATAGCTAATTGGAATAAAAAGATAGGAGTTATGAGACTAGTTCAATAAGAACTAGTTAGTTAGGAAACTAGCTAAGGACTATAGAAATTGGACAAGTGTACAAGTATAAGGTCACATTTTTCTTATCTTTGAAAGATCAAGTACAGTACTCTTGTCTTTATCTTATTGGTAGCTTTCTTCTTCATATTTTTTCATTTACATAGAGTTTTTCATCAAATCTCCATCAGACCTAAATCTTGTTTTCTTCTACTTTTTCCTACACCCAACTTCAGTTTTCTTTCTTTTGCCCCAAGAAAAATTAAATCTTGTTAACCTTTACAATGGTGTACGTGGGTGCATGAGAGTTAGGATTTCTAGAGATTTTGAAGATGTTAGAGCTTTAAACAAGTAAGCTTGTTATGGTTCTTTATTTTTGTATAACATGAAGCATGTATCATGTTAGCTCACTGTTAAAAGGATAGGAAATAGTGATATACATATCTGCTGAAAAGTGACTAAGGAAATTTTGGGTATGTCGTATGTGTTGTTCTGCATATTTGATGTTCAATATATTGTAAGATGTTGTTGAAATGATTATTGAGTTAGAAGAACTATTGAAAGCGTGTATAGGGAAAGTGCAGAAAATTATGAAAAGTTGATATATGTACACTCTATTTTCATAATTTTAACGTGAAATTTTGGATGTTTTTATAAATGAACAAAAACAAGTTTAGAGTTAAGGAAAAGATGTTAGATGATTTCTGGATATGAGAAAGATAGATTTTAGAGAAGAAATTGAAGAATGAGCAGAAAATGAAAATGTAGAAACATGACAGTGAAGGAATGTAGAAAACGTGAAATATATGCATTGGTGTGATTTTCTATTTTTGATTGATAACTATGAAAAATGATTGATTTTGGAAATTTTTGTGAATGTTTATAGCGTAATGGAAGTCAAAAATGGAGGTTGAAATAAGTTAGAAATGGTTTAAGTGAAAGAAAAGAAAAGAAGAAGAAGAGAAGAAGAGAAAACAACAGAGTTAGTAAGAAGGAGAATCGCGATTATGCTTCTGCACGATCGCAACTTCCCTTTCTAGAACAATCATGACTTCGAGTGGAAACTGGCAATCATACTCATGCATGATTGTGATATTGGGTCAAAACTCGCGATCGTGCTCATGCACAATCGTAACTTCTTTGGCTGGAGAAAACTGAACATCCTTCAATATTGTGGCCTTATCTTGTTCTCCTGACCTTCAAATGACATGGGATTTGAACCACTAAACTTAAAACACATTGCTTTACCTCTCTACCAAAACTCTTAACCATCTGAAATCATTTAGGATAGATCAAGTGAAAAATGTGGGATGAGTCTGATTAAGTGTTCACGGGTGTGAGTTTTCTTACACACTAGTGACTCCACTCCCTCACGCCTGTCAGTGTTGATGTTATGATTTTTAATTGTCACATCGTGACACTATGCTCTATAATAGTTATCCATGATTTAATTTTAGTTTGTGCACTCGAGGGCATTTTGCAAATTGAACAGTCTTGTTTACTTTGACCATAACTTCTTCTTTAGACCTCCAAATGACTTGATTATTAAACCAATATATTCCTAACACATTATTATACCTCTCAATAAAAATTGATAGCATTCTTAATTGATTTGAAAAAGAATGATTAAATGAAAGTGAGGGAATCTATTGGAATAGTATGAACTGGTATGATTTCACTGAAAATTCTTAGGTATTTCACTTATATTTTGATCTCTAGATTTCTAAATGAGATGATTTTTTATTTGGAGTAAACTAGAGACATAGGGATACAGATTTTTTTGAAGAAATCTAATTCAAATTCAGTCTCTAAGACTTTAAAGTTTTGTATGGAATTTGAGTATGGTGTATTGTTTCAGGATGAGAACAATGTGAAAATATTTGGAGAATAACTTTCAAAATACTAAACCAAATTGAATGATTTTTGTGTCATTAAAAACTTAAGACAATGAAGAACATTTTTCTAGAAGAAAGTGTTGCCAAATTACCTCATTGGAATTGTCTAATTGATCATGGAAAATGGACCCCAAGGTCGGGAAATTTGGAGAAATTTATAAGAAGAAAGGGGAGTTTGGATAATGTGTAATCTTGTAATGTTGGAATAACATTAGTGAATGAATTGTTGATATCAAAGTACCAAAAGTATGAGTTTGTTTGGGAATAAATATATTCACATGATTGAGGTTGTGATTTAAAGAAGAGGAGTAAAGTGTATCAAGTTAAAGTGAATGAGAATTTGATAATAAGAGCAAATAATGCTAATAATGAAATGACGAGTAATCGAGTTATAAAATTAATTTGGATAAGATGTAAAATTTGATAAAGATACCTAGGATTATCATTGAGCATGCATTGTACTTATTCCATATACATATTTGTGCATAAAGGAATACTTATAATTTGTGCAATTTTTAATGTGTGTGCATCGAGTGTATTGTATAATTTTAATGTGCAAGATAAACGTCCACATTTAGACGTTTCCAAAACTTGGAAGCAAATGCTAGTTTAGAGTGTACTGTGAGTAGACCGAGATGGTCTTACTTTACTATTTGTTTTGTTTATATTATGAATTGAATGATTATACAATGTGAATGTGTTGGTTCTTGACCATATATGTCCGAGTAGTTTGATAAATGTGAGAACATTGAAGTACTCCTTGTATGTGAATTTGATTGAAATAAGTGTACACAACTTGATTGTTAAATGCTAGACCACAGTCCAATAATAAATGTGTTCTGAATGTGCATTTGCATATGAATGAAAAGTGATTCTTAATTTTAATGTTGAACGTCGGACTAAATTCTAATGATATGTACATGTGATTGAATAAGAATATACAAATCTGATTGATACATTTCATTACATGAATGCATAAAAGATAAAGGCAGTTGTGACTAGAGTAGCCACCTAAAAAGAGCTTAAAGCTCAAAATGTGAAAAAGAGCCTAGAGCTCAGATAGTGATTAAGAGTCAAAGTCTCACTGTATAAAATGAGCCCAATATCTCCAACAGATACAGGATAGTTATTAATGAGTCCAGTATTCACAATAGATATGGGACAGTTATAGGCACTCGGTCACAATAACATAATAACTGAAAGTGAGTCTCATGAGCACTGTATATGTGTATGATATGTGTATTTTAAATCGTTTGAATGATTTTGAATGTGAATTTTATGTGTTATATGATTGAGTAAGCCATCGAGGATGGTTACTCACTGAGTTGGCAAAACTCACCCAAAATTTGCAATATTTTTCAGGCTCAAAAGAGTTAACCCATTGGAACAATGGGAATATAGCCATTGCATTCAAGTAAAAGGTAGTGGTCGGGATCAGTTTACGTCTACATTTGCTTTCTTATTTTCGTATCAAATGATGTTTTCTGCAATTTTTGTACAATGTGTATTTGAATATTTCGGTATGTAATAACTTTCGAAATTTGGAATGTTTTGTAAATAATTATTGTGATTTCAAGTTTTATGAAATAGAAGGATAGACCTGATTTGATTTTTGATTTCCACATACATGTTTGATAAATGTGAAAATTTTGTATTGAGTTTTTTAGAGTCTAACCGTTCTAGCATGCCACCGTTGCGGGATTCGCACTTGGACATCACTCAAGATGGCTGGTACATGTCTTGTGAGAGTGGGGTGCTATAAAATACCAATTTCACAACATAAATCACAAGTTGTTTTGGTGATGATGAACAATTGAAAGAGTTTGATAAAGGTGTTTTCGGTGTGGATGAAGAATAGCTACAGTAAATTTTTTGACCAAAACAAAAGAGCATTCCTTTCCTTAGTAAAAATGTGACTATGTGTTTTGCTATTTCACTGCCACATGTCACTTATGCATGTAGGCTATATGTCAACATGCAATGCTGCCACATGTCACTCTTCCATTTGTCACTTATTTTATATTTCCTAGTCCAAAATACCCCAAATTTTCAAAAATTCTCTAAAATTCACCAAAAATTTTGAAATAATCATAATACTCTTCAAATAAATTTTCAAGACAAATAATCCATAGTTCACATTTTAATCACAATTATAAATCAATTATACCTGGAAAATGTCAATGGATGCATGTATAATTATTTTAATGACCCAAAAATAAATATTCACATGATATGCCATATGATGCATTAAATGCACTTCTAATTTTTCAATATACATTTTTCTAGGGTCCTAGCCGCTAATGTGGGATATTGGGATGTTTCAATTCTCCCCTCTTTAAGAAATTTAGTCCTCGAAATTCATACCTAATTGATGAAACAGGTAAGGGTATTGGTTTTTCATATGCTCCTCTGTTTTTCAAGTTGCTTCCTCACTCGAGTGATTTCTCCAGAGGAGTTTCACTGTAGGAATTTCCTGATTCCTCGATTGTTTTGTCCGATATCCCATTATCTAAAATGGCTCTTCAATATAACTCAGATTACTAGTGACTTCAAGTTCTTGAGCCCGTAGTACATGTGTTGTATCCGATCTGTATCTTCATAGCATACTTATATGAAATATGTCATGTATCTGAGACATCTCAGTAGGTAAGGCTAATTGACACACCAATATATCTAGGGCTCAACTTACCCTTTTTGTCAAATCTCAATACTCCTCACCAAGGTGACACTCTTATAAATACTTTGTCTCCTACATTGTATTCCATATCTCTACGATGCTGATCCACCTAGGTCGTCACTCTCTCGAACTTGAAATTGTCAACGTTGCAATTTTGGTGAGTTTTACAAACTCAGCAGAGTAACCATCCTCGATGGTTCACTCTTGTCATACAACACACAACAAATCATGTTATCATGTAATTCACTTCAACTTGATTTTTGTCAAGTAATGTCACATAACACCTTATCACATTTTTCATATTTCAAAAACAAAATTCAAACATTTCATGATTTCAATATAATTTTTCAAAAAATACACATTGACAAATTATCACATATTTCATACACAAAGCATTCAAAACATTGCAATCATTTAATTTATTTGGATCATATGTGTATGTAATGTTATAAGACTCGATTACTTTTATTTCATTGTTATGATTGAGTGCTTTTTTCACTGTCCTGTATCTGTTATGGATACTAAGCTCTTTCATACTATTCTGTATCTGTTAGAGATACAGGGCTCTTTGTACACATTGAGCCTTAGTCTGTAATCATGAATGTTTGAGCTTTAAGCTCTTTTTCACTGGCAACATCATTCATAACTGCCTTTATATTACATACATTAGAATGAAATGCATTCCACAATTTTGGTCATCACATTTGATCAATTACATTTGCATTCATGTTCTTGTTCACAATAATCATCGGTCTAGGTCTGACATAAACATTCAAGTTGAGAACCATGTAGTCAATCTCATTCACATTCAAGTAGCACTTCCAATGTTTTAATCATGCATTAAAAATCCTTGGACAATTAATGTCTGGAATTTAGTACACATTCAATTCAGTAATAAGCAAAACAAGTCAAGGTAAGACCATCTTAGGTTACTCACAATTTCTCCCTTTCCCTTATTTCCTTAAAGTCCCGGTAATGTCTGGAAGCGGTCGTTCTACGTGCTCTTTTATATGCAAACAAACACATTTTCATATACTATATGGATCATTTAACTAAACAATCACATTTATAAATGTATCATGTAGTATGCATGTTTAATGAAAAATTCTCGAGTATATATATCTTGAATAAGCTGATGTAAAATTTAATTTTTTTCCATATTTTCTAGAATTCACACACTCATCAATCATTCCAATTTTTTCTCAAAACTTACTTTCGGGTCAACTTTGCATGATCATTATGACAATGAAGATGGAGGTTTTAGACAACACTTCCTTCTAAACAATTATTCCCCTATATTTCTAGTTTCTAATAACACCATGATCATACAATTGGTTCATTATTCTATGAGTTATGCTTAAAATAATACAGACTGAGTACATTTGAAAGTTTGGTTAGTGCATGATCATGCATTCAAAGTTGTACAACTCATATCTCTCAATTCCAATATCCAAAAATTAAAAAATTTATACCAATTGAAATCTAAGCAAATAAGCTACAAATTTTGTGAAGAAACCTCTGTCTTATTCAGCTTACATTAATACAGTTTACTTAATAACAATGGGATATGATTTCTGTCACTTGTAGTGCTACAGCCTAAGTCGAGACTAAATTTCATGCCAAATTTGAAATTCCTAGAGACAGAACTAAAATTAGATTTCTTCAAGAAAATTGTATCCATATGTCTCTAATTTAATATGAATCAATAACCAAATCTTTTGGAAATCTACAGATCAAAATATAATCAAAATATAGAAGCATGTTCAATGAAAATATTCCAGTTCATAATATTCCAGTAGACTTCCTCATTTTCATCCAATCAATCTTTTTCAAATCAATTCAGATGGCTATAAATTTTTATAGAGAGGAAAAATAATGTCTTAATAGTGTATTGGTTTAATTTTCAAGTCATGTGGAGGTCAAGAGACGAAGTTATAATCAAACGAATTTAAACAGTTCAGTTTTAGGAGCACTGTTGGCCATGCAACCATAGTGCACAATTGTTAGACCCGTAAGTTCCAGAGCACTTCTCAACGACCTTCATGCAGAACCTTAGGAGGAAGGTTAGCTAGATTCACATATAAGGGAGGCATATGAAAACATTAAGGCAAATGTGAGCGAGTGGGATCAGACTTGGAGTGAATTTCAGTAGAGTCTCAGACCTTGTGGAGATTGACTCGACCTAGGCTAAAGTCTTGACAAACTATAGACTTAGCCAATGCTCAGATGGATGGACCACGACTAAAGAACTTGTTGTGGGTAGCATTGGATTAAGCCAATGTGCTGGTGGGATTCGGCGAGATCATATTGCATCATCAGTGGATAGAGATCGTGGGGAGATCTTGGATGATGTGGCGATGACTAGGAGTTAGAATTGTAGTGAAATTCAACATTTGAAGATAGTAGAGATCTTCGCGGATAAGGATGTTAGTGTTCTAGATAAATGTAAACACTATCTTTATGTTATCTTGTTAGATTCTATCTTATTAGTTAGAGTCTTATTTAGACGGGGTGCCATCTAATTAGTCCACATGATGTAATTTGCTAAGGATAGACGTGATCTTAGTACAATAGTAGGCAGTTCAAGTTGAGTGGGATTCTGAACGTAACTTAGAAGGCAAGTTAGGATACCTATATATAGCTCATTCGAGCTCTGCTTTTCTCTATTCAAGTGAAGAGAGCATTCCTTGTATTCTTTTAAGGGAAAGTAATATAAAGGTTGGTTGTTGACCGTATCTCTCTTATCTTGTGACTATCTTTGCTTTCTCATTAATTCTGTAATATTACTTATTCGAGAATGCGAGGTAAACACTTTGAGGGATGGGAAAGGCTAAAGTCTTACTTAAATGGATCTAAATGAGATTGTCGTGCAAAGGGTGTGAGCGAGAAATGTTGAGTGAAAGTTTAAGTTCTAAGGTGACCTTTGTAACAACTGGTATCAGAGCTAGAGTTTCGAAATGGAAATAGGAAATTTGACAAAGTGAGTGACTCAGGTGGAGGCACTCATTGGTCCTATTCCTCATGGGAGGAAGAGGTCACTTCCTATAGTACTCGGTTCGAGATGTTGGAGGCACGGATCCAATAGTTGCAGCAACAAACGGCAGATATGTTGAAGGCACAGAAGGATGCTCAATTTGAGATCTCTAATCTCAGGTGTGTTGTTGCAAAATTAGACAGAGATTAGGTTGAAAGCTCCACACCACAGCTTTTATCATCAGTAAAGGTGTGCGGACCAAGGGTGTTTGAAAGCGTGTGAGATGCTAAGATGTTGGAGAACTTCTTGTGAGATATAGAGCAGTATTTTGTCGTTGCTAAAGTATCTGACGTTGATAAGGTTAATGTGACGACCATGTACTTGGATGAGGATGCCAAGCTCTGGTAGAGGACAAGAACCTCTATAGAGATCAGCACAGGTAGAACTCCTGTGGAGATGTGAGTGCAGATGAAGAAGGAGCTAAAGGATCAGTTCCTTCCTATGAATACTTCTTGACTCGTGAGGGATGCCTTATAGTGGCTAAAGTAAGATGGATCAATAAGAGATTATATTAAGTCTTTTGGCTCTCTAATTTTAGATATTGAGAACATGTCAAACGAGGACAAACTCTTCAATTTCTTATCCGGGTTATAACCATGGGCTCAAATTGAGTTACGAAGGCAGAATGTGAAGGACATGGTTGGTGCAATCGTAGCTATTGATGCCTTGGTGGATTTTCGATTGGAAAAAGACTCCAAGACAAACTCCTTAAGTTCTTCTAAAGGTAAAGGCCATGCCCAATCGGGGAAGATCGAGGGGAAGAAGAAGAAGGATTCCAGGAAGGGAGACTTTAAAGGCAAAGGCAAGTAGAATGAGGGCTCGAAAAATAGGGAGATGTCCTCAAAGATGGGCAAGATTGCTTGTTACTTGTGCGACGGTCCATACTTTACCAGAGAGTGCCCAAGGAAGGAGAAGCTAAATGCCCTGATTGTCGAAGAAGACGGTGAATCTTCAGAAGATGCGGCGCTGAATCTGATAACTTTGTTTAATGCGGTTAGTACTGAGTCGGTTCCCTTTGATAGACTAATGTACATGGGTATACAGGTTGGGGAGAAAGACATGATTGCAATGGTGGATATTGGTGCGACCCACAGTTTCCTAGGAAAAAAGATGGTTCGAAAGTTGGGCGTGAGGGTGTCCAAGGCTTCGATGAAAATAAAAACCCCTATAAGGAAGGCACAAGTAGTTGCAGGGATTGCTTACAACGTTTCAGTCAGCATTGGAAGTTAGCGTGTTAATATGAATTTCATCATCATAACATTGGAGGATTTTAAGGTGATGTTGTACCCAAGTTTGGGAGGTATGATGCTAATGAATGGACAAATTTCCTTCTACGTGAATTGTTATAAGTTCAGTGGTAGAATGATGAATGCTACAACATCGGTAGGATATGTTTCGGCCATGAGCATCGAGAAAGGGTTGAAGAAAGGTATGGAGACCTATCTCATTGCCGTGTGGGAGATCAACGAAGACCATATGGTAGAAGTCCCTGATGCGATTGTAAGTTTGTTAAGGGAGTTTCAGGAGGTGATGCCAAAAGAGTTGTCGAAAACTCTTCCCCTTCATTGTAAGGTAGACCTCAAGATCGAGTTAATTCCTGGAGCAATCCCACCTACACATGCCCCATTTAGGATGTCCCCGATAGAATTGGCGAAACTTTGGAAACAACTTGGTTAGTTACTAGCGGCAGGGTTCATCTAAAGCTCCATACAACACCAGGTATTGTTTCAGAAGAAACAAGACGGTACCCTGAGGATGTGTGTGGACTATCGAGCATTGAACAAGGTAATGATCAAGAATAAGTATCCGGTACCTTTGATTCAAGATTTGATGGGAAGGTTGTCGAGGGCTGAGGTGTTCACAAAGTTGTATCTTCGAAGTGGGTATTGACAAGTGCGGATAGCTGAGGGTGATGTGAAGTAAATCACACGTTAATATAGAATTCACGTACAATATATGAGATACATAAGAAGGGGGTTAAATTGTGTATTCTTTCTGTGAATACAAAAACTTTAATATATCTTGTTAAGAACTTTTCCAACTGTTAAATGAATACCACAAAAGTTATATAAAAATAGTTACGTAGTTAAATCGCAAATAACTTCTATATACTTGTTTAAAATAAAATAAAATAAAGTGAAGGGTTAGAAGATAGACACTGCAATTTTTATACTGGTTCACCCCAAACAATGGGCTACATCCAATGGTCAGAGTTCGTCTGAGATTTCACTATACTTCAAAAATTTTACAAGTATTCTTTCTTTCCTTCCAGAGCCTCTTCAGGTCTCTTCCACAAAGTATTCTTTCTGCTATCTTAGCCTCTCCAGGCTATTAGCCTTTTCTTTCTCTCACTAGAAAGATATTATGAGCTTTTTGTTATAATAGAGTTTGCTCTCTTGTATCACACTTTTGAATAGAGAATTTTTCTTTGTAAGTAAACACTTGAAAGCTAAAAAGAATTGTTCAGTCTTCGACTACAACTAGTATTTATAACCTAAGACTCCAAATGCTTCTTGATTCTTGATAAGTGTTTTTTGCTTCAAGTAGAACCCGTTATTCAGTTGAGTTCTGTAACTAACTCCAACTGACTAACTGTCTGATGTACTAGATTATCTTCATCTTTGTATCGTCTGTGTTTTCCTCCTCTTCTGTGTTTTTCACTTCTTCTGTATTTTGCACTTCTTCTGTGTTTTTCACTTCTTCTGTATTTTCCGCTTCTTCTGTGTTTTTCCCTTCTTCTGTGTTTTCCACTTCTTCTGTGTTTTTCGCTTCTTCTGTGTTTTTCGCTTCTTTGTTTTTCGCTTCTTCTGTGTTTTTCTCTTCTTCTATTTTTTCCGCTTCTTCTGTTTTTTGCACTTCTTCTGTGTTTTCCACTTCTTCTGTGTTTTTCTGCATACTTAACACAATTATCAAAATAGTTCATTTATTTCTAATATTCTTATTATTTGATTGTCACCAAAATTAATAATTGTGAAGTCCTCTTGACTTAACAATCTCCCCCTTTTTTATGATAACAAATAATCATAATTTTAGAAAGATAAAAGTGAATGAACGAATATTATTCAGATAATGAATAAGAAGACAACAAACAATATACACATGCATATATAAAATACACATATGAAAAAAATGTAGTCGTTTGTAGTCATTACTATCTTCTTTTCTTATCTCTGCTCTTCTCTTCTTTCTTCTGCTTCTACTCTTCTCCCCCTATTTGTTATTAATCAAAAACTTTACCAAATATGCTTCATTATGTCAGAAAACATTCGTTGCATATTAGTTCGGATCAACTTAAGGTCTTCTTTAATTGAAACTCGTAGATAGGCTACTTCCTCATGTAGATCACCCACTGAGTCACTCAGATCATCAACCTTAGTGTGAATTTCTTTAATCTCCTTAACTAGGGCTTCCTGAATCCACTGCTGTGAGTGACTAACTTCTTCCACACCAATAGTAGGAACTTATTAAGGTGTACTTGATGGATAGAAGTTTGTAGCAACAAGAATTTCTGAAGGTAAGACATCTAAATTCAATAATTTTGATAACAGGAGGTTTGAAAGATTGTTTTCCTTCAGGGAGATCAAGGACATCAGGTCTAGGTAGTTTTGAAATTGATTTTCCAGGAAGGTGAAGGACATCTTTAATTGAAGATATAAAACTCAAAGGTGTAAAGTGCATGATTAGATGCACAAGAATCTCTAAGTTGAAACACATACCTTCAACCCTGATAGTTCTGTACTATCCTTTTGTCACTCTTGCAACTACCTGAAAAGTTGCATCTATGGTGAAGCGTCCACAATGACTTCCTGATGGATTTGAAATGTGATGTGAAACATAGATTCCTCTTGATTGATCTGCATTGCTTGCCTTATCTATGTTTCTCACTGCTGCCTATATCTGATCTTTTGTAAGATCATTTGTATTTCCTTCAGGGTACATCTTCTATTTCCCAATGTTTGAAGCTCTCAGTTGTATATCTAGTAAAATCTTGATTAATGTTCTATTTGTGACTAGCTAAATAGTATATCGATCCTTGGACATCTTCAACGGATATGGTTCTGACTTTTCATCTCTCAGAATACCATATAATCTTCTTTCTTCATGATTTAGAAGATGTATTGATCG
>JANSVA010000009.1:17749931-17761962 GCA_025504915.1 Erythroxylum reticulatum
CAACACTATCCCCATGCCAAAATTCATTTAAGTATAACTAACATTTAGGTTTACCCTTTTTGGCACACATTGTGGACACTGATGGGAATGAAAGGAAGTTAAAGGATTTTTCGATTGTGAGGGACTTTCCATACATGTTTCTAAAAGGCTTACTAGGTTTGCCATTAGTGAGAGAAATTGAGTTTATCATCGACTTGGTTCCCAGAATCGCACCCATTTTTATACCACTGTATAGAATGGCTCTAACTGAACTGAAGGAGCATAAGGAATAGTTGGAAGAACTGTTAGAGAAGGGGTACATAAGTTTAAGTTCGTCACTATGGAGAGCGCCTGTTTTATTTGTTAAGAAGAAGGATAGGAGATGGCGCATGTGTATTGATTACCGAAGACTCAACAAGGTGACTGTTAAGAACAAATACCCTTTACCACGGATTGATGATCTATTTGACCAGCTACAGGGAGAGAGGGTCTTTTGTAAAATTGATCTCAGGTCAGGCTATCATTAGCTCAGGATCAGGGAATCTGATGTAAGTAAGACGTCCTTTAGGACTCATTATGGGCATTACGAGTTCTTAGTCATGCCATTTGGATTGAACAATGCTCTGGCTGCATTCATGGATCTTAAGAATAGGGTCTTCAAATAGTCTGGATCAGTTTGTCATAATGTTTATCAATGACATTCTGGTTTATTCCAAAAGTGAAGAGGAACATCTCATGATAGTGCTGCAAATACTGAGGGAGAAGGAAATTTATACCAAATTCAGTAAATGTGAATTCTGGATTCACGAGGTGATCTTACTTGGATATATGATATCCAAAGATGGGGTACATGTTGATCTGAGGAAAGTGTAAGTAGTGGTAAAGTGACGTGCATAAACAATAATGGAAGAAGTGAGAAGTTTTATAGGTCTGGTAGGATATTATAGGAGATTTGTTGAAGGATTATCTATAATAGTGGCTTCGATAATCAAGTTATTGAGGAAGAATCAGAGGTTTATCTAGAGTGATGAATGTTAGAAGAGCTTTGAGGAGCTTAAGCATAGATTGACAAGTGCACCAATCTTGACTTTGCCCATGGGAGATGAGGGTTATACAGTATACAGTGATGCTTCAAGAAAGGGTTTGGGTTATGTATTTATACAGAGAGGCAAGGTAATAGCTTATGCCTCACGGCAGCTAAAGCCTTATGAATTGAATTATCCGACCCATGATATGGAGCTAACAACAATAGTTTTTGTTATAAAGATTTGGAGACATTATTTGTATAGAGTTCAAACGAATATTTTTACAAATCATAAAAGTCTCAAGTATTTATTAAATCAAATGAACTAAATTTGAGATAGAGAAGATGGTTAGAGCTAATCAAGGATTATGATTTGTTGATTGATCACCATCCAAGAGGGCAAATGTAGTAGCGGATGCTTTGAGTAGGAAATCCTTAATAGCCTATGTTCATATTTGCCGTTATTGGAAGAGATGGCTAAGCTAAAAATAAGTTTGACACAGGAGGAATCTGATTGTATCGTTGCTAATTTGAGAGTGAGATCGATACTCAGGGAGAAGGCTAAGGAGTTACAAGCACAAGATTTAGAATTAAGCAAGCTCCAAGAAGAAATTTAGAATGGTAAGAAATCTAAAATGGTAGTGAGGTATGATGGACTTATGGTTGTAGAAAACAGACTTTATATTCTGAATGTTAAGGAAGTAAAGGATGAGATACTTGACGAGGCACACAATACATCTTACGCCATGCACCCAGGTAGCACCAAGATGTACAGAAACTTGAAAGAGCATTTCTGGTGGAAAGGCATGAAGAGAGATGTAGCAGAATATGCAAGTAAGTGTCTAGTGTGTCAGCAAGTCAAGGCTAAGCATTAGACACCTTCAGGCAAGTCAAGGCCATTGTCCATTCCTGAATGAAAGTGGCAAAGGATGAATATGGATTTTCTGATGGGTTTGCCCAACTCTATAGTTTTTGACAGGGATCCTCGATTTACTTCGAGATTCTGGAGAAGCTTACAAGAGGCTTTCGGAACCAAATTGAATTTCAGCATTGCTTTCCATCCTCAAACAGATGGTCAATATGAGAGGACAATCGGACCCTTGAGGGAACACTCAGGACATGTGTTATGGATTTTAAAGGAGCTTGGGACAAGCATTTTCCATTGGTTGAATTTGCTTATAATAATGCGTATCACTCAAGTATTCAGATGGCTCCATATGAAGCATTGTATGGAAGGAGATGTAGAACTCCTATATACTGGAGAAAGGAAATTAATCGGATCAGAGTTACTCTAGATGATAGTAGACAAGGTCAATCTGGTTAAGTAACAGCTTAAAGCAGCTCAAGATAGAATGAAAAGTTACACTGATGCACACCGACAGGAAATGAAGTATAAAGTTATTGAAAAAGTCTTTCTTAAGATATCTCCTTAGAAAGGAGTTATAAGATTTGGCAAAAAAGGCAAGTTGAGTCCAAGATATGTGGGTCCAGATAAGATTATTAAGAGGATTGGACCACTAGCCTATAGGTTGTCATTAACCCTGAAATTGTCACAGATACACGATGTCTTTCATATGTCTATGTTGAGGAGATATAGATTGGATCCCTCCCATATTATTCAGGCCACTAAGGTTCAGTTGAGAGATGATTTGAGAGATTCCAGTGGAGATTTTGGACACCAAGGAAAAGGTCCTCAAGAATAAGACAGTTCAACTGGTCAAAGTCTTGTAAAGAAACCATTTTGTGGAAGAGGCCACATAGGAGCCTTTGGAAGCCATGAAAGAGAAGTATCCACAACTCTTCAATGACTCAAGTAAGAATTTTGAGGAAGAAATTCTTTTAAGAGGGGGAAGAAATGTTCGCCCCTAAATTCTTTTTCTTATTGATTAAGCATAATTTAAATTTATTATAAGGTTTGGTAAATTAATTTTGGAGTTAATTAGTAGGTCAATGTTAGTAAGATTTTATGACATAGGTTAATGGAATTAAGGTGCTAAGGTAGTAAGATTCCATGAAGGGCATTCTTGGGAGACCACTTGAGGATAAAAGATACAAGGCAAATAAGGAAGGGTAGAATGGACTTTTTGGACTCATTAAGGGTAAAAAGGGGAAGAAGAAGCTTTGTCGTGCATTTGAAGAAGCCAAAAACAAAAATAGAAGAGAGAAAAGGGAGATTGTGTCGTTGGAGAGAAAAGAAAGGAGAGAAAGAAAGCTAAGCTAGGTTTCAATTTTTCTTAGTCTTAAAGAGTGATTTTGAAGTTATTCATGGTGGGAAAAAGAAAGAGGAAGATTAGAATTTCCATTAGAGCTAAAAAACTCATTGTTTGGTGAAGATTCAAGGTAAATTTATGTTTAGTCTTTTGGATTTTTGGAAGGATTTTGGTTCAAAAAGCTTAGGAAATGCATGTGTTTAAGTATTCTAGGATCAATTTTATGTATATGTTTCTTTGGGTTTTCCAATTTGAATTCCTATTGAATAGGGAATTTTGATAGGCCATAGAGGCAAGAGAAGCAAGAGGAGATGCATCTTTGAGCAAGTTTCCATGTAAGGAAATTAAGGTGGGTTTCATGTTTATAATTGAGTAATAAGCCATAATTATCTTTTCAAATTTAAAGCATTAAATGATTTCAATTGCTTCATAAATATGACATTTATTGCTTTTGAATGATTTGAAAGAATTTGTTATATGTTTCATATGTGAACTTATTTGAGGAATTGTGAAATGATGATGGAAATGTGTTTGGAATATTACATGCTTATGAAAATCATGTTTTTTAAAAAGTGCCATTTTGCGCAACATGTTTACAAGTTGTGAAATGAATGACTATGTGGGTTTTGTTTAATCCATTTTATATGTCAAAAGAGGGTATAAACCCTACAAAATCAGAACACAATTTCTTTGTTTATATCAAAATTCAAACATATTTCAGAATACAAAATCAAATGGCTGCTAAATTCATTTCAAAAGCTGGTAACGGGACTTATACAGAAAAGATCGAAGTCTCGACATTGAAGTATCAATAGCAGAAGACACCGAAGTGCCATTAACAGAAGACACTGAAGTGTCAAACAATGAAGTGTTATAGAAGCAGCTGCAGACACTTCTAGGCATGCCTATTTACCTACAACTGGGAACTAATGGATTCAAAAATAGAAATGTATTAAATTCAATTCACATATCAATCAATGTTTTCATACTATGTATTCAAACATATCACATTCATACAGTTTCGCAAATCATTCAATGTTCCAAATCAATAGCAAACAAAACAATCAAAGCAAAACTATAAAAAATTACTTACTGAATTACTTACAAAATTGATCGTCTAAATTACATACAAAATCTCACTTTCTGCTTATTGTCTTGAAGTCCTAGCAATATCTGGAAATGGTCATTCTATGCGTTCCTATATAACATTTCATACAAACACATATCACTATTGTGCATGATTATGAAATTATTTAGGAACATTCATGTATACTAAATATGTTTGATGCATGTTCATGGCAAATTCCTGGTCTCTTACCTTTAATCTTGTCACATTGTCAGTCATGTGAAACCATACTCAATTGCTCAATCCAGATTTATCTCATAACTAACTTTCAGGTCCACTTTGGTCAATTATTCACATTAGGAAGATGAGGTAATTTGATAACACTTCCTTAAAGAAATATGTTCTCCAAAGTCGTAAGTTTCTAATGATACTAAGTTCATTCCAATTGGTTTTATATACAGAAAGTTATACTCAAAAGATCTCATACGGTACTTAAGCTTCAATAGAATTCTTATCTCAACTTCAAATCAGATTCTGAAATTCTTAGAGGCAGAATTTGAATTCAATCGCTTAGACAAGTTGTATCCTTATGACTCTAGTTTAATAAAAATCAATAATCATATCATTCAAAGCTCTACTGGCCATGATATAGTCCAATTACCGAAGTATGTTTAGTAAAAATCATCCCAGTTATCATACTTCAGCATAGTGACATTTCCATCTTAAATTCATCAACCAATACACTTCAGATGATTATAATTTTGTGTGTGGATGAAAATCAATGTATTATGAGTCCATTGGTTTAATAATCAAGTCATTTGTATATCCTGTGAAGAAGTTATAAAAAAATATCAAAGCATGTTCAGAAAGCAACTCCTTCGGATAAACAAGGAAGTCGTGATCGTACACATATACGACCGCGATAAGCCGGGTAAACCAGCTACACGATCGCAACTCACTACATTCATTAATGATGCTGCAATTATACAAAAGCATGATCGTGACTTGCTACATTTATTAATGAAGTCGTGATCATGCAGAAGCACGACCACGACCTCCTTCTTCTTTACCGCACCTGATTTTCTTCATCTTCTTTGATTCTTTTCCCAAATTTTCTCACTTTCATCCTATTCAATGAACACATATATCACTTCTATACCATCTGAAATCATTCAAAACACAACTCAAAAATTAAGCTTATAGTTAGACACTAAAAACTGATACATACATTTATTTCACTATTTCCAAATTTCTCTCTCTACTATTAAAGTTGTAACATTAACAACTTAGAAATCAAAACAGGATCTATAACTATAAAGTTCTACTCCACATTTCTACTATGTTCTCCTTCACTAAGTTTCCCTTTTCAAATCACATGCAATCGGTGTTACACTTTCACTTCTTAATAATATCAACTCATCTTTCTCATCACTGTCACTGAAACTAATAACTTACATAACTCATGCATGTATTTATTTTCAACACTAACACATCATCAAAATCATTTACATAGTGCTTAGAAAACTAAACCACAACTTGATTGATTTTTCTAAAAATTCTTCAATAGTGCGAGCGGAAAACAGGGCTCAGTGGAAGGTAACTAGAAGACTAGAGAGAAGCAAATTCCTAACTAGACTTAGTTGTTTAGTTTGTAAAGGTTAACACTAATTTAAACTAAAAATCAATAGTTGGTGATGAATGTTCAGTAATTTTCGAAGAACACCTCCATAATTTGAAGAACAACAGAAGTCACAGTGTTTTTAAACTTAACCAAGTATCTTCTTTGCATGCAATACACGTGTCACCAATTAAAATTGACTGGTCTCACTACCATTAGTCATTTTTTCATAATATTCCAAAATTTCTAGAAATTCCTAATTTTCCCAAAAATTCCAAAATAATGCCAATAGTCTCCGAATGAGTTTTTCACAATTTAATTGCATTTATAAATCCATTTTACCCAGAAAATGTCATGAATGCATGTACAATAATTTGTATGTCTCACAATTCATAAGCACATAACAACAAAGTACTCAATTATGGAAAGCATAAAGTGAACTGAAATTTCTCTATATGGTTCTACTCCACATTTCTACTATGGTCTAATTCACTAAGTTTCCCTTTTTAAATCACATGCAATTGGTGTTACACTTTCCCTGCTCAATAATATCAACTCATCTTTCTCATCACTGTCACTGAAACTAGTAACTTACATAACTCATGCATATATTTATTTTCATCACTAACACATCATCAAAATCAGGTACACATTGCTCAAAAAACTAAACCACAACTTACTTGATTTTTCTGAAAATTTTTCAATAGTGAGAGTAGAGAATAGGGCTTGGTGGAAGGTAACTACAAGACCAAAGAGAAGCAAATTCCTAGCTAGACTGAATTGTTTAGTTTGTAAAGGTTAACACTAATGTAAACTCAAAAATAGTAGTTGGTGATGAATGTTAAGTAATTTTTAAAGAACACCTCCATAATTCAAAGAAAAACAGAAGTTACAGTGTTCTCAAACTTATCCATGTATCTTCTTTGTATGCAATATACGTGTCACCAACTAAAATTGACACGTCTCACTTCCATTAGTCAAATTTTCTTAATACTCCAAAATTTATAGAAAATTCCTAATATTCCCAAAAATTTCGAAATAATGCCAATGGTCTCTAAATGAGTTTTTCATAATTTAATCACATTTATAAATCCATTTTACACAAAATGTCATGAATGCATGTACAATAATTTGTATGTCTCACAATTCATAAGCACGTAACAACGAAGTAGTCAATTATGCAAAGCATAAAGTGAACTGAAAATTTTCAATATTCTAACCCCTAATGCGGGGTGTTGCAACATAAATCAATCATTCATATAATAACCATATAACTTGTGTGTAGTCTCCTTCATTCTTCGATCTTTTACTTGTCGGGTCATCGTAAAACACAACGACCAAAGCAGACTGTCTCCAACAATATGCATGCAGCGATTTAATCTAACCAAATCAAACTCTTTGATTCAAAAATGGCTAGAACAAAGACAAGAGTGCTAGCTATCACCTTTGTTCTATGGAGAGAAACGTGAAAGAGAGGAGAAGATGATGAAGGTTATGAGAAAAATGAAAGATGATGAGAATTACATAGGAATCGTAAAGAAGAAGGCTTTGTCTTTTATTGCTTTTGTTTTTTATCAATTAAAGACATTAAATACAGTATGAGAAAATACGACACTTTAAAAAACTCATCTTATTTATCTTACACATTACACGTCTTATATATATATATACATATATACACACACACATATATATAATATTGCTAAAGCACAATTAGATTTAAAATCTGAACAAGATATTTCTAAATCTCTTTTCAAAACATTTTTAGATAGAATTAGAACCATTAATGTCAACATGTGTTTTCATTAGCAAAGTAGTATCAGAGCTAGCTATACATCCATAGAGTGCCTGGTTCGAATCCCAGCGCTGGAATATACACCTTGACAAGGGGTTCAACTTAAAGGTAGCAGAAGCGTGGTAGGTGTGTAGATAGAATTAGAACTGTTAATGTTAACACGTGTTTTTATTAGCAAAGTGGTATCAGATCTAGCTATACATCCATGGTGTGCCTGGTTCGAATCCCAGCGTTGGAATATACACCTTGACAAGGGGTTCAACTTCAAGGTAGCAGAAGCGTGGTGGCTGTGTAGATACAATTGGAACTGTTAATGTCAACACGTGTACTGTATAGATAGAATTGGAACCGTTAATGTCAACACGTGTTTTCATTAGCAAAGTGTGCAACTAATATAGTCATAATCAAATTATATGCACAAAATATTAAGCTACGTTTGATTCTAGTTATTGATGTTCATAATCTAAAACAATATTTCCAACTCTTTAGAAAAATTAAATTAGATTAAATATATTGATTATAAAAAAGTTAAATTCATATTCCTAATAGATATTGAATTTGATTTGAAAATTAGTTTTTACATCTAATTGGAAAATATTTCCAATTGTCTTGACTCTTTTAATAAAATTAATTGAAAACAATTTCAATAAGTTATGCTTTTCACTTATGATAATTTAGAAAAAAACTCATTTTTCAAAATTATGTAAGTAACACATTCTAATTAATTACAAAACAATTTTTAATGTAATTAGAATTTACTTTTCCTTAATTTGAAAACTATTTTATAATATTAAAAGGAAACTACATTCAAAATTAAATAAAACATCTTTTAATTTAATTAAGAAAGTTATTTATTTAGAGATTTATTTCTTAATTAATTAAAAATCTTTCTCTAACAAATTAGAAAACTATTTTCAAAATATTAAAGAAAGCTCAACTTTCTTAATTAATAAATAAAATCACTTTTTAAAATTTAATCAAGAAAAATATATTTTCTAATAAATCAAGAAACTTTTTATTCATAAATAAATAAACAATATCTAAATTAATACAATAATGATTCTATAAACAAATTATAAGTTTAAATTATGTTAATAACATTGAAATAAATAAGTTTAATTAAGAAAAATGTTCTTAATTACTTAAGAATTTTTTTGTTAATTTTAAAGAGTCTAATTAATTAATTTCAATATTCCTAATTAAAATTTTAAAAATAATTTCGAAAGTTGAAAATTAATTGAATTACTAATCTTAATCAAATTTAGAAAAATAATAACCTTTATTTTGGAATTGAATTTTGATTTTAAATCAATTTTTTAAAATTATATTTGGAATATATCTTGGAATACTCTACTACATTCCAAAGATTTGACTACTTTAATTCAATAGCCAAATAAGTCTTATTCATATAGTAGAAAAACATATATTCTCGTATCCAAATAAGTTTTTTTCTAACCTTAGGACACATGGTAGCGTATCGTGACACTACACAAAATAACTAGACCTATAACTATAGATAATGGTAAGTCTAGGTGGATCCCACAAAGAGTGTTCGGTTAGCTTTTGTTACGAAAAGAATTGGTGTTTAGGTTATGGGGGGTTTGTTTAGTTTTCGAATAACAAAAATTAAATAAAATTAAACTAATGAAAACAAATTAAAGAAAACATTTAAAAATGATGAAAGTGATGAATTCGTTAGGAACCCGATCATTAGTTCAATCTCGGCCTACACAAATTTAAACACACTTCATTGAATTGTTATTCTCATACCTCTCCTAGTAACCATTAATCGTAAGTTAATAATAAGCTCTGTTATCTCCAGTTTTTCCTTAGGTCATGTTTAATTAAGAAGAGCTTGTTAATTAAACCTAGCTATCAATAGAACAAACTCTCTAGATTTAATTGGACAATCACATTACGAGTTAGGAAAATAGATTAATTAAAGCAACAACCATATAAGCTCAGGTTATTTAACCTAGGTTACGTTATCCTTAATCATTAAAAACCATTAGTTGCTATAAATGAATCTCAACATAAAAATTACAGATTATATTGAAATTCTAACAATGGGTTCATACATAAAAACAATAAACTATAGCATTTAATCATTCTTACATAACACCCAAACAATAGACATAGGATAACATAATCAATCCCTAAGAGAGAAAAAACAACAAACACAATGAGAGAAATGCTTAACTGGATTCTTCTACGTCGATATCACCTGCAAACTAGTGTCGGGAAGCGCAACCCTCCATTGGTCTTCCAAATATGAGGTCTGTCACCCCTCTTCTTCAAAAACTAAGAGCTTACACCCTTAAAACGATTTCCCACAATGAAACATGCATTTTGCCGTCACAACTTATCCATTTATATAAAAAAAAACTAGGGTTTGGGTGAGATGGCAAAAAGTCACGCTCATGATGTGTAATGTCATAGCTATGCATGGTGTTGCTCATACCGTGAAAGCCCTAGCTGAGACTCACAACCTTGGGCCCCTTTTGCATGGGCATGACAAGGAGTGTCATGCCCATGCAACATGTGTCTACGACACATTTATCATGGCCATGAGAGTTGTCTCATGGCCATGACAAATTCATACATGGTCGTGAGCTACTATACACCTCGTGCTTTTGCATTTCTTAACCCCTCATGTTCCAATTGTTCTCCTTCTTGGTCCATGAAGACAAGGGAGTGTGAATCTCAAGAACATGACTCAAATATTGTGCTTTTGACTCACTTTAGCTCTTTCACTTCTAAATTGTACCTAAAATCAAATATGAACTAAAGTGAGTGTCTTAAGCATTTCATAGTATTTATTAAGCATTTTATAAAAGTGTTATGGAATAAATGTGTAATCAATTAAGCACATATCAATAAACTATCCTAGTTTCCAAACAAACCCTGTTCAAGGCTTAGGATATCTTTATCCTTGTTGGCAAACATTCCCTATTTTAACCCTAGAATAGGTTATTCATGCATCCAAACACACCCCTCTTCAAGTTTAGAAAACCTAATTTTATAAGATGAGAAAACCCTAGCCACCAACTTTCTCCAGCCACCAATGAGAAACTGTTGACATTATTGTGGCTAGCTCCAGTAGCTCCTCACCTATGTCTACTTGGTGCACCGCCAATAGTCACCTCTCCTTAAGCCGTTTACGTTGCACATTTCTAGCCACAGGAAGCCACTTCACCATTGACAGCTTCTCATGTGTTCTGTCGTTCTCACCAGAGTATGAAGCTATTGAATCCTTAGTTATCTGACCAGCAGTAGCGACTTTATCATGCACATGTACCTTTTTCCAGTTGCCAGTAGCCCTCTCTTAATTCCAACAGTGGTTTATGCCCCCATGCTACCATTGTAGATGTTTATTTAGAAACTGTTAGCTTATTCAGTTACAGTTTTAGCCTTCTCCAAAACTTAGAAAATCATCATAACTAAGCAACCGACACACAAAACCCAAAACAAGACTCCTTACACCCTTTCGATGTTTTAATTGTTATAAACTTTTAATTTCTAGATTCGTCTTGTAAATCTAAAATTTTCATATTTTGAGTTTTTGAATTTCTAAATTGCCAATATATTTATATATTGTTCTTTCAAAAACTTTGTCTATTTTGAAATTTGTTTGATTGCCTCTATAAGTAGTATATTGATTTCCACCTTTATGAAGGTCTCTAAGATCTCTTTTTCATATTCTTGTTCTTTTGATTTAGAAAATATGTAAGGGAAAAGAGGTAAACATACATTAGAAAAATAGGTAGAGAAAAATTATAGTTTACTTTAGTTGTATCTTAAGCTAGAAATTCATCTTTCTTCTCTCCTTCTTCATGCTTTTCTACCACTATTGGTAACGAAGATCTAGATTGAAATTTCCTTCTAACTTCTCAATGTTATTACGCTCACATTCTCCTTAAGATTTTCCACCATTTGTGAAATAATTTTCTCGATGCTTATGTTTGCAGTTTACCATCATAAGTGGCAATATGAGTGATATGATGTCCTAAGTTCTAAAGGCTTCCTGTTTTTTCCTATTGAAATTGTTGAGTATTAGTAGAAAATGCCTACCAATTTTATCAAAAAGACATACCTAAATTTAAAGATTGAGATTAAGCATATGTAGATGCTTGAGGTTATCTATTAAAATTCTAAGGTTGGTAGCTTTGTTACCCTCCTTAATTTTTATAGCTAAAGTTCAGATGATCCCTCTATCCTGAATTATAATGATTAGAATAAGGGTTATATTTTTATTAAGATTGACTAAGAAATCTCCCTATTGCGATAGGTTTTTAAAAGGAGTCTTCTTATAATATAGGACACATATTTGTGGGATGCC
>JANSVA010000009.1:17770083-17780432 GCA_025504915.1 Erythroxylum reticulatum
GTGCCTTACAGTCAGGTTATACCACCGATACTGACATGGAGAGACATTTTGGAAGGTTGCAGGAGGAAGTACTTCTCGAGAGTTTATGTTCAGGAAAAGGCTAGGGAGTTTTTGAATCTCATATAGAGGGACATGAGTATGAGTGATTATAAGTTGAACTTTACTCAACTGTCACAGTATACGGCCAACATTGTGGCGAATGAGGAGGACAAGTGCCGCAAGTTTGAAGGAGGACTTCATTTGGGGATCAAGGAGAAAGTCCTGATCAATAACTTCTATGACTACCAGCAGTTGGTGGATACTGCACTCCAGGCAAAGAAACTGAAGAATATAAAATATAAAGTGAATAAGAAGAGGAAGAATAGGAAGCAGTCTTCCAAGAAGGGGATGAATGCTCTAATGCCTGAGAAGGGTATGAAGAGCTTCCACACACAGAGTGAAGTAGAAAGTAGTGTCTTTACCAAAAACAAGCAAGCCAAGGCAGTTTTGGTACAAGCCTCAACTGTAGGAGGTAATAGAAGGATGGAGAGGAGTAACCACATAAACCCCCAATGTGAGCATTGTAGGAAATTTTACAGAGGAGAGGGCTTCAAGTTACTTGGAGCATGCTTCCGATGTGGAGAGAAGGGACACATGATCAGACACGATGTCCAAGTAACAGGACAAGAGGGGTCACAGTTGCAAGTCCCAAAGAGAGTAGAAATCGTGGGAACCAGGCTAATCACTAAGATAGGCAGTTCTGGAGCTGCAAGAAAAGCTATTCCTCCAAAAAGGACAAGGAGTCAGGCTCAGGCAAGGGTCTTCACCATAACCAGAGAGTAGCTATAGCTGCACCTGAAGTTTTCACGGGTATAGCTCAATTACTTGATTCTGAAGTATATGTCTTGATTGATTCTGGCTCCACACATTCATTTGTTTCTGTTAGCATAACATTGCATGGCGTTAAATTGGCGCCATTGGATAGTCCATTGATTGTTAGCACTACCTTAGGGAGGAAGGTGATAACAAGCCAAGTATATAGGGATTGTAAACTGGTGATTGAGGGTGCTAGACTAGTAGTAGACTTACTGCCTCTAGAGTTGAAGGGTCTAGATGTCATACTGGGTATGGATGCCATGGAGAAATATTGTGCAAAGTTAAATTGTAGCCACAAAAAGGTATAGTTTGACTTTGACAATGGAGAGAAGGTGACTGTTAGAGAAGAAAGAAGAATACCGTCACCTAGAATGATTTCAACTTTATTAACTGACAGGATGATGAGGAAAGGGTGTGAAGCCTTCTTGGCACACATCATGGACACTAATGGGAATGAAAGGAAGTTAGAGGATTTTCCAATTATGAGGGAGTATCCAGACGTGTTTCTAGAAGACTTACCAGGTTTGCCACCGGTGAGAAAAATTGAGTTTGCTATTGACTTAGTTCCCAGAACTGCACCTATTTCTATACCACCATAGAGAATGGCTCGAACTAAACTGAAGGAGCTTAAGGAATAGTTGGAAGAACTGTTAGAGAAGGGGTACATAAGGCCAAGTTCGTCACCATGGGGAGCACCTGTTTTGTTTGTTAAGAAGAAGGATGGGATATGGAGCATATGTATTGATTGCCAGAGACTCAACAAGGTGACTATTAAGAACAAATACCCTCTACCACGGATTGATGATCTATTTGACCGGCTGCAGGGAGCAAAGTTTTTTTCTAAAATTGATCTCAGGTTAGGCTATCATCAACTAAGGATCAGGGAATCTAATATAAGCAAGATGGCCTTTAGGACTCATTGTGGACATTACGAGTTCTTAGTCATATCATTCGGACTGACCAATGCTCCAGCTGTATTCATAGATCTTATGAATAGGATCTTCAAGGAGTATCTAGATCAGTTTATCATAGTGTTTATCGATGACGTTCTAGTTTATTCCAAGAGTGAAGAGGAACATGAGGAATATCTCAGGATAGTGTTGCAAACACTAAGGGAGAAGGAATTTTATGCCAAATTCAGCAAATGTGAATTCTAACTTCACGAGGTGATCTTTCTTGGACATGTGATATTAAAAGATGGGGTACATATTGATCCAAGGAAATTGAAAGCAGTGCTAAAGTGACATACATCGACGACAGTAGCAGAAGTGAGAAGTTTTCTAGGTCTGGCAGGATATTATAGGAGATTTGTTGAAGGATTTTGTATGATAGCAGCTCTGATGACCAAGTTAATAAGGAAGAATCAGAAGTTTATCTGGTGTGATAAATGTCAGAAGAGCTTTTAGGAGCTTAAACATAGATTGGCAAGTGCACCAATCTTGACTTTGCCTATGGGAGATGAGGGTTATACAATATACAGTGATGCTTCAAAAAAGGGTTTGGGTTATGTATCGATGCAAGGAGACAAGGTAATAGCTTATGCCTCGCGACAGTTAAAGCCTTATGAATTGAATTACCTGACCCATGATTTGGAATTAGCAGCAACAGTTTTTGCCCTCAATATTTGGAGACATTATTTGTATAGAGTTCAGGCAAGGATTTTTACGGATCATAAAAGTCTCAAGTATTTGTTTAGCCAAAAAGAACTGAATTTGAGATAGAGAAGGTGGTTAAAGCTAATTAAGGATTATGATTTGTTGATTGAGTATCATCCAGTAAAGGCAAATGTAGTGGCGGATGCTTTGAGTAGGAAATCCTCAATAGCCTACGTTCAAACAGTTTATCTGCTGTTATTGAAGGAGATGGCTAAGCTGAAAATAAGTTTGACACAAGAGAAACCTGATTGTATCATTACTAATTTCAAAGTCAGACCAATACTCAAGGAGAAGGTTAAGGAGTTACAAGCACAAGATACAGAATTAAGCAAGCTCCGAGAAGAAATTCAAAATGGCAAGAAATTCGAAGTGGTTATGAGGGATGATGGACTTATGGTTATAGGAAACAAACTCTGTATTTCGAATGTCAAGGGAGTAAAGGACAAAATACTGGATGAGGCACACAATGCGCCTTATGTCATGCATCTAGGTAGTACCAGGATGTACAGAAACTTGAAAGAGCATTTCTGGTGGAAAGGCATAAAGAGGGATGTAGCAAAATATGCAAGTAAGTGTCTAGTGTGTCAGCAAGTCAAGGCTAAACACCAGGCACCTTTAGGCAAGTTAAGGCCATTGTCTATTCTTGAGTGGAAGTGGCAAAGGGTGACTATAGATTTTCTGATGGGTTTGCCTATGACTAGTAGGAAACAGGATGCCATATGGGTTATTATTAACCATTTGACGAAGTCAGCCCATGTTTTGACAATCAAATAGACTGATTCTGTACATGTGCTAGCAAAGAAGTATATTGATGAGATAGTAAGACTGTATGGGATTCCCAACTCTATTGTTTCTGACAGGGATCCTCAATTTACTTCGAGATTCTAGGGAAGCTTACAAGAGGCTTTGAGAACTAAATTGAATTTTAGCACTACTTTTGATCCTCAAACAGATGGTCAATCTGATAGGACTATTCAGACCCTTGAAGGAATGTTCAGGGCATGTGTGATGGATTTCAAGGGTGCGTGGGATAAGCATTTTCCATTGGTTGAATTTGCTTACAATAATTTGTACCATTCAAGCATTCAGATGGCTCTATATGAAGCATTGTATGGAAGGAGATGTAGAACTCCTATATGTTGGGATGAGGAAGGAGAAAGGAAATTAATCAGACCAGACTTACTCTAGACAACAATTGATAAGGTCAATTTAGTTAAGCTACGGCTTAAAGTAGCACAGGATAGAATGAAAAGTTACACTGATGCACACCAGAAGGAAATCGAGTATGAAGTTGGTGAAAAGTCTTTCTTAAGACATCTCCTTAGAAAGGAGTCATGAGATTTGGCAAGAAAGGTAAGTTAAGTCCAAGATATGTGAGTCCCTATGAAATTGTTGAGAGGATTGGGCCACTAGCCTATAGGTTGGCGTTGCCCACAGAATTGTCACAGATACATGACGTCTTTCATGTGTTCATGTTGAGGAGATATAGATCGGATCCCTCTCACATTATTCAGACCACTAAGGTTCAATTGAGAGATTATCTGAGTTATGTGGAGATTCTAGTGGAGATTTTGGCCACCAAGGAAAAGGTCCTCAAAAACAAGACGGTTCAACTGGTCAAAGTCTTGTAGAGAAACCATTCTATGGAAGAGGCCATATGGGAGCCCTTGGAAGCCATGAAGGAGAAGTATTGTACCTCTTCAATGATTCAGGTAAGAATTTCGAGGACAAAATCCTTTTAAGATAGGAAGAAATGTTAGCCCCGGAATTTTTTTCTATAATTAAGCATGATTTAAATTATTATGAGGTCTTTATGGATTTATTTTATGGAGTTAATTATTATGATACTGTTGGTAAGATTTTATGAAATAGTTTAATTGAATTAAAGTGTTAAGGTAGTAAGATTGCATAAAGGGCATTTTTGGATGACCACTTAAAGTTAAAAGAACATAAGCTTATAAGGAAGGGTAAAATGGACTTTTGGGGCTCATTAAGGGTAAAAAGGAGAAGATGAAGGGTTGGCTTGCATGTAAAGAAGCCAAAAACTGAAAATAGAAGAGAGAAGAGGGAGAGAGTGTCGCTGGAGAGAAAGAAAGCTAAGCTAGGTTTCAATTTTTCTTAGTCTTAAAGAGTGATTTTGAAGTTGTTCAAAAAGGGAAAAAAGAAGAGGAAGATTAAAGCTTCCATTAGAGCTGAGAAACTAATTATTTGGTGAAGATTTAAGGTAAGTTTGTGTTTAATCTTCTGGATTTTTGGAAGGATTTTGGTTCAAAGAGCTTAGGAAATGCATGGGTTTAAGTATTTTAGGATCAATTTTATGTATATGTTTCTTTAGGCTTTCCAATTAAATGGGGATATTTGCCAATGCTGAAGGGAGGCAAGAGGAGCAAGAGGAGAGGCATCCTTGAGCACGTTTCCAAGCAAGGGAATTAAGGTGGGTTTCATTTTTATAATTGAGTAATGAGTCATGATTACCTTTTCAAATTTAAGAGCATTAAATGATTTTTAATTACTTCATAAATATGGCATTTATTACTTCTGAATGATTTGAAAGAATTTGCTATATGTTTGGTATATGAACTTGTTTGAAGAATTGTGAAATGATGATGAAAATGCGTTTGGAATATTACATGCTTATGAAAATCATGTTTTCGGAAAAGTGCCATTTTGGGCAACATGCTTACAAATTGTGAAATGAATGATTATTAGGGTTTGGTTAGGTCCATTTTGTATGTCAAGTACACTTTGACTAAAAGGCTTCTCCCGCCTGCCAGTAGTGGCATGGAGCTCCTTCACGGACTCCCCTAAGTTATGCAAAAGCATTATGTGGGATTGCGATAGTACGTTTCGTTCACGGCTACACAAGACCATTTTATGAAATTGTGTTAGTACATTCTGTTTATAGACCTACCCAAACCATTTTGATGTGTTTATGTGATTATGATGTATTGGGAAGTTTGATAGATACATGACTTATGTGAGTTGTGCATTGGTTTGACAAGTGGGGAATTTGAGAAATATTTGTTTTATGGATTTTTATGAGAATTTGCTATAATCATAAATGTTTTAAGTGGTTTTTGTTTATTACCGATTATAAAACTGTACCCACGAGCTTTAAGCTCCCCCTCCCCCCCTTTCTGTCCCATCTTCAAGTGATGAGTAAGAGGTCAAGAAACCAAAAGTCAAGGCATCACTCCACTTTTGCAATGTTTTTGTATTTTGAGTTAGATTTTGTAAACACAAGGCTTTAGCTGCATTTCAAACTTATTAGGGCAAGTACCTTTTGTATTTTGGGTTTTAGGATTATGATGCAATGTGGCTTTAAATGCCCATTAAAGTGTTATACAACTCTTATCTTATGATATTAATGAGAAATGATTGTTTTTTGCTCATGACTTTCTAAGTTTTTACATTGCATTTTTAATCTTTTTATAGGTGTAGAAATTGTGTTCTGAATTCAGGAGAAAAATTGTACTAATTTAGGTTGAATTGGACAAAGTTGTTTTCTTGGAAGTTGTAGATTATCTTTCTAGCTTTCCATTGATATAAAGTATGAAATTTTTGGATATTAGAGTTAAGAGACATGATCATTATAAGTTGGTGATGTTGCATAGGATATATACACAAAACAATTATGGTACACGAAGTGATATCGCATTAGGAGTGTTGAATTTGGAAATAATATAAGGGAGAGGGGTGTTAGAATGGATGTAGGATCCATTGGAGAGATCTTGGAGAGTGAAATTTCAGTAAAACCCCAAAGGTCACACGATCAAGCGTGTAAATCAATACAGACCGTGTATTCCAGTAATGAAAAGGCCACCAGACCCGTGGGTTACACAGTCTGCCCGTGTGGTTCCACATGGCCTATATTTTGTCCCTCCAAATGACAAAATTTCCTTTTAAAGTCTCACCAAAGTTGTAGATCTAGATGTTCTCTTTGAAACCATCCCAAGATGACTTTAATCCGACACCTCTAGCAAAAGTTATGTCAATTGTCCCAAAACAGGTCCAATATGATTGAGGACAAATGCATGTTTGATTCTTTTGGCCATAACTTCATCATCCGACCTCCAAATGAAGTGATTATTGAACCAATAGATTTGTAAAAAAATTTTATATCTACCCAAATAAATTGGTATCCTTTTGTCTTGATTTGAAAAATATCGATGGCAAGAAAGTGAGGAATTGGCTAGGAGAGAATGACTGGCTTATGAACATACTTTAGGTTTTTAAGCATATCTTAACCTATAAAGTTTCGAATGAGATGGTTCTTATTTCAAAATGAACTAAGATAGACCTACAATTATTCTGAAGAAGTCAATTTGTTATTTTGGTGTTTGACTGGTGGGGACATGCCACCCTTGTGGGATGATGGCTAATGAGGGTTCATTAAAATAACCCTATAGGATAATACGTTCACGTTTTATGACTCCGAATGTTGGGCTCTAGAAACGGGATCCAACATTCAAGCATGGAGAATAACTTATCTGAACACCAAACTCAAAATCCTAATGTAGAGAGAGATGAGATAAAATTTACCTAAACCTTCCTTTGGTGATATCTTCAAATCCTTTGAGAATTTCTCAAATTTAATGATAGATTTGAGTTCTTTAACCCTATATTAGCTTAGAACTATAACATCCCACTCCCATCTGACACATACACTTGCCCCCTTTTGGTAATACGTGTACATGCCCGACAAAAATGGCATGTTAACTATCTCACTTTCACTTTATCACATGATATTGTAACTAAAATCATAAATCACATTTGCTAAAACCCAAAATTTCCTCATTTTATATCAGAAACCATAGTTACATTCTAGCATTCAGTTTAACATCACCAAACAGCATAAACAACTTGTTCTATACAGTATGCTACATATTTGAGGAATAATAAAAGATAATAACTACAATGTCTTCAATCCCAGCTAACAGACCTTTAAGCAATCTCTGATATTAAACTACACAAAATCTACTTCAATGAAGTCTTAAAAACTAGGTCGTCTCGCTCTCAAACCTGTAAAAGTGAACGGTGCAATTTTGATGAATTTTGTGAACTCATTAGAGTAACCATCCTTGATGGTTCACTTATGTAGCAAAACATAGTCATCATAAAATCACTCAGATCATAAAGTCACACAGTTCATTCAGTTACACAATTCATATCAATCCATTATTTCATTACATCTTTGCAAATCATTTAATGAATACCAATCATATATAGATGCAATATGTATGAGACTCACATTTGTTTTTATAGTGTTGTGATTGTGTGTCTTTTCAGTCTCCCATATCCGTTACGAACACCGGGCTCAGTATATAGTGAGAGCATAGGCTCTATCATAGAGCTTTAACCTCTCTCAATAATAGTATTAGTCAGTTAGTAGCAACATTAGTCACAATGGCGTTATATTACATGCATTGAAATGAAATGCATGTTACAATTCATTCATCAATTCAATCACCTTCATTTGAATGTATTATCACAGTATAACAGTCACAGTATCAGTAGCCATCAAACTAGGTACGACATTCAACTTTTCAGTTGAGAATTAGAATTTTCAATTAGGCAACCTCATTCGCATACAAGTAGCACTTCCAATATTGTTTGCACGCATCAAATGCCTCGAACATATATTGTCCAGAATTTAGTACACAATTAGTCAATGCAATTCAATAATATATCAATTCCATGCAATAATATATATAATAGAACAAATAAAGTGAGACTATCTTAGGTTACTCACAGTTGCTCCCTTGTGCCTATTGCCTTGACATTTCGGCAATATCTGGAAGCAGTCGCTTTAGTTACTTGTCTATATGCAATAAAAACAATTTCATATTACTTGAGTGCTTATGTAATAGAATAAATACATTTATCAATGCTTCATCTATCATGCATGTTCAATGAAAAATTCTCGGGTGTATTTTTGTCATACATTGATGTATATATCATTTGTACTCCAGTTGTGACAAAATTCTATCACTCACTCTCTATTTCATCTTTTTCTAAAAGCATTCCATTCTGGCCAACTGTATATGATCAATAAGATCTAGAAAATGAAGAATTTAAACAACACTTCCTTCTAAACAATTGTTCCTCATTGTCTTAGGTTTCTAACGACACCAAGATCATTCAATTTGAGCCTATATATAAGAAGTTATACTCCAAATGTGTTAGTCTGTTCTTAAACTATAACAAAACTCTTACTTCAACTTTAGGACAAATTTTGGAATTCTTAAAACCATAATTACAATTTTATTTCTTTAAGGAAATTGTATCTTTATGTCACTATTTTCGTTTTAATTGAGAATCACCTCATTTGGAGCTCTACAAGTCAAGATTTAATAAAAATACCGAAGTATGTTCGGTAAAACATTCTGGTTCATATTATTCCAATAGATTCTCACACTTTCATTCATTCAATCTTCTTCAAATCAATTCAGAAAGCTACCAATTTTTATGTAGAGGTAGTGCAATGTGTTAGGAATCTATTGGTTTAAGAATCAGGTCATTTTGATGTCTAAATAAGAAGTTGTAATAAAAACACCAAAGGATATTCAGAAACAAACTTTCTTCAAACTTTCTTCCTACGCCAGCACGATTGCAATTCGCGATCTTCAACGATGAAGTTGCGATTGTGCTTCTTCATCATATATCTTCTTCTTCTTCCGTTTTTTTCATTGTTATCCAGATTACTCACTTCTAACTCATCTATACTGCATTTCTAACTCCAATACATCAAATTCAAGTTTATCCTTCAACCATAACAAATCCAAAACTTCACTTCATCTCTCTCTACTGTATTTTTCCAACTTATTTAATCTTCAATTAACACTTAAGACACTTATACCAATTCTGTTAACTTCATTTCATACATCAACTTTCCAGCACTTTTACATATCCATTTCAATATAACAACAAAACCTATTTCATACTTTCCTGGACAATTCCTATTTCACAAATCTTTCATTTATCATCTCATCCATTAATCACCGAAACCGCACTTCTCTAATAGCTCATGATAAATTCATATGCAGAATTAACAACGGTAAAATATGATCAAAATCACTTACTTAATTCAACAAAGTTTCCAGCAATAAGAGGGAATCAAATGTACAAAATAAACAACTAATGTTTTGATGTTGGTAAACAAGTTGAAGATTTTTCATCAATGTTTTCAGTGCAAAGGCAATCAATAGAGGAAGAGCTATACTGAATCTTACCCTACGTGGCTATTTTGCATGTATCACATGTGGCACTATTCACTACTACCACATGTCACAATTTAATTGGTCTATTATTCAATTTTTTTCTAGTCCAAAATACTCTAAATTTCATAAATTCCTAAAATTTACCAAAAATTTTAAAATAATACTAACAGTCTCCAAATAAATTTTTACCATAAACAATTCATAATTCACTTTTTAAATCGCATTAATCAGTCAATTATATCCAAAAAATATCAATGAATGCATGAACAACTATTTCAAATAAGCCAACAATAAATATTCACGTGTGTGTGAAAATACAATGATGCATGAGCATGCAATACACTCTAATTGCTCTCAGTACGCTCAGTTCACAATTATCGAATCTAACCCCTAACATGGGATGTTACAAGAACACCTTGATTTGGGTTGGAGAATCAAAACAAAGGTTAGGGTTTAGTGAATAGCCGAAATTTGGCCTTCTATTCTCTCTTCTCATTTCTTCTCCTTTCTTTTAATTAAAACATGTTTTAAGTCTTTAGTAATGGGATGCATGACCATGAATGAAGAAGAGTCTAGAATATTGACTCTTCTTTTACCAAAATATGGTGAAATTACATTT
>JANSVA010000009.1:17784760-17815683 GCA_025504915.1 Erythroxylum reticulatum
AGTTCATTTATTTCTAATATTATTATTATTTGATTGTCACCAAAATTAATAATCGTGAAGTTCTCTTGACTTAACATGATGAGTAAAAGACAATGTGTGTAACTTGGTATGGATCCTATAAATTTTTAATTATGCCATTTGAATTAACTAACGCCCCTGCGACATTTTGTAACCTAATGAATGACGTGCTGTATGACTTTCTAGATGAGTTCATTGTGATCTATCTAGATGACATCGTGGTGTATAGTGCAAACATGGCAAAACATGTGGCACACTTGAGGCGAGCATTTGAAATACTAAGGCAGCACAAGCTTTATGTGAAGATGGAAAAGTGTGAGTTCGCTCAGTTGGAGATCAAATTCTTAGGTCACGTGCTGAGCAAGGGTCAGGTCAGAATGGATCCGAAGAAAGTGAAAGAAATAGTTGAGTGTCAGGCTCCTACGATAATACAAAAATTGTGGAGTTTTCTCGGTCTGGTGAACTACGATAGGTGGTTCATAGTAGGATACTCTAAGAAAATGGCACCATTAACAAACTTGCTAAAGAAGAACCAAGAGTAGTGTTGGTCGAGTACATGTGAAGAGGCATTCAGAAAACTTAAAGCTACAATATCAACTGAACCGGTATTGAAGCTGCCCAAGTTCGTTCTTCCATTTGAGGTACATACTAGTGCTTTGGATTTAAGAGCCGAAAGCTCAATGGTACAAAGCAGCGGTACTCTACGTACGAGAAGGAGATGTTTATAGTGGTGCATTGCTTGAAGACATGGCAAGTATATTTGTTAGGGACCAGGTTCGTTGTTCGAAAAGACAATGTTGTTAACACATTTTTCAGGACCCAAAAGAAGTTATCCGTAAAACAAGCCCGGTGGTAGGAGTTCCTGGACGAATATGACTTTGTGTGGGAGTATAAACAGGGGAGGCACAATAACGTGGTAAATGCCTTGAGTATGAAGGAGGTATTTGTGGCTCTTTATTCAATTACGAGGGTGGAGTCCAATCTGTTGGAGCATATCAAGGCGGCAGCTCCGCTAGACACTATGTGCTATAAGTTAATTACTCAAGTAAAGGAAGGTGTTATATGCAGGTTTTGGTTCGATGATGATAGGCTATTGATGACTAAGAGTAGTCAAGTTTACATGCCGAGCCTTGATAGATTGTGAAAACAATTGTTGAAGGAGATGCATGACTAGCAGTGGGCTGGACACCCAGTAGCCCAATAGATGCTAGCGCTCCTATTGCGTTCCTATTTTTGGCCGAAGATGGAAAATGACATGGAATGTTATGTCAAGATGTGCCTTATGTGTCGGTTGGATAAACCGAAGAGGAAGAAGGAAGCCAGTTTGCTACAACCTACTTCCCCGAGAGACCTTGGATTTCGGTCTCAATGGATTTCATTAGTGGGTTTCCAAAGGTTAACAAAATGGCGTCAATCATGGTGGTGGTTCATAGGTTCTCCAAGTATAATGTCTTCATCCTAACTCCTGTAACTTATCTCTTGGATGTTGCGGGTGAGCTGTTCTACAAGAACATGGTCAAGTATTTTAGTTTGATGGGTTGTGATTTGAACTTCTCAACAGTAAATCACCCACAAACAGACAGCTAAACCAAACGAATCAACAGTTTATTGGAGGAGTATCTTTTGCATTACTAAGTGTAAGTCAACGTAATTGGTTAAATTTACTTGCTACTGTATAATTATGTTATAACTTGCACAGATGTTCGGCTATGGACAAAAGTCCCTTTGAGATTATATTAGGATAACAACCTCTCACTCCACTGGAAATCACTCAATAAAAGACAGGTGGCAAATGTCCTGTGGCGCATAGGTTTACGATGGAGAAGCAAGAGTTGTTGGATGAGGCAAGAGACAGTCTTCATAAAGCTTCTCGACGAATGAAGAAGTAAGTGGATCTTCAGAGGAGACCATTAGAATTTGACGTGGGAGATAAGGTTCTATTGAAACTAACCCTGCAGATTTGGAAGAAGATCTCAAGTAAGCAGGTTTATAAGGGAATGGTGCCGAAGTACAATGGATCGTTTGAAGTGCTACATAAAGTGGGGAACGTAACATATCGATTAAAGTTGCCCAAGTGGTTAAAGGTAAACCCTACTTTTCATGTTAGTTTTTTCAAGCCTTACTATGAGGATACATCATATTTGAATAGGAGTCAGGTGAAGCGAGCACCATCAGTTGTGAGCAAACAATTCAAGGATCAAATGGAGAAGATCCTAGATCACCGAACTATGGATCAACATAAGAAGAACTGACTAACCTAGTTCTTAATCCAGTGGAAGGGTAAGCCTATCATGAAAGCTACGTGGGAGAAAGATACAACCTTGTGGTAATTCGAGGATCAGGTGAACACCTACCTTCAGACTAATTCGATGAGGGCGTCAAATCCATCTAGTGGTGGTTTGTTAGACCCCTAAATTTTAGAGCACTTTTCAGTGACCTTTATGGGGAGCCTTAGGAGGAAGGTTAGCTGGATTCACACATGAGAGAGACATACAAAAACACTAAGGCAAACGTAGGCGAATGGGATCTGACTTGGTGCTGATTTTGGTAGAGTCTGGGACCTTGTGGAGATTGACTCAACCCAAGCTAAGGTCTTGACGAACTAAGGACTTAGACCATGCTCAGATCGATGGACCGCGACTAACGGACTTATTTTGGACAACATTGGATCAAGTCAGTGTGCTAGTAAGCTTCGGCAACATCACATTGCATCATCAGCAAATAGAGATCGTGGGGAGATCTTGGATGATGTGGCGATGACTAGGAGTTAGAGTTATAGTGAAACTCAACATCTGAAGATAGTGGAGATCTACGTGGATAAGGATGTTAGTGTTCTAGATAAATGTAAACTCTGTCTTTATATTATCTTGTTATATTCTATCTTATCAGTTAGAGTCCAATTTAGAAGGGGGTGTTGTCTAATTGGTCCACATGATGTAATCTGATAAGGATAGACGTGATCTTTGCACGATCTTAAGCAGTTCGGATTGAGTAGGATTCTGAATGTAACTTGGAAGGCAAGCTAGGATGCCTATATATAGCTCATTCGAGCTCTGCTTTTCTCTATTCAAGTGGAGAGAGCATTCCTTGTATTCTTTTAAGAGAAAGTAATATAAAGGTTGATTGTTGACCATTGCTCTCTTATCTTGTGACAATTTTTGCTTTCTCATTGATTCTGTAACATTGTTTATTCGAGAGTTCGAGGTAAATAGTTCAAAGGTTGGGAAAGGCTGAAGTCTTACTTAAACGGATCTAAGTGAGATTGTCGTGCAAAGGGTGTGAGTGAGAAACTTCAAGTGAAAGTTTAAGTTCCAAGGTAACCTTTGTAACAATGACCATGCACTCCAATTCTAAAAATTGTAGATTTTCTTCCTTCTTCTTCCTCTTTTCACTTACCCCATCATCTCTAATTTGTACACTCACATTGACCTCTTCATTTCAACTCCCATTTCAATTCAACTTACTCTAAACAACTCAAAACATAAGATTAAAAAGGTTCATATGGACATCACCATTTTTTTTGCTCTCTCTCTCTCTAGATTAACAAAACACAAGCTTTCATCTTCTTCTTCCTTTTTTCTTGATTTTGCTTCCTATATTTTACAACTAATATATCTAATGTATAAACCATCTTTTCTAACTCCATCACAATTAAAACCTAACACAAATAAATCAAAAATTCCAAGATTCATGCATAAATATCAAAAACTGTACTGTTCACGTACGCATATTTCATTTTTTTGCATCTTTCATTTTCTATATCTTTCTTCCATCTTCAGTCCACATTTTTCTATCATCTTAATCCTTCTTAAAACACAACATCACACTACTCTATGTTCTCTTTAACTCTAATCTCATTTAAATCCATCTCTAACAATACCCAAACATTTACGCATATAGAGTGAAAATAGAGCATATGTTCATTGACTTTTCTACATTTCTGCACTTTCCTACACACATTTCCAGCTATTAAGCATCTTATTCTATAAACTCTGAACTATTAACAACATGATGAATATTTCATTCCTCACATTCATTCATCGAAATAACACTTCTTAAACCTCTTATGCATGTATTCATTTACACAGTAAAACAGCATTAAAAATCACTTATTTAATTCAGCTATCCTTGATGGACCCCATTTTTAGAGCCCAATAATCCGGAGCCATAAAGCGTGAGTGGAATACCCTGTAGGGTTATTTCAATAAACCCACATTAGTCATCGCCCCATAAAGGTGGCTTGCCCCACTAGTCAAACTCTAAAATCACATATTGACTTCTTTAGAGCAATTTTATCTCTATGTCTCTAGTTTATTTTAAAATAAAAACCATCTCATTCGGAGCCCTATAGATTAGGATATGCTTAAAAAAGGACAAAGTATGTTCATAATCTAGTCATGCTCTTCCCACCGATCCCTCACTTTCTTTCCATCAACCTTTTTCAAATCAATATAAAAGGCTATCAATTTCTATGGGGAGATAGAAAAATGTGTTAGGAACCTATTGGTTCAAGAATCACTTCATTTCGAGGTTGGATGATGAAGTTATGGCCAAAAGAATCAAACTTGCATTTGTCCTCAGTCATATTGTACCTATTTTGGGACAATTAGTATAACTTTTTCTATAGGTGTCGTATTGAGGTCATCTTAGGATTGTTTCGAAGAGGACTTCTAGATCTAAAACTTTTGTGAAGACTCTGAAAAGGGATCTTATCATTTGGAGGGTCAAGACAGACAGCCGTGTGAAACTACATGGGCAACCCATGTTTCATTCGGGTTTGGTGGTGTTTTTGCATCAGGAACACATGGTCAGTGTCAATTTTACACGGTCTGACCATGTAACCTTTGGGTTTTTGCTCAATTTCCCTTATCTGAGACCTCTCCAACGGATCTTACATCTATTTTAACATCACTTTCACTCATAATCTTCCCAAATTGAGCAATCCTAGTGATATCACTTCATTTACCATAATCCTTCTGTATATACATCCTATGTAACATCACCAACTTATAATAACCATATCTCTTGATTTCAATATCCAAAAATTTCATGCTTTACATAGTTAAACAGCTAGATAGGTAAGACAACTTTGGCTAATTCTACCTAGATTGATACAGTTTTTCCTTTAAGTTTAGATCACAATTTCTACATTTATGAAAGCTTGCAAAACACAATATCTCTTTATATCAATTCAACTACTAAGTATTTTTCGTTAAACTCTTGAATCTTACCTTAAATGATTCATTCCATTACTAACATACCATTCTAACACAAACAACAATTTGCAATCTCAATAAAGAAGAATATGCACATGAACATTTTACTTCCACAACCATCATAGTCAACCTTTAAAATAACATATTCATACACAATAAGGAACTTCTCAATTTCTCATTCTCATTTCTAAACAAAGTAAATGTTACATGTCAACATACATATCAAAAGCTTAATACAAAGTACAAAGGATGCTCATGTTTGATATGCCTATAAAGCTATCCAAAATAGTCACTAACTTAGTACAAAAGCATTCTAGCTATCTTGGAGTTTTCCGAATGCCTTTGTAAGGGTCACTAATCTTCTCGTTCTGCACCTGAGGAGGGAAAAATGATGGGTTGAGCTACACAGCTCAATGCTTAATAGATTTATAGCCATTGGCAATGAGCCATACAATCAAACATATATGTGAATATTCATATATGCATACACGTCTTATCTTAATCTAATAACGCAAGTTCATCATTCACAATTCTAGTTCACAACCCATAATTCAATACATCATAACATAAAACATATTGGATGTAATTTCTCATCAAAGCATAACACTCAAATTGCATCATAACTTAACATATCAAAATACAATGCATAAACAAATGGCTCGAGAGTTCCGTGGAACAAAACGGAGAAACTGAAGTTTACATCATGAACGAAATGAGTCTACTTTTTGAATCTCGTATGCCACAAGCAGGCATCCAGGAGAAGGCTTTATGTCGACGTGCACGTGACTATGAAACGGTTCCTCTCTTTTCCAAACCCAATCAAATCTCATGCTCAATTCAATCAATCACAAGTTCATATTCTCATGCTTTTTCTTCTTTCCATTTAATCAAAATGTCATGATACAATTCCAAGGTATAGCATGATTATAATCACAATTCAATTATATCAAAATGTCATACATCTTCAATGCATGACATGAAACACCTCATCATGCATTTTCCATATCATAATAATTCAAAACAAGCCATTTTAGCACACAATACACATGCAAGGAATTTTTCTCATATTACACAACTACTATAAATAAATTACCCACCTTATTTCGCTTGAAAATCCAAATTCAATTGTGCCCTTCCTCTTGCTCTTAGATAAGGTTTCCTTGATTTCCTAACATAACCAAAATTCTCATTCAATCCACATTCAAATGGAAATCCCCTAAGACTTTCATAATCATAAAAATGCAATCAACACAAATCAAGCTCAAACCTAACCTACCCATAGTCCATCTAGGTTATAAAACCCAAAACCTAGTTTAGAAACCCTAAAACCAAATGGCTTCCCTTAAATCATCTTCTTCCAACATAACAACCATTCCTTCTCTAACTCCTTCATTCTCAACACAACCCATTTCTCTAATAAAGTAAGAAGAAAAGATGATTAACTTACCTTAACAAGCTTGATTTCTCTTCTTTTCTTCTTCTTTTCTCTCTTTCCTAGCTTCTCCCATGATTTTCTCCTTCTTCTCTTCTTTCTCTACGTTTTTTCTCTCTTCTTTTAGCTTCTCACAATCCTCTTTCTTATTCTTCTAATTCAAGCCCCTTTTGTGTTTGTCTTTCTTCCCATCTTGCCCCTCATTAAACTAGGCTTTCCATATTTACCCTTCTTTCTGTTAACATAAGCCTACTAACTACTTAAGCTAACTTAATTCTAACACTTCATTCTAATTTCTAATTTCTATTCATACTTGCTAATTTAATTGACTAAATAAAATCAAAAAATCAACAAAATAAATAATTAAATATTAAAAGAGAATTTCGGGGTCTAACAATCCTTCTCAGTAGTTCCGATTTCGGTGAATGGATGAACAATGAGATTTTGACAGAAATCAAATACTCTCCATATGGTCTGAAATTCTTACTTTGATGTAAGAATCAAATACCAATTTCACAACATAAATCACAAGCTGTTTCGGTGATGATGAACAATTGAAAAAGTTTGGTAAAGGTGTTTTCGGTGTGGATGAAGAACAGCTACAGTAAATTTTTAGACTAAAACAAAAGAGCAGCATTCTTTTCCTTAGTAAAAATGTGACTACGTGTTTTGCTATTTCACTGCCACATGTCACCTATGCATGTGGGTCATATGTCAATATACAATGCTGTCACGTGTCACTCTTCCATTTTTCACTTATTTTATATTTTCCTAGTCCACAATATCCCAAAATTTTGGAAATTCTCTAAAATTTACCAAAAAATTTGAAATAATCATAATACTCTCCAAATAAATTTTTAACACAAATAATACACAATTCACATTTTAATCACATTTATAAATCAATTACACCTGAAAATGTCGATGTATACATGTATAACTATTTTAATGAGCTAAAAATAAATATTCACTTATCATGTCATATGATGCATGAAATGCACTTCTAATTCCTCAATATACACTATTCTGGGGTCCTAGCCCCTAACATAAGATATTAGGATGTTACATTCTACGAGCATCTTCTCAAGTTCCTAATAAAAAAACATATTAGCAAAACATATCAATTTTAATTTCTTAACTTTTAACATCTCCATCCACATATTCAACATCTTCCACACAAATGAACTTCCCACTATAGAACATAATTAATTTCTCATCTCAACTATCCATCTTCGTTTACATTCATATAAATATCAATGAAGACATTGACTATAAGATAAGCAATATTGAAAATGATTTGAAATGAAATTAGAAATATATTGTATCATATTTTCTACAAAATAAAAAAGAGCTGAGCAATAAACAAGTAATTTATACGAAAATTACAAATAAAGAAAACTATATAGTAGTTAGATGTTGAGAAAAGTTATAATACACAGCTTAAGCCGGTTATTTCAAACTAAAAGAATAAGAAATATTATAATAATGGATATTATCAACTATTAAATTGGCTGCTAGTTGTAGAATAAGAAATTAAGTAGAGATAGTTGTATTAGGGCATTTATCAATGAGAATTGATACTAATGTGAAAAAACTAAAGATGTTACGAACTAAGATAGCAAGTAAAGATAATTGCTTTAATTCCTGATCTTTCACTTAACTAATAGTGAAGCTAAGATGAAGGAAGATCTTATTTTCTCAATTATTGTTATTGGCATCATTCTTAAATTATCAAGAAAACTACCACATATTCTAGCTATTACTCCATATAATCAAAGAAAATGACTACTCTTAGTTATTAGTGTATAGAATCACCCTAACATCTTTGCATATTGATAAGGAGTTATTTTTACAAATGATTGTTGCATAAAAATAATGTTTAAACACATTAAGCGTACCTTATATTGTCAAGCACATTACCTATGTATATTGTAAATATTGAAGCTTAAATGAGTCTTCCATTGATGAATTAAGTAGGGTTACTTGAATTGTCTAAAATTTAGAGAATAAGTTCGTTAGTTGAATGACCTGAAACACTTGGTCACAAGAAAATTTATAGTCACCAACTAAGGTACTTATAATAAGGCTATGAAAAATAAATATGAAACTTTATAATAACTATCAAAATTCCTTTTAATTTTTCAAAAAAAAACCTTTAATTTAGCCATAAAAAAAGGGGAATGATAAGGAGTAAGGAATAAAAGGGACATGAAACTTCAAAAGAATACAAAACTTCAAATTATTTCAAGAAAAGATGGAAGAAATAACAAAGACATTTTATAAATTCAAGAATAAAAAGTTAAAAGACTTTGTCCACACCATACAATTTCTAACAACATTCTTCTTCATTCATATATACCTTAAATACCTCAAATGTGCTTGTCTCACAAAAGAAAAATGATACCCAAAACAAAAGCAAAAGATTTATACATAAATACCCAAAAGCAAAATGAAAGAACTAATGTATAAAAAAACATAAAAACGCTAACTACCCACAAAACACTTACAACAACAATTAGCCGTTAGAGATGGGACAATATACTTAGCAAAAAGGAGCAAGTTTTAGAAGAAGGAAAGGTAGTACAACAATGGAGGCAACAAAACACAACAGAAAGGGGGAAATTAGGGTTTCAGACACAAGAAAAATGTCAGGTCAAAGGTTAAAGGGGGATAGTTTAGGAATTTATAGGACATAGAAGATTATGGAGAATTGAATTAATGTTCTTGGGCGAAGGAAACTTTGGGTATTACTAGAAGTCTATGTTTTAATGGTTGAGATTAGGCTGTTTAACGCTCTTGATTGTCTTTTCACTCCCACCAATACAAAAATAAATGGTTGCCTAAGCAACCATCTTGACCACACTTTGTCTTCTCTTCTATTGTGTCTCCTTCTCAACTGTAACCTAGTTCTCCACCCAGTTGATAAGTGTTTTTCTGGGTACCCAAGGAAGCCACTATAATAAGGCGATCCTTGCTAGGATCAACTTGAGTGGACAAGGGTAGAAAAACCACCTTGCTATCTCTGTAAATATTGAAGGAAGAAGATAGGAAGAAACAGAGAAGAAATGAAGAAGTAACTAAGAAGAAGAATACAAGAGATATAGAGAAAAAATGGAAGAGAAAAGGAAGTCTTTCTCATTTTTCAAAACTTGTTTTGTTTTACATTTTGTTGTTGTATTAGTACTTCTCTCCCCTTTCCATGAAATTCCTAGAATCTAAAATAACCAACTCTGAAACAACCTGGAAGTAAAAAAAACAGAAATTGAAAAAACAACTTCTATATCCTCTGTAATAAATTTCTTCCACTTTCTTGACCTTATTTGTTGGATTGGATTTTCTTTTTTTTTGTGGTGTTGATGGACGTTGTGTTGATTTGTATTATTCTTTGATTCGACCGTACTAATCCTGAATTTTGATTGACTTATGACAAAAAGGTAAGGAAATAAGCGAGAGAAAAAAAAAGGTAACAAATTCAAACAACATCAATCATTTTTACGAGGAGAAATTAAGGTTTAAAATTTAAGATGTATTATTTTAGAAAAATGGGTCATAATTTATATATAAATGATCATAGATATAAGTTATAGATTAATTTTTTATTAATTCATGTGATTATCCATGTGTTCAATATATGGTCAAGTGATTATTTAAATATCAACTTAAAAGTGATTTTTTTTAATCACATCATTAAAAATTTATTGAATCTAATAGGTTGATTTGAAAATTGAATTTTAAAAAAATGATTACTAAATAAATGAATTTAAAAATAGTATAAAAATAAAAAAATTTATTGATTATAATGATGTGATCAAAGGTGAACCGCATGTGATATTAGTTTGCCCAGGTGGTCCTATCTCCAAGAACTAGAAGCCCCAGGAATCCGAAACGTGGTCTTCTCATTTAGTAAGCAAGAGCCGGAGAACACGTGGGTCTTTTACGCGTGTCAACTGAGGGGTACTTTCGTTTCTTATCGTCCGTACCTCCGTTTGTCTTTCATCGCATAATTTTAGCATGTCATATAACTCACGTTTTTTCGACATATAATTTTTTAAAAATAATTAGTAATTACTTTACTTTTTCTCTTGTTCCTTTAAGAACACTTGTAGAGCCTTTAAGAAGATGCACAGACTTAAAGGTGAGATGCAGCGAACCCAAACGGTCAATACTCAATCCGTCTCTCCAACACAAAAGTTCCCCACAGCTGCGTTTTCTATAGCTACCTGCCCGTAGTTTAAGTTCAATCCGTATTTCCCACGCACCAGCTGGTACTTCACCGGAAAGACGCTATGCCGCCGCCGGAATACTGCGCCTCCAGGTCACTCCTCCACAAGCCTCTCTACCAACTCACCGGAGACGACGTTTCTCAGCTCACTCGTGAAGACTGCCGCAAGTACCTCAAAGAAAAAGGTTTCTCTCTGTCTCTGTCTCTCACTCTGACTCTGTCTCTCCGTGAATGAGTCAGTGAGTGTATTAATGATCGCTTTTGCTTGTTCTTACTATTGTTTTTGACGTTGACCGCACAGGCATGAGAAGGCCGTCTTGGAACAAATCGCAGGCTTTACAGCAAGTGTTCTCTCTGAAAACACTCCTCGAAACGCCGCTGGATTCGGATCTCCCCGGTGCTCGAAAGCGACCGTACATTCGCGTACGTTTATCAGCTACTATCCTCCTCCTCTTAGTATTTCTATCTTATAGTTCGTAAATTGCAATTATCAATCGAGTCTTTAAATAAAAACGAGACCGTTGACGGCAGTTATAATATTCCAGGTATTTTGTTTTAATTCATTAACTTAATAGTTTGCTAGTTAGTGTAGGGCCTGTAGGCCCCTGAAATTTCTTGTGCTTCGATCAAGGAAACGAGTGCCCAAAATCCCCACAGCTATCTGCCGGCGGAGGTTTCAGTTTCGATGGTCCATGTTCACGGTGACTCTCCGGTTGGTCTCGCCGCCTCCAATAACGACTTGGAATCCACCAGGTTGCTCCTTATTTCGTTACCACTATGACTTGATACTATTTTGTATTTTCACTGTTGGCTATTGTGCGTATTTTGGTTCATAATGGACTCTATTTGTAGCCACTAATTGGGGTTGGGGACCCTTAACTAGCAGCGTAGTAGGATCCACTAAATGTTTCTTTATTTGTAGACTTGGGCCTCACAGTGCGACTTTTCTCGGTGTAGTTTGATGCGCAAAGACTTGAGGGCAATTTTTTCCGGCGTGAACACGAAATCTGTTACCCTTCCTAGGTTTCTGATGTATGATCAGCTGGTTCATGTTGAATTCTAAGGAAAAAAACAAAAGGATTAATCTTGGATAACCGCCTTCAATGTGATAGTGGTGTTAATTTTCACCAGGCCCTGTCAAATGCTCTTTAGATTTTTTCCTTTTTTTTTAATGTTTACGGATACAATTTACTTAACCTTTGTTGGGATATTATATATTGGACACCAGACATTAGAATCTAATCCGGTTGTGCATATGAGTTTGTCATGCATCCAAAAAATAATTGCCCTGTTTTTGAGGGGACAATGGCAGGTTCTTTTATAGTGGTGCGGACGATTAACTGAAGTTCATTTTAAAATGTCAGAGCTAAAGGTACAGTAGTCGAGTCAGGACAAATGACCATATTTTACTGTGGGGAGGTAAACGTTTACGATGATGTATCGACAGATGAGGTAAATTTTGGTTTCTTTTTACGTAAAAAGCATGCGGCATAATATTGTACACTGTCCTACTGTTGTGATTATTGGCAGGCACGAGCAATAATGCAGCTTGCTGCAAAGCCACTTCTGTTTCCAGGCCAGGTTGAAACTCCAGGTGTTAAAGCAACTCCAAATCCAATGCTGGCATTTCCAATTGTGCCAAAAGGTGGGACGCTGAACGGTGTTAAATTCTCTGGCCTTAGTTTTCTAATTATAAGACGTATCTCTCTAATTGAGCACCAATTCTGGCCTAATGCTATCTCCAGCTGACACACCAAAACAATCAATTTGGTATTTTGGTGTGTTGAATTCACTCTAAAGAACACACTAAAATTGGATGCTATTTTGGTGTAATGAATAGTAGCACGACATCAATTTGGTGTAATGAATTTGATGTGTTACTATTTATGCACTAAAAGCTGTAAAATGATATATTTGCGCATTTTCTTATTTACATTTTTTTAATGTTCTTTTCATAATTTGATTTGTTTATATAATTTCTTAAGTAATAAAATTTAAATTTTATATTACTTTATATAAAATATATCATTACAGAGATCTCATTTGGGATATTTAAAATAACATTAATATTGAATGTAATATTAGATTTATTTTTAATATTTATTTTTAATTCTTATTTATAAGTATTGTAAATTTATTAATAAAATATTTTAAAAATAAAAAATAAATCTGAAATATTTTAAGAATAATGTAAAAACAATATAGTAATTCAGAGGATTAGAACTTAAATATGCAATAAAAATATTATATTTGTGTATATTATTAATTTGTTGTTGTAATAATATTAATTATATATTAAATAATATTAATTTAATATAAAATATATATTAATTAAGAATAATGATTTTATTTTAATTTTTATAAATAAATAAATAAATAAAATCATTGTGTAAATATATATTAATTTAGTTAATAACTAAATTATTGTAGAATATTCTTTGAAAATATTGATCACCAAACTTCATGTGGAGTGATTATAGTAATGACAATTTTAGTCTTAAATGATTTTTGGAATATTCTTTTTTACAATAAATTGTGTGTAAAATTTTAGTTGAAGGGTTTATGATATCCTAAAAATATAAGGGCGTTTGGTTGTAGGAGGGTAACGAGAATGGAAATATGAATGAATATGATAAAAAAATAAAAATAGAGTATTGGCGATAATGAATCTTATCCAGAAGAATGGAGTATCGTTAAAAATGAAAGAATGAAAGGGTTAACTCTTCAATAATAGATTAATATTAAACATGTGTTTTCGTTCTATAATCGTATCTTTTTTTCCATTACCTCTAAACAAGCATATTCTAAGACTTTAGAAGTATTGTATTGTTGGTGGTGTCTTTTTGACGTTTGACTGATGTTAACAACGGAATTTTGGGGGCAACTGTAGTTGCAGATGTACCTGCGGGGCTGTCTATATTTTATTTGACTAGTCGCTAACAGTCTTCAGCTTCCCGCAGGATAAAGCAGCCTCGGTTAAACTTTGATGTATCTGGCGGGCTGTCTAGATTTTACTTGACTAGTCGCTTACAGTCTTCAGCTTCTCGCAGCAAAAGCCGCCTTGGTTAAAAAAATTTTTAAAACATTTTTATCTTTACTTCAATGCAACCTCTTTCACCAACTCTTGCATTGTTACAGAGGACATTCTCATCTCATTTTTGTTTCACTATCATGTTTGAGCTATTCGGCTGAAAATGTATTCGGACATTCCTTGCCCATACATTTCTCAATTTTCTTTAACGAGTTACTGTTATAGATTATCGAGTAATTTTTCAAATATTTTTGTTCCAAGTGAATTCTGATCCGTCAGTTTCTATAATGTGATCCTCTTGTTAGTGGTCATTACACTATGATCTCTTTCCTTTTCTATTTACACTGCGGCAAAGTTGTTGCTTTCTGCCTATAATACGACGGGCCTATAAATCTACATATTTATTCATAATCTCAGCTGAGCATTTTCTTCTTCTTCTTCTCATTGGCCCTTTTTCCTTTGCATATTCTTTAAGGTGGTCCAGCAAGTAGAAAAGCCTTGGTGCAAAGATATATTGAGAAGCGGAAGGACAGGTATCGTTAATTGGTACTGCACTCTTTCTAGCTGTATAATACATGTTGCGAGCAGTGTAGTTGGTATCGTTTTTGGTTGATCAAACTCTTGTTTGTTGAAGGTTCAAGACCAAGAGAAAGATGGCAATACCTTCAGCTACTGGGTTGGATATGTACTTGAACCATGTGATGAGAGATGGAATATTAATTGATCAGCGGAATCAAAAGGAGGAATGGTCTTCCCCAATACCCAAACTGCCTCAAACAACTGGGCGTCGCAGCTCTGTTGACAATACGGCAAATAATTTCAATCGCTCTACTTGATCTCAATGTCAAAGGTGATAAAATGTTCTATATTTTTTAGCATAGACACAGATGATACTCAGAATTATAATGTTGAAGAGGAGCTGATTTATCTAGTGAATTAATTGGTGCAACAGAAATAAAGAGATCATAATCTAAGTAAATTTGAACTTTTCATGTTGAAGAGCCAAGATGCTTTGTGGTGGTGATCACTTGTTTTAGCATGCAGGCTACTGGCTGTCAAAAAACATGGATGATGTGATACATATTTAAGGCTCTGCGTTTCAGTGGATATGCTGCGTTTGAACAATTACAGTGCCTAGAAGAAATTATATTGAAAGTTCACCATCTGTGGAGAGATATTCTCGCACAAACTTGAAGGTTTAGTCTAAACTAGAGCAATGTTAAGATTTCATTGCAGATGTTCAGTAATGTTGACCGTGCGAAGATGCTTTTGAGATTGAGCGATTAAAACGGGTGTTCCTGTAGTCATCCAGTTTACCATCACTAGTACTGAAGCAGGGGGATAAGCATGGAACTGTTGTCCCTTAATGATTCTGTTGTATTAGAATCCGCATTTTCTTAGCCAAAAAGTTTACAATGGATCTTGCTAGAAACCGGTGTTTTGTTAAAGCCACCAGGTGCTCGTGTCGTGTTATCGTAATGTCATTAGTTAAATACTGTCGTACAAACTTGGCGGTTTAGAGCCTGCAAATCGGGAAAGCTGACTAAAAATCAGCTTCGAGTTCGTACATCTTTCGTAAACAAAGATCAGGCCGTTGCCTTGAACTGCCTTCTTTCTTTGTGTTATTCTCGCTTTTTCCTTTTTCCAAAATAAATTACGAAGATATTAATGCAAAATCTGAAAAAGAAAAAAGAATAAGGGCATTTTAGTCACTTGAGGAACAGCATGAAGCGTACATGCAGGCCAGAACGTGGCCTTTTGCTGGTGACGACTGTATCATAGATGAGCACGTGGCGTTGTATCGATGGCATTTGTTTCTCAAGGAGAAAAGCGATGCTCACACGTTTGCGACAACCTGCACACGTATAATGTCTGTCGTCAAGAAATTTCTTAAATAAATTTGTCAAATTATATTAGGAGTCATTTTATGTTGGTAAGATAAATTGGGTTGAAAAAGGAAAAACATAAGTTCACCAAATTAAACTAGATGCATTTTTTAAGGGGAAACGAAAGGTTTGTACTAGAGTTTTGCGTATTGTTCCGTATATCAGGTATAAATACTAGTTTGTATTAGCCTATTTTGTACAGTACCGACCAGTACTTATAGTATTTGTAATATTGACCGATACTATAAAATTTTAAAAATGTAGGAGTATATTTACAAAAAATTAAAATTTTCAACCCTAAATGCATGCACGCACGCACTCTTCAATTCTTCTCTTCTCTAAGTAACCTATCTCTCATCTCATCTCCTCACACAACTCTCTTCTTCTACTCTTCACTGTTGCTGCCGCCTACCCAACAACCACCACACTGACGTCTGTCACACTACTATCCTCCTCCTCTTAAGTCTTATCCCACTCCCACACTCGACTTTTTTCTCTTACATCTCACTACCTCTCTTGAGTGTCTCGACCAACCATCAACGCCCAGCACCACCCACCGGCCACCACTATCGACACACACCCACCACTTGCCACCACCACAACCGACACCCGATATCTTTGGCTTTTCCCAATATTTTATTTCTCTCTCACACATCTTACTATCTCTTTCCAGTCTCGACGCCCACCACTACCGTCATCCACCACCTGCCTCAACCATCGACGCCATCAGACTACTACCGACACCTCAACATCCTTAGCCAGTCTTGGGTCTCCTCTCCTCTTCCATGCCAGATCTACCGACCACGAGTCCTCGACCTGTTAAAATTGCTATTGAATTTCTGAAATAATTGAGTGTGTTTTATAACTTAAAGTTTTTTTTGGTGAATTGTTGTGAATGGAATTGTTGATGTACTTGTGGATTGTGAATGGAATTGTTGGTGTTTTGTAAATTGGGAATGGAATATATTAATTTGTTGTTGTGGATTGTGGATGTGGACTGTGGTGGAGTGGAATGAAATTGTGGAAGTGCGAAAGTGAAAAATGTAAATTGTTTATTGAAGTTGTTAATGGAGATATAGACACGAAATGTAGATGTGGAATGAAACTTTGAAAGTGTGGAAGGAATGGGTCTGGAGTGGACTATGATTCTATGAATCTGGAGTAGAATTTGGAAGTGTGTTGAATTGATTGAACTATTGATTGCTATCAATTTTGTTAATACTTAATTTAATAGACATATAGCTACAAAATCATATTTTATAAATCAGAATATTATAAAGTTAAATGTTTGCTTACCATACCAATTTCCTTTAGCATTAATCTATACTTAATTATGAATAAAATAAATTTATTATTCTTTTTTTTACAAATATATCGTATAATTCATTTGACAAAAGTTGAACTTTTACAAATTATAAATAAGGTTTATCTAACTCAACTAACTTGACTACATCATTTAAGTATGACTTGTACGTGTTAGATTCTACCTCAATTTTATATCAAAAAACTCAAAAGCAATGTATACAAATATATAAGGTGTGTTACTTTACAAAAAAAAAAAAGGTTCCATAATATAGCTACCTTAATTTTAATAATTAATTATGTGATTCAAGGTATTTATGGTAATTCTACTTTCAAATTATATTACAATACTTTGAGATTTTGATACATAAACACATTTTCTAGTTCCACACTTTGATAGATTTTGATACGTAAACACATTTTCCAATTCCACACTTCCATCAAAGTGTAGAACTAGAAAATGATGATGGTGGAAATTGTTTTATATATGTTCTGTGATTGTTGTTTATGAGACTTGTTTTATGTATGTTTTATGATTATTGAAAATAAAAATTGTTGAAAATTGTTCGAAATGAAATTTGTTTATGTATGTTTTGATATTGTTGGAAATAGAAATTGTTTTATATATGTTTTGTAATTATTAGAAATGGAAATTGTTTATATATATTTTGTGATTGTTTGAAATGGAAATTGTTTATGTATATTTTGTGATGTTTGAAACTTTGAATTGCAATTGTTCAAAATTGTTAGAAATGGAATTGTTGAAACTTATTAGAGTGGAAATTATTTATGTATGTTTTGTAATGGTTAAATTGAAATTGTTGGAAAATGTTATAAATGAAATTGTTGGAATTTGGAAATGGAAATTATTGGAAATGGAAATTGTTTATGTATGTTTTGTGATTGTTAGAATGAAAATTGTTTATGTATGTTTTGCGTAATTATATATGTTGAATAATTGAATTGTTGTTTTTGACTTATAGTGAATTGTGTTCCATGAAATTGAATTATGCATAATGTAATCATACAAAATGAGTTATATTATATAAGATGGACATGCATATTGTATAATGAAATTGTATGTTATTTATTTTGATATATACATTCGTTTATTTTTACAGATAAATGGAAGCAAAATTAAGTACTCCTGATCAACCCTTTTTAGGAAAACACAATGATCTAGCTTGGGCTTATGCTGCATTGGTTCTTAGTATGAGGAGCCATACTGTTTGTTTGTTTTGTAACAAGCATTTGAAAGGTGAAGGAATCACCTCATTAAAGAAACATTTAGCTGGGGTAAAAGGAGATGTAGAACCTTGTAAAAAAGTAAGTCATGATGTAGCATATCACTAACATAGAGCATATGCTCGAAATCCAAAGGATATTCAAGAACATGGCCTACGAGAATGGCACACTGGACAAATCACATTAACTTATTTTGACATCACATATAACACAAGTATCTCAAAGATCAACTTTTCTCATTTCATTCATAAACATAACTTACATTGTAGCATTACATTTCATAATCCATATATATTCACATTACAAAAACATCTAAGAGTTTACTGCTCTCTATATAAAATAGCTAACTTGAGATGGGATGCTAACTGAAAACATTCTAAATTAAACTCTTCAGACATCAGCTAACGAAACCTTTGAGCCAGTCTTTTTTCCAAAATTTATAGTACTAGACTTCTACTAGTTTACCATAGAAGCTAGGTCTCCCTTGTACCTAACAATCAACGTTGCAATTTTGATGAGTTTGCGAACTCAATGAGTGAAACATCATCGATGTGCTTAGTCAAGTCAGAACACAAATAGCACAAGTATATAACCAAAAGTGAACAAGTGTATCATATCCTTCAATTAAGTATACCATATTGCCTTTCATCACATTCCAATAAGTACAACATATAAACAAATATTGCACATCACATATTAAAACATTTTAGTAATTCAATACAATCTTTCACATGATACATGTAAAGTTATATATGCAAATTCAGATATGACTCCACTTTCGTTTTGTTTTTTTATGACCGAGCACCTATTTACTGTCCCGTATCAATTGTGGATACTGGGCTCATTTTATATATTGTCCCATACTTATTGTGAATCTCGTGCTAATTAATAACTAAGCCTGTAGCTCTTTGTGCACATTCCTGAGCTTAAAGCTCTTTTTCACGTTAGTCACTCCGGTCACAACTCCTTTATCTGATCATGCATATTAATGTGATGGAATGCATCAATTCACACATTATGCTATCAATACCTTTCATTCAATGTACTCGATCATTTATCATATTTTTCGGATCTAAGTCTAGCATTCAACATTCAATTGAGAATACATTTCACATTCACGTACAATCAATAAGCACTTCCAATACATTCTCGAATATCAATCTCCTAGGACCAACAATGTCGGAAAATATCACAATTATATAAGTAACAATTCAGTAATTGAAATTTTAACAAAACAAATTAGGGATAGTGAGAAATATCTAGGTTAACTCACGTAATTCAAACAGAATTACATATATAATTGAGATTATACATCTAAATCAACTCACAGTACGCTCCAGATAAGCTATTGCGTTGATAACTCGGTAATGTCTAGATGTTGACGATCAACTTGTGTGTCTATAGTCATGTAGTAAACATATATATAATCATGCACATGTATAAGCGTCATGTTCAATGCATACTCAATTGACTTTCCCGAGTGTGTATCGTTATTTACAAGTCTTGAATCATTATACATCATATCTTATACATAACTCATTGACAATTAGATTTATGCCTTAAGTAAACTTGATTACTCTAGATTCATCAATCATTCATTCACCAATCATTTTCTAGCATTATATATTCACACAATTTCCCAATTCTCATTCATTCATACCTAATTTACATTTCTCATATCCTTTGGATCACATTTGCATCTATAAGAACATCTTCATTCCTTTAATAACTCACAATTTCATATTTAGATACATTGATCTCAAACAATCTATTCCTTAAGTTGGAACCTCAATTAACAACCTAAATTTATCAAACCCTTAACCAATTAATCCGAAAACAATCTAGGTTCATTTCAATCTAAAATCAAGGCCAAAAACATCAAGGTAAAGTAGTTTATCCTTAATTGGTTCAACAATCACACAAAACAAAATTTTTCGTTTAAGAGAATTTCCCATGATCATGGGGTACCTTTCCATGATCATGGAAAGACAAAACATAAAGTTTCTCAATTCAATGCATTGCCTATGATCGTGGGAAGGAGCTTATGTGGCTTCCACAATCGTGGGATGGGTGAACAGAAAGTTCATCCATCCGTTTCCTTCAATTTTTTTTCTCAGATTCTAACACCATTATAATAGTCCATTGATTATACCTCAATTATATTTCAAATCCCAATCTAAAATCATCCATTGAACAGCCTCTAACCTACAGTTTCATACATTAAAACAAAACCAATTCATCCATCAAATTTCCAGCACAACTTCATCATTAATACCACAACCAAATCCATCCCTAATTAATCATCATGAATGTTATGCTAAAATATGTCACAATAGATTAATAAATCACTTACTTGTTCAGCTCAAAACCTTCTTAATCATTAAGCTAATTTAGCCCTCCAAACATGCAAGGATAAATTATACTCCAAGAAAAAGATGAAAACACAAAAGGGGTTTTAACAACAAGATGAAGACAACAAAATTTTGGAGTCACAAAGTGCAGAATTTTAGCAAAATCTCAAGGTTGTAAGGGTTATATATGGGTGTCGATGATGAGAGAAGGAGGAGGAGTTAGCGTGTAGCAAGAACAAAAGAAAAGGTGGTCTTTCATATGTGTGTGTCATTGATATATGTGTGTCGCAAGGATTGAGACACATGGTAAGACACTTGTCAAGTAAAGAGCTAGGTTACGTGTCCTCTTCCTAAACTACCAATTGTCACTTAATAACTAGTCCAATTGTCACTCAATCATTAGGCCATTTGTCTCATAATTTCCTAAGCCATTGTCACCCAATTACCTAAGCCATTTGTTACTCATTCTCTATTGCCACTTGTCACTATTTCATAGGCCTAGTCAACCTAAATTTTCATGTATCAATTTGTCTTGCCATTTTACATTTTTCCTAGACTAGGTGCACATATCACTTCATTAATCACCCAATTGTAACAATAAATTCCAATTTACTAATTATAGTCCATCAAACCAAAATTCAAGACATGATCAATACACAGTCACACATAATCATTTAAAATCTTTCATTTCCTATAATAATTCAATTGAGTGCATACATTATCTTTGCAATATTTTCTAAAGCATCATTCATGTGTGTATGCTTATAGTATGCATGTGAGTGAATACACATCATAAATGATATGACTCATATGACCCAACAGTCTAATACTCTAACCCTCAGTAAGTTTTGGAAATAGGCTTTTACACATGATGTAAAATGGCAAATGAAAGCATTGCTTGATGAATATCAACAAGAGAGAGATAGAAGGGAGAGGTTGGATTTTGAAATTGGTAGTGAAAGTTCGATTTCTAGTTTCCGTGGTGATTGCGTAAATGTTGAAGGTGATAGTGGTAGTGGTAGTGGTAGTGGTAGTGTTCTATCTCAGGCCAAAGAAGAAGTACTTAAACCTGATGTAAAGAAGAGAATAAGGCAGGTGACTAGTTTCTTTACACAATGAACAACTCTTGGAGCCCAACTTTCAATTCGTAATACAATGCAATCAAGAAATGCGACTCACAATGTTGATATGGCAGTAATTAGATGGTGATATGATACAAGTTCATCATTCAATGCTTCTCAGTCTTATTATTATCAACCTATGATGGATGCAATAGCCTCTTATGGTCCATGATACAAAGGTCCTTCGATTGATGACTTAAGAAGTAAAATTTTGAGTTATTCTATTTCTGAAATTAGAAGTTATTTGACATAAAGAAGAGTAAATTAGGGTACTTACGGATATTCAATCATGTGTGATGACTGGACAAATAAAAAACAAAAGCTTATTATTAATTTTTTGGTTTATTCTACAAATGGCTCTATGTTTTTAAAATCTATTGAGGCATCTGGCCTTCTTAGGAATATCGACACTTTGTTTGCGATATTTGATGAAGTTGTGAATGAAGTAGGGTCAGAAAATATTATTCAGTTTATTATTGACAATGATTCCGATTATAAAGCAACAAGAAAAAGGTTGCAAAATACATATAATTCTTTTTTTAGACTCTTTGTGTTGCACATTGCATTAACCTAATGCTGGAGAATATAGGGGATCCTAAGTAATTTTCCTGTTATTAATGAGACTATGTAAAAGCTAAAAATGTGACAAAGTTCATTTATAATCATGCATGAGTATTGAATTTGATGAAAGGGATTTACTAATAGTAGGAATTTGTGTTGTCTTGCTATGACAAGATTTACAATAAATTTCTTATCACTTCAATATTTTGTTTCGATAAGGAAAGAGTTAAGACAAATGTTTACAAGTGATAAGTAGATTGCATCTTAGCATGCTAGGTCTAATGCTGGAATGGAGGTTTATAAAATTATACTGGAAGATAGAGAATTTTGGTCTCGTTGGAAATTTGTTATCCGAGTTTGTGAGCCTTTGGTAAGGGTGTTTCAATTGGCTGATAGTGAAGAAAAGCCAACAATGGGTTATTTTTTATGCCATGGAGAGAGCGACAGAAGCAATCAAGGCTTGTACACACCATATCTTTCAATCATTAATGAGAGAAGAGAAAAACAACTTTCTTTTCCATTGTTTGTAGTTGGGGCATTTTTGAATCCTAGTGTCTATTTTAGATTGGATCTAACTAAGTAGGCTGAAGTTAATAGAGAAATTATTACAACAATTGTTAGTATTGACGCGATACAAGATCTCTTAAGCTCACAAATGAAGCTTTATAAGCTGTCTTATGAGGATTTTGAAATGTCAATTGTTATTCAACAAAAAGGAAAGCTTTCTCCAATAATTAGTTAGTTCCTTTTTTTATTTGTTGAAATTAATCAATACTTTATTTTGTTTATAACGTTACTTTTGTTACAGTTTCTTGGTGGGATCAATTCGGAAATGGTGTTCCAGAATTGAAAAGGTTTGTGATTCGAATTTTAAGTCAATGTGTGAGAGCAACAGGCTGTGAACGAAACTAGAGCGCATTTGAATTTATCAACTCTAAGAAAATGAATACATTGGAGCATAAGAGGTTGAATGACTTGGTTTTTGTACGTTACAATTTAAACCTTTGGGAAAGGTATATTATTATCATTGTTTTCATATTAATTTCAATATAATTTTTATAATTTTCTAATAATTAAATTGTATTGTTTACTAGGAGTCTTAATAGCACAAGTAGTTTAACTGATTCAATTTCTATTGATAACATTAATCTTTTGGCGGATTAGATTTATGAAGAACCGAATTTGGTTGATGTCAATGACTTAGAAGATAATCTTGGATGGAAAAACCTTGACATCTCATTTGGTGCATTAAATTTGAATGATAATGATGATGAAGTTTCTCTCAATGATGAGGATTTTATACCAAATAATAACTGGGATCAGTATAATTGTAGTGGATATCATCCCGTAGACGATTGAATTTCATTCCAAATTTTTATTTTTCCTCTTTTTTTAATTTTACTTATATTTGATGTTTATGTTAAATTCTATATATGTAATGTAATTGTAAATGTCTTTGTTTCAAGTTTAACTTCTACTTGATTGTTGCCTCATTACGAATTCTTGTTGTAAATTATAATAGTTTGAGAGTTAAGAATATTTATTGTTTTTTATTCGATATTTTGATCTAATTATTATTAATTACAATGATGAAATTATACTATTGGTAATATTTTAAATACTCTGTATTATTTTTAATTTTATATTTGTATGATGATGATTATCTTTTTTCATATTAATCGTGATTATTATTTACATGTGAAATATTTAAAAATTATTGTTATTTTATATTAATTGTAATTATTATTTATTATTTTAATTTTTGGAGACAAGGTTAATGTAAAATTGTAAAGTATACAGTATAACTGTATAATATACTAATGAACTATTTTGCAAATTTTAAAATTTTTTAAGAATTATTTCATAAATTTAAAAAATTACTCAAAATGATATTTGATATTAATCAGTACTGATATAATACTGTAGTAGACTTTACAGGCTGTTTAAAAACCTTTGAATTGAATTCATTAACGAATTAAATTCAATTACATTAATGAGATTGAACTGAATTCAATTTACACTATTTGGAACAAACTCAATATATTATAAATGAATTCAATTACACTATTTGGAATGAGAATGAATATACTGAGGAACGAGAATGAATATTATTATTATAATTATGATGGTTAGTTAAGAAGAAAGAATGATTACTATTACCATTAACAATAGTTGATTTGTAAAAAATATTGAGAAATAAAAATTTATTATATTTTAATTACTTATATTGTAATTAATCAATTACAATATATTGATTAAATAAAATATTATATTTAATTAATTATATTGTAATTAATTAATTAATTACAATATTTTAATTAATGAATAAATTATATTTTAATTAATTATATTGTAGTTAATTAATTATTAATAATATTTTAATTAATAGTCTTTAAAATTCAATCAAGTGAAGCACAAGAGAGTGAGAAGTGAAGTAGTTCAAAGAATGAAAGAGCAAAAGAGCAAAAGAGCAAGACACTATCATTGAATGACACAGAGTGATTCTTAATAAGAAATACAGGGTAAAGAATTATACTCAATAAAAACCCACAATAAATATATAAACTTTGATAATGTATGGTTATAAACTAACAGTAAAGAACAATTTTTTATTTAAATGTGTCTTCCTTGAGTTTCAATGTAATTGAATTCTTATACTTGGAGGAATAAATTCAATTTATTAAAATCATGGTTTCAATTACATACATAAATTAAACTCATCTATTTTTTATATTTCTAAAGATGTGAATTAAATTTAATTATAGTATTAAATTTAATTATAGTATTAAATTCAATTAAGATCTTTCCAAACTGGTCCGCTACTAAATCTGTTATTGGTTTGTACAAGTATAATGGAAAAAGAATAATTGAAGACCCACAAACTTAAAGGTGAGACGCCGCGACCCCAATCACTCCCCGCCCCAAACCAACCAACCTCGGCGCACTCACTCGCTCAATCACTCTCTCTCTGCTCCTCCTCGCCTCTCTGCTCACCAAATACGAAGAGTTTCAGTCGATTTAAATCCACCGTAAACACTCTGCAAGTGACGCCAACCGCAGCTGAAGTCGGCGATGCAACCCATAGAGACAGCTTCCAGGTCACTCCTCGACAAGCCGCTCCACCAGCTCACCGAAGATGACATTTCTCAGCTCACTCGCGAAGACTGTCGCAAATATCTCAAAGAAAAAGGTCGCGGGAGTTAGTGTATTTTACTCGTGCCTTTTCATCTGTTCTTACTCTTTCTTTTGGGGATTGGCCGTACAGGCATGAGAAGACCGTCGTGGAACAAATCTCAAGCAATCCAGCAAGTGATCTCTCTCAAAACACTCCTGGAAACCACTTCGGACTCTGACGTCCCCGCCGTTCGCAAGAGACTCTACATTCCTCCTGTGCGTTATTAACCTTACAGTTCCTAAGTTTTAGTTATTTTAGTGTTTAGTTAACCAACTGAAACAAAGATTGAAACTTAGGTCAGTTATTGGATTTGAGATATTTTGGAGTCATAATAGTTAGTTCTTTGTTATTATTGTTAGGTCCCTGAAAACCCGGTCAAAGAAACCAGGGCGGATACCCGCTGCTCAGTGCCGGCGGCGGAAGAATCTGTTCCTTATAGGCAACCTGATCCGCCGAAGGTTCATTTTCTCGGTGATCCTCTGGTTGGTGTCACAGCCTCCGATAACGACTCCGTTTCTCCTAGGTTCGTCCAATTTTCTTCATCGACATGACTTGATTGATTGCGTACCACTATCAGTCCATTACTATTTACTATAACATATTCTTGTTATGTTATTGTTAGTGTTTAACGTATTTAGTTTCTAGTGACTTTTATTTGCATTCGGTTAGCTACTAGCCTAGTAAGTGACTCCTAATGGTTTTTTATTTGAAAATTTAGCACCAAAGTCTGACTCATAGCAAACTCATTTATGGGATTTTAAGACTCATGTTGTTTTCTAATGTGAACAGCACTTGCCCGTTTGTGGGTGGCAACTTTTATGCTGACAATTTCTGAGGAACTTGATCTTTCTGCCGATCTTTTATGGCAAAAGTTTACATAAAATCGATCCTTTTTGTGTAGACTGGTGCGAACATTTACCCACATATCAATTCCAGGCAATAATGGAGAGTCAAATAAACTCTAAGCAAAATTTTTCAGCGTTCTTCATGTTCAGGATGCTGTTTATATGTTCATGTTGAGTTTCCGTAGGCCCTTTCAATTCTATTTTCTCCCTTTTCTTTGAGATCTTAAGTTGTTGTATACAACATACATACATATATATCTATATCTATATCTATATCTATATCTATATCTATATCTATATCTATATCTATATATATATATATATATGCGCCCACTGGGACAACTGAAGTATATGCATCTTTTATGTATATTGAAAATATAGTCTGGTATTGCCTCAACCTTTACCACCCATATTCGAGAATTATTAATTTTCTTTTTCAAAAGGGAAGTTGGAGTTATTATTTTCAGTTAAGACGCCTAACTGAAGCTGATTTTAACATGTCAGAACTACAGGTGCAGTGGATGAGTCAGGAGGACAAATGACAATTTTTTACTGTGGGAAGGTAAACGTTTATGATGGTATACCAAAAGATAAGGTGAGCTTTGGTTTCTTTTAGACAAAAAGCGTGCAGCACAATATTGTATACTGGCCTACTAACGTGATTTTCTGTAGGCACAAGCAATAATGCAGCTTGCGGCAAGTCCGCACCTGTTTCCTCAGGATGCTTCTTCTAACGTAAGTGCAGCTTTTCGGGCTTTTCCATGCCAACTTGAGAGTGGCAGAACAGCTTCAAATTCTCCAATGCTAACCCATCTAACAATGCAAAAGGGTAAGGATGCCAATCAATGTTTAGAAATTTATTGCTCATCTATTTCTCGATTTTCTTTGTTTCCATTTCCAGTTTCTTACTCATATAACTGAATTATGCAATGTCCGCCACTAAATGCACCTAGTCTCCAAAAGTACATTTTGCAATTAGAAAGAACATTTGTGTTAGTTATGATTCAAGCAAAAGGGTAAAATAAGCTGTCAATGTTTACTCTAATATGCATTTTAATGTTTACTCTAAATGGATTATAGTTCCTAATTTTCAGAATAACAAATCAAACGACTGATGTCTAAGAAGTAAACAGTTTAGCCCTTATTTGGATAAAAAATGTATGCTACATAGGAAAATTTAACAAGTTTCATTGACAATCTAACTAAATAAGGGCTAAATTGTTCTGTGAAATAATATGGATGCTACATCTCTAAAATTTAATGATTTTGGTTAATGATTGGTCAAAATAAGGGCCAAGTTGTTTTGTTGTTGTAAAAAATTGGGTTTAATTAAACATTCTGTGAAGTTGTTGATTACATTACATTTCAAAGTAAACGTTATGTCCTTGTTTGTCCTTTTTCCTTAAATTTACTTCTTTTTACAGCTGAGTGACTGCTGCACTCCTTTTAATTGATTCATCAGTCACTTACTTGAGAACTTTTTCCCAATTGCTTATCTGAGAAATTTGATCTAAATGTCAGTTTCTTCACTGTGAACCTAGTGCCACTAGATCATCAATTTATTATACCTTCCTATTTCAACTGGCACGGCTAATCAATTGCCACCTTTTACATAGAAACTATTCATACAAATATTTTACAAATATTTGAACAGTATTGTTCTTCTTCTCACTCCTTTTTTTTTTCATTTTACATAATTTTAGAAGGTCCAACAAATAGAAAAGCTTCGGTGCAGAGATATCTTGAGAAGCGGAAGGACAGGTATCATTAATTGGTAATGGAGTCTTTCTGACTGTACAATACTTCTTCAAGCAGTTTAGTTTGCTTTGTTTTGGGCCTCAAACTCTTGTTAGATGAAGGTTCAAGAACAAGAGAAAGGTGGCAATGCCTTCATCTACTGGTTTGGATATATGCTTCAACCATATGGTGGCAGATGATGTGGCAAATGAGCAGTGGAACCAAAGTGAGGATTGGCCTTCTCCCCAACCCAAGCCACCAGAAACACCTACACGTTGCAGCTCTGTTGAAAATGTCAAAGGTAACAAAGTTTGCTTCAGATCTTGTTTTTAGTGAAACAGCACTAAAAGGTGCTCAGGGCTTTTATTATATAATGCATATGTTGAGGAGCCAATAGACTTTGTCGCACTGATCACCTTTCTGAACATGGTTTACTTTCTTCAAAACTGTCATACCTTGCGTAGACCATAGTTGATATACTTGTTCACATGCATAAAAATCAGTTTTAACAAATACACTATTCGGCTGGAATCCCTATGGGGATTTGGTTTTGGGAAGGTCAAGACTTCACCGGAAGAAATTCCTATGCTTGTATGTTGAATCCTTCCCTTAGGTGCACATAAAAGTTTTATATATACTAGAGCTATATTGCAAAATGATGTCTTTAATATTGCTTTGCAGATGGCCAAATATCTTGACCTTGGAAAATGTTATGGTGTCCACAAGCTAACTATTTTGGAAGTTCTCTAGCAGTCCATTTTACTATCGCCAATACTGAAGGAGGGAGGTGTATGTAGCTCCTGGGAAATGTTTGTAGGAAGATGAATTCAGTTGTAAGAGGTTTGGCCATTTCTGAGTCACGAAGTTTCTAGTTAATCGGTCTGCATATCATTAATCCTTTGCTTATTTCCTAGTCTAGGAAATAGTGATGGTGTTAAAAAGTAAGGCGCAGATATTATGTGGAGTATGAAATGGCCCTTCGAAAGTTAGCGGTGGATGGATGATTTCTTTTAGCTGATAAACCTCTGTGACCACGTTGAAGCCTTGGAAGCTGCAAAGCAAGACAGCTCTAGTTCAGAACTGCTAGTTCTGATATGTCGTGAAAAAAGTTGGATTAAGCACATTGTCTTCATTTGCTGGTCATTATCTTTTTCAATTTCTATATATTAATTAGTTCTTAGATATTAGTAAGAAAGAGGAGTTAGTAGAAAATGGAATTTAAATAGGTTTTTGAAAAATGAAAAATGAAAATGTTAAATCTAACTTGACAAATGACAAATCAATTCCTGTCTTGCCATTTAAACGTTGAAAGAAGCAAATACCAACTAGCAACTAGCAACTAGCAGTTCTCCAAGGAACATCCCAAATAGGGGTCGGAGCTTAAAAATTTCTCTGATTTATTATGTCAAATTTAATGGAGATTCAATCTATGTGGTTTATCATTGTGGACATTTCATTTGAGATATAGAGCCCTTTATGTGAGAACTAAATTGTGAACTTTGACTAAATCATAATGATAGTGATGATGATGAGCAGTACTAAATTGTGAACTTTGACTAAATTCTGAATTAGATAATGATAGTGATGATGATGAGTACAATGAAAAAAGAAAGTCAAAGATTTATTGTATGCCTTTTTAATAATATCATTATTGTGGACATTTCATTTGAGATATAGAACTCTTTATGTGTGAATTAAATTGTGAACTTTGTTTAAACTTTGAGTTAGGTGGTGATGACAATGACGAGTAGTATAAGCGACGGTGACGAAAAAAGAAAAAGTCAGACTTATTGTATGCCTTTTCAAGAATATCATCCTCAACATGATGATTATGACGCTGATCTTAGCAAACTTATTAGTCTCAATCTAAAAAGGCTCAGGCTTAAATCTCTTCATGAGATGCTTAAATTGATTGTTAGAGATTATCCAGAGTCAATCTAAAAAGGCTCAGGCTTAAATCTCTTCGTGAGATGCTTAAATTGATTGTTAGAGATTATCCAGAGTCAATCTCCAAATTACAGCCAGTAATTCCTCCTATTCTTGTAGTATCTCCCGCTTTCATATCTTGTATGATGGTTCAATCGTACGAGGAAGATTTTTCTCCTTTACAACGGAGCACTGATGAAACAAATAGAATTATCTCTAACCTTTACGTTAGAGCCACAAGAATTGTTTCTAATTCTACTGATGAAGTTCTCAACCGGCATACTAATAATGCAGTAGCACAGAACAAAGTTCTAAGAAGGATTGATCCAGTCAATAGAATCACTTTACTTATCAACAAATAGATGTTTCTTCGCAGATCCAAAAGTAGTACAAATTTACAAGGATCAAATGTGACAACTTGATGCTGATCTTCGTCACTATATTGCAACACAGTATTTTGGATTAGACTTTACAATCAAAGAGTAAGAACTTAGATGGGTTAAAGAAGTTCTTCAACATATAGAAGTTGACTTGCAAACTGAACAATTTAAAACTGTTTATGGAGCTTATCCTCCTACTTATCCAGTTGCTCAACCCATGTATGCTTCGCCTACCTAACCTATTGGTAAGGTGTTGTTACCCTTGCAAATTAACCCTACACGAATAACAAGTAGTATATGGGAGTAGGGATCATTCCCTTGAAGATCTAATAAAGGAATGCTAAATATTATCAAACTTGTTAATTAAATTAAATTTCAGTCAAAGAAAGGAACTATTATTCTCTGATTTATTATGTCAAATTTAATGGAGATTCAATCTATGTGGTTTATCATTGTGGACATTTCATTTGAGATA
>JANSVA010000009.1:17816460-17841848 GCA_025504915.1 Erythroxylum reticulatum
CGGGGGGGACGGGGGGACTTTAATTTGTTCTAGGTCACAATTTTTAAATTTTAGGGTAGTTTAGTTTCAAATTTATGCTGTATTTTGAGGGGGAAATTACCGTACCTTCTTGCTCTTGCTTGAACTTAAGAAAATTTTCATGTTAGTTACATGCTTTACATAAACCATACAATTTTTTAAAAGAATTTCAAAAATTACAACAATATTTTATGTTTTTCTTGCATCGTAAGTGTGTTAGCTTTCTTTCAGATTCCCAATCATTGAACGAGTTCGAGTATTATGTGTGAGATTTGGTTAATAACGATGAATCTATCTAGACGCTACTGATTATAAAAAAGTCTTCAAGATGAAATATCCTTTGATCAAACAACACATTTACCCTCTTTCCAATAAACCTAAGAAATCTACAAAACGAAAGCCTCAAGTGGAAGAACCTAATAAGAAAGATCCACCTTCTTCTTCTTCTTCACATATTATACATGTTAATCCATGGAATAAAGCATTTTGCATGATAATGTCCGAACAACAACAAAAAGGATATTGGGTTATTGGAATAAATTCAGTCAATTCTACCTATTCATTCCTTTGATAACCTTAAAAACCTTATTGAGGAACAGTCAAGTGAAGACAATGATATAAAGTTTGTTATTTCTATCTCTTATTGAGGAATAGTTAAGTGACTCTTTTGACTATTTATTCTCTTCTAAGGATGATTCTCTGTACATGTTACAATAGACATGCTTAAAATTGGATCCTCAACCAATTAAAGTTTCTTTTCCTTATGTTTAGAACTTCTTCGATATGATAGATATGATAGACTCATTAAGGCTAGTGGGTTTATGGATACTGGATCCAGTAGAACTGTAACACCCCAATACCCCCTGTAAGGATACGGGCATGCCACATCGGACTCACAAATAGAAACAACAGACTGATGCAGAAGCATTTCAAAACATACTAAACATTCATTACATGTATTTTCGAAAACTGAAGCAAACATACATTACAAAGCATTCCAAACTTGTTAAAAACATACATACATTATATCATATGAATATAATACAAATTTGTTCCAAAAATCGAAACCAACGTAAAACATAGTTATTACAAAAACTTACAACGATTCAAAGTAATACACTCTATACACAAGCTAAGATAAACTCAAAATACATTTTTATCAAAACAAGACTCATACTCCACTGGCCGTTACGGTTGATTCATCCCAGTCTTTACAATCCTCACTCTGAACCTACACGGGGCAAATTTATCATGCTAAGCATATAGCTTAGTGAGTAATAACACACACACACACACACACACACACACACACACACACACATATATATAGATATATATAAAGTGATATCTCATTGTACTGAATCATGTAATCGCATAAACATGCATTAACAGATTGTTTTAACAATAAATAAGTTATAATGCATTTCAGAACAGATTTTATAGTTAATAGAGTTGAATATCAAAAGAGGGTATAAACCCTTCAGAAATCATAACACAATTTTGTTTATATTCAAACATATATCAGAATACAAAATCAGATGACAACTAAGTTATTTACAAAAGCGGGTAACGGGACTTATACAGGAGAGACCGAAGTCTCAACACCAAAGTATCACAGGAGTAGCTATAAACCCTTCTAGGCATGCTTATTTACCCGTAACTAGGACTCAATAGTTTTAAAACAAAACAAAGTCATTTCATACATTTCATGTGCAAAGCAAGTAGTCAATCATATTCACATGCAAGTAGCACTTTTAATGATATAATCATGCATCAAATGCCTCAGACAATCATTGTCTAGAATTCAGAATACAATCATCATAAATCAAATTCAACAAGCAGAACAAAGCAAGGTATGACCATCTAATATTACTCATAAAAGCTCCCTTATTGCTTATTGCCTCGAAGTCCTGGCAATATCTAGAAGTGATCGCTCTATGCGTTCCTCTATAACATTTAACACATATACAAATCACGATTGTGCATGATTAAGAATTCATTTATGTATATTGAATATGTATGATGCATGTTCATGGAAAAATCTCGGGTATAATTCCTTACTAAACTGATGTAAACATTAATTGTACTTCAAAAGTTCCAACATTCATAATTTCAATTACTATTCCAGCTTTTGCTGGAAGCACCTCATTTGGGTCAACTTTCCTTAATCAATAAGATCAAGAAAATGATGTATTTACGTAACACTCTCTTCTATAAAATTGTTCCTCTATGTCTTAAGTTTCTAATGATACCAAGATCATACAATTTGGTTTATTATTCAATGAGTTATTCTAAACAAATACAGACTGTGTACATTTGAAATTTTGGCTAGAGCATGATCATACATTCTAGTTGTACAACCCATATCTCTTAATTACAATATCCAAAAAATACAAACTTTATACCAATTGAAATCTAAGAGAATAAGATACACTTTTAGTGAAGAAACCTTAGTCTAATTCGGCTTACATTAATAAAGTTTCTTTGATAACCTCAGGATATAATTTCTATCTTGGTTAGCACTATAGCCTTAATCAAGACTCAAATTCAAACCAGATTTTGAAAGTTTTAGAAACAAAATTAAAATTAGACTTATTCAATAAAGTTGTAGAGAAATGTCTCTAATTTAATCTGAACTATGAATCCCCTCATTTGGACATCTACAGATCAAGATATCAACAAAATATCAAAGCATGTTCAATAAAAACCATCATAAACCTATCAATTTTCCAGATTTTTCTTAAGCAGACTTCGAGTCTGATTTGCATGACCATTTTGACCTCGACAATGAGGTATTTAGGCAACATCTTCTACTAATCATATGTTCCTTAATGTATTAAAAGTCTAATGACACCAATATAATCCATTTTAGTTTAGTATCCTGCAAGTTATAATAAAAAATCCATACTGTTTTCATATCTCGACAAAACACTAATTTCAAATTTAAGCCAAATTCCAGAGTCTTAAGTACAGAATTCAAATTTAATTTCTTCTTAACAATTGTATCTGTATGTCTCTAGTTTAATCTAAATAAAAAATCATCCCATTTGGAAATCTACAGGTCAAGTTATTGCTAAAATACAGAAGCTTAATCAGCAGAAACTGTTATAGCTATGAAGATGAATAAGACTACTCTTACTTGTTTTGGCTCCAAAGTTACAAATCAGATAACCCTAACTCCCAAACATCCTAAGATCATCTTAATTTATGAAGGAGAGATGAGGTTTTTCTTGTACCAAGATGAAGAGCACATTGAGAGGGTGAGAAATGAGTGTCATGGATGAGAACAACGAAAAAGAGGAAAAACGTGAGAACATTTGGCCAAAGAAGTCAAATGAAAGACCAAATAAAAAATGATCTTTCCAAAAGTTACGTTGGTTTAATGCTTGGCTTGGCAAGTGACACTTGTCACTTGCCACTTGTCCAATTTCTAAGGTTTTAAACTAGGTTCTCTTATTTAACTAGTCCAATCAATTCCAATTTCTACTCCAATTGTCTCCCAATTTTTGATGACACTTATCAATAAATCACAAGGTCATTTATCAAAATTTCCATTGCCATTTGATAGTAATTTCTACTACCATTTATCAATTGTCTTGCCACTTGACATTTTTTCTAATCCAAAAATAGCAAAAATTTTAGAAATTTCCTAAATTTCACCAAAACTCCGAAATAGTAACTATTATCACCAAGTAAATTTTGTAACACTATTAATCCAAAATTCACAATTTCATCATATTAAAAATCACTTATACTAAAAAAAATGCCAATGAATGCATGAAAATTATTTTAATGTATCAAAAATAAATACTCACATGTGTGTGAATATACTATGTCGCATGAGTATGAAATGCACTACTAATTTCTCACTGTACTCTGAATTCACTATTTTGTGGTCTAGCCCCGAACACGGGATGTTACAATTGGTGAATATACTATGATGTATGAGTATGAAATGCACTACTAATTTCTCACTGTACTTTCGATTCACTATTTTAAGGTCTAGCCCCGAACATGGGATGTTACAATTCTCATCTCCTTAAGAAATTTCATCCTCGAAATTCATACCTGACCTGAATAGTTGCGGATATTGAGCTTTCATGGTTTCTTCTGGTTCCCAAGTTGCTTCCTCAAGTTCATGGTGTTTCCAGAGTACTTTTACTAAAGGTATTGACTTGTTCTTAAGTTTTTTAACTTCTTTGGCTAATATAGAAATTGACTCTTCTTTATAAGACAAATCTGGTTGTACTTGAATTTCTTTGCACAGGAATCTTATGTGCAACATCAGACCAATATCTTCTCAATATAGAAACATGAAATACATCATGTAACCTGGCTAATTCTTTAGGAAGAGCTAGCTGATAAGCTATTGGTCCAATTCTTTTTAGAATTTCATAAGGACCAATGTATCATGGACTAAGCTTACCTTTCTTCCCAAACCGAAGTATGTGTTTCCATGGTGATACTTTCAAGAATGCCTTATCTCCTACCTGATACTTAATATCTCTTCTTTTTAGGTTAGCATAGGAATTTTGCCAATCACTGGCAGCTTTCAACCTTTACTGGATAACTTGAATCTTTTCTTCAGTATCTTTCATAATATCAGGCCCGATAATCTTGTTTTCACTCAATTTAGTCCAATATATAGGAGTTCTACACCTTCTGCCATACAACGCTTCATAAGGTGCTATGCCAATGCTCGTCTGATAACTATTGTTATAAGCAAACTCCATTAGAGTCAAATAATTATCCCAACTTCCTAGAAACTCTAACACATAACCCTACATCATATCTTCTAATATCTGTATAACTTGTTCAGATTGTCCATCTGTTTGAGGATGGAAAGTAGTACTAAACTTAACCTGAGTTCCCAGAGCCTTCTGTAAACTTTTCTAGAATCATAAAGTAAATCGAGGATCATGATCAGAAATGATAGACAATGGTACTCCATGCAGTCTCACTATTTCATTAACATACAAATCTATAAGCCTATCCAAACAATAATTAGGACAAACAGGTAGAAAAATGAGCAGATTTGGTAAACTTATCCACTATTACTCATACAAAATCATGTTTCCTTTGAGTGAGAGAAAGTCCAGTGACAAAATCCATGGTAATGTTATCCCACTTCTATTGAGGAATATAAATGGATGTAATAACCAGATAGGACCTGATCCTCAACTTTAACCTGTTGACACGTCAGACATTTAACTATATAATCTACAACATCGCGTTTCATACCTGACCACCAGTAATGCTGTTTTAGATCTTAATACATCTTGTTTCCACCAGAATGCATAGTAAATACTATATTATGAGCCTCAAACAACAACTTCTTCAATTCATCATTGGCTGGCACACACAACTAATCTTTATAATACAATTCATCATCTCTTTGTATAGAAAATTCAAACTATTTAGCTTCCTGAGTAGCCAAGATAAGTTGTTGTAATAAGCTCTCTGAGCATCACAAATTTCTTGTCTTAAAGTAGGCCTAGCTGTCAATTGAGCTATTAAAGCTCCATCAGATACAAATTTTCATTCACTCTGCTTAAGTGATAATGTTGAAATGGTCTTTTGATTCAAGGCATCAGCTTCAATATTAGCTTTACCCGGATGATAATCCATAATATAATCATAGTCCTTAAACAATTCCATCCAACGTCGTTGTCTCAGATTGAGTTCCTTCTGGGTAAGCAGATACTTTAGACTTTTATAATATGTGAAAATTCTACATTTTTCACCATACAAGTAGTGTCGTCAAAATTTTAAGGCAAACACTACTGCTGCAAGTTTCATATCATATATAGGGTAATTCTGTTCATGAGACTTTAGTTGCCTAGAAGCATACGCAACTACTTGTCCATCCTGCATCAAAACACAACCTAATCCATTTCTCAGTATACATAACATACTCCTTACCAGAAGTTGGCTGAACCAATATAGGAGCTTCAGTAAGCAAACTTTTTAGTTGATTAAAACTATTCTCACATCTATCAGACCATTTTCACTTCACTCCTTTTCGTAACAGTTTAGTTAAAGGGGATGCTATCATCGAAAACCCCTTCACAAACCAACGATAATAACCAGTTAGACCTAGAAAACTTCTCACTTTTGTCATATTCTGTGGTGGCTTCCAGTTAACAATCGCTTTTATCTTACTAAGATCAACTCCAATTCTTTCAAAAGAGACAACATGCCTTAGAAATGATATCGCATGAAGCCAGAAATCACACTTACTTAGCTTAGCATACAACTATTGTCCCACAGGATCTGTAGCATAATTCGGAGATGCTCAGTATGATCATGTTCATTCTTAGAATAAACCAAGATATCACCTATAAACACTACAACAAATTGATCCAAATAAGGCCTGAACACTCTATTCATCAGATCCATAAATGCTGCTAGAGCATTAGTTAACCCGAATGGCACTACTAGAAGTTCATAATGTCCATAACGGGTCCTAAATGTAGTATATCCACATCCTTTACCCGAAGCTGATAGTACCCCGATCGCATATCTATATTTGAAAACACTCATGCATTTTTCATCTGATCAAATAAGTCTTCAATCCTTAGCAACAGATACTTATTCTTCACTGTGACTCTATTTAATTGTCTGTAATCGATGCACATCCGTAGTGTGCCATCCTTCTTCTTAATAAATAACACTTGTGCTCTCCATGGTGACACACTTGGTCGAATAAACCCTTTATCTAGAAGCTCTTGTAACTGCACCTTCAACTCCTTCAGTTCAATAGGAGCCATTCTGTACAGTGCTCTGGATATAGGAGCAATGCCAGGCATCACTTCAATAGATAACTCCACATCCCTTTCAGGAGGGAGTCTAGGCAATTCCTCTGGAAACTCATTCACTACCAGAATAACTATAAATTTACCAACCTCCTTCTTAGAATAAAATACAAAAGCTAGATATGCTTCACATCCCTTCCTGAGAAGCTTTCGAGCTTGCATAGCAGATATCGTGTTAGTTAAAGAACTAGTGCAAACGCCATGCAATACTATCTCAGACTGATCGAGTTTACTAAACATAACTATTTTAGCATAACAGTCAATTACTGCCCGATGCTTAGATAATCAATCTATACCTAGAATCAAATCAAATTTATGAAAAGGAAATCTGATCAGATCTGCTACATAATCATTTCCTTGGATCATAATAGGACAGTTCCTATACACCTTATTAACCGACACACTACTACCCAGAGTACTAGTCACGGGCATGTCATACTCTAACTTATTTATGGGCACCTCCATATCAAACATTTCTCCAACACAAATATACGAATGAGTAGATCCAGGGTCAATCAATGCATGCATTTTAGAATTAAAGAGAGAAATAATACCAACAATGACATTTGGTGCGTCCTGATCCTCACGAGCTTTCAATGCATAAGCTTAAGCCAAAGCAGAAGGCACAACTGGTCGATTCACAGTTTTTGAGTAGGAACTAGGATTAGGTCTGTTCTGATTATATCCTCCTCGACCTCTACCTCGTCCTCTATTCCTAATAGATGTATGAGAGACCTCCCTATTGGCTTGTGATGTCTGAGCCTGTCTGAGAGGGCAACTGGCTATCTTATGCTCAGTACTGCCATAGCGAAAACATACACCTATAGCCCTCCAAAAAACATCCCAATGATGTGCAAAGCAATGAGGGCACTCTAGGGAACCCGAACTTCAGGCCCTAGAGGAACCCCTACCAGAAATAGCCAATGAGGGAAGGTTTTGTCGCCTTTCCCAAGTCCTGGATCCCTGAGTAACTTTCAGTGCAGAGGAAGTACCTTCCTGACTTCGTTTACCCGATGACTTACCTCCTCTAACAAAGTCCCTCCGTTGACTTCTTTCTCTCCTGACCATTTCCCGTCTCTCTATTTTCATTGTAGCCTGTATCAGTTGATGGTAAGTCACTTGCTGCAATAAAGCAAACGCTGCTAGATGCTCTTTGATGGAGTTATGCAAACCATCCTCAAACTGATGACATTGGAACTCCTCAATAAGCACAGATTTAGGGGCATACTTACTGAGTCAGTTGAATTCTTGATCATACTCAATGACTGATAAGTTTCTCTACTTCAAATTTAGAAATTGCTTTCACTTATCCTTTCTGTAAGCCTCTGTTACATACTCAGCTTTGAATTCTTAGGCAAAGTAATCCCAAGTCAAGGGCATAGGTAGCTGCGGATTTCTCAGAACAAATTTCCACCATTCATAGACCGCTCTTTGAAGAAGAGAGACAACACAATGTACCATATGCTCTGATGGACAGATGATCTCATCTAATACCCTCTTCACCTTCTCCATCTATAATTTAGCTCTCTCTAGTTCCTCTAAAGACGTTCCAGTAAATTCCTCAGCTTCGTACTTTTGCAACTGATCAATCGGAGCGTTAGGTATTGTCATCTGATGTAATAGTGTTATCATATCCTATGATAGCTTTACTAAAGCCTCTCCCTGAGCTAGAGGAGGAAGTAGCACCTCAGCTTCTCCTTAAGTGTCTCCAGAAGGTCCAGACATTGCTGGACGAGATCGCTCAGGAGTATTACTCTCAGCAACCTCGTCAATGACTTCACAAGATCCATCCATCTTTAATTCTATAGACAAAGCATGAGACACCACATTAAGCCAAACACAACTTGTACACTCAAATAACAATAGTTAAGCGCTAGTTAAACCATAATCGCCTAAACCATGGCTCTGATACCAAAAAGTGTAATGCCTCAATACCCCCTGGAAGGATACGGGAGTGCCACATTAGACTCACAAATAGAAACGAATAACAGACTGATGTGGAAGCATTTCAAAACATCCTAAACATTCATTACATGTATTTCAGAAATTGAAGCAAACATACATTACAAAGCATTCCAAACTTGTTCAAAACATACATACATTATATCACATGAACATAATAAAAATTTGTTCCAGAAATCAAAACTAGCTTGAAACATAGTTATTATAAAAACTTACAATAATTCAAAATCATACACTCTATACATAAGCCAAGATAAACTCAAAATACATTTTTATCAAAACAAGACTCAGACTCCATTAACCATTGCAATTGACTAGTCCTCGTCTTTGCAATCCTCGCTCTGAACCTACACGGGGCAAATCTACCGTGATAAGGATATAGCTTAGTGAGTAATAACTAATATATATATATATATAAAGTGATAACTCATCGTACTGAATTATGTAATCGCATAAACATGTAATAACATATTGTTTTAACAATAAATAAGACATAATGTATTTCAGAATAGATTTTATAGTTAATAAAGTTGAATACCAAAAGAGGGTATAAACCCTTCAGAAATCAGAACACAATTTTGTTTATATGACAGAATCGAATACATGTTAGAATGCAAAATCAGATGACTGCTAAGCCATTTACAGAAGCGGGAAACAGGACTTATATAGGCGAGATCGAAGTCTCGACATCGAAGTGTCACAAGAGAAGTTGCAAACCCTTCTAGGCATGCCTATTTACCCACAAGTAGGACTCAATAGTTTTAAAACAAAACAAAGTCATTTTAGACATTTCATGTGCAAAGCAAGTAGTCAATCATATGCACATGCAAGTAGCACTTCTAATGATATAATCATGTATCAAATGCCTTGGAAAATCATTGTCCAGAATTCAGAACACAATCAACATAATTCAAATTCAACAAACAGAACAAAGAAAGGTGTGACCATCTAAGATTACTCACAAAAGCTCCCTTATTGCTCATTGCCTCAAAGTCCCGCAATATCTGGAAGTGGTCGCTCTATTCGTTCCTTTATAACATTTAACACATATATAAATCATGATTATGCATAATTAAGAATTCATTTATATATACTGAATATGTATGATGCATATTCATGACAAATTATCGGGTATAATGCCTTACTAAACTGATATAAACATTAATTGTACTTCAAAAGTTCCAACATTCATACATTCAATTACTATTCCAACTGTTGCTGGAAGCACCTCATTCGGGTTAACTTTGCATAATCAATCAGATTAAGAAACTGATGTATTTCTGTAACACTATCTTCTAGACAATTGTTCCTCTTTGTCTTAATTTTCTAATGATACCAAGATCATACAATTTGGTTTATTATTCAATGAATTATGCTAAAAAGACCACAGACTATATACATTTGAAATTTTGGCTAGAGCATGATCATGCATTCCAGTTGTATAACCCATATCTCTCAATTCCAATATCCAAAAATTACAAACTTCATACCAATTGAAAGTTAAGAGAATAAGATACAACTTTGGTGGAGACACCTTAGTCTAATTCGGCCTACATCAATAGAATTTATTTTATAACATCAGGATATAATTTCTATCTTGGTTAGTACTACAGCCTTAATCAAGACCCGAATTCAAACCAGATTTTGAAAGTCTTAGAGACAAAATTAAAATTTGACTTCTTTAAGAAATTTGTATACAAATGTCTCTAATTTAATCTGAATTACTAATCACCTCATTTGGAAATCTACAGATCAAGATATCATCAAAATACAAACGCATGTTCAACAAAAACAATCATAAACCTATCAATTTTCTAGATTTTTCTTAAGCAGATTTCAGGTCTGATTTGCATGATCATTTTGACTTCAAAAATGAGGTATTTAGGCAACATCTTCTATTAATCAAATGTTCGTCAATGTTTTGAAAGTCTAATGACACTAATATCATGCATTTTAGTTCAGTATCCTGCAAGTTATAATAAAAAATCCATAAATTATTTTCATATCTCGACAGATCACTAATTTCAATTTTAAGCCAAATTTCCAGACTTTTAAGGACAGAATTCTTCTTAAAAATTCTAGATGTATGTCTCTAGTTTAATCTAAATTAAAAATCATTCCATTTAGAAATCTACAGATCAAGTTATGGCTAAAATACAGAAGCTTAATCAGTGGAAACTATTATAACTATGAAGATGAATAAGACTACTCTTAATTGTTTTGGCTGCAAAGTTACAAATCACGTAACCCTAACTCCCAAACATCCTAAGATCATCTTCATTTATGAAGGAGAGATGAGGTTTTTCTTGTAACAAGATGAAGAGCACGTTGAGAGTGTAAGAAATGAGAGTCATGGATGAGAATAACGAAAAAGAGGAAAAAGGTGAGAACATTTGGCCAAAGAAGTCAAATGAAAGACCAATTAAAAGATGGTCTTTCCAAAAGTTATGTGGGTTTAATGCTTGGCTTGTAAGTGACACTTGTCACTTGCCACTTATCCATTTTGTAAGGCTTTAAACCATGTTCTCTTATTTAACTAGTTCAATCAATTCCAATTTCTACTCAAATTGTCTTCCAATTTTTGATGACACTTATTAATAAATCACAAGGTTATTTATCAAAATGTCCATTGCCATTTGATAGTAATTTTTATTACCATTTATCAATTGTCTTGTCACTTGACATTTTTCCTAGTCCAAAAATACCAAAAGTTTCAGAAATTTCCTAAATTTCACCAAAATTTCGAAATAATATCTATTATCACCAAATAAATTTTGTAACACAATTAATCCAAAATTCACAATTTAATCACATTAAAAATCACTTATACCCAAAAAAATGTCAATGAATGCATGAACAATTATTTTAATGTATCAAAAATAAATGTTCACATATGTGTGAATATACTATGATGCATGAGCATGAAATGCACTACTAATTTCTCACTGTACTCTCAATTCATTATTTTGTGGTTTAGCCCCGAACATGGGATGTTACAAGAACAGTCATGAAGCCGTGAGAGATCAGTTGTTGAACTACTATCTTAAATCTTATGCACGATTATGTCATCCTAAATCTCTATAGAAAAATGTTGAATTCTTCATCCATCTTCCTTTTAAGAAGAATGAGGATATCAATCCGACAAAGGGGACACATCTAGGGATAAACCTTGATGATCTTAAGTTAGCACAAGAAGAGTGTGTTATTCTCCTTCAACAAGGACTTATCGAGCCTACGAAGTTTGATTGGGCTTGTCAAACTTTTTATGCTAATAAAAGGTTTGAACAATGGCGGGGTAAAAAGAGATTTATTATTAATTACAAGCCTTTTAATGCATTTTTGCAAGATGATAAGTTTCCTCTTCCAAAGATCAATACATAGGTACTATTCTTTAAGGAAGATGTTATCTTTTCAAAGTTTGATTTGAAAGCAGGTTTTTGGCAATTGGGTATTAACCCAAAGGAGCGATATAAGATGGCATTTTGCATTCCCAATGCATAGTACCAATATACTATTATACCATTTGGACTTAAAGTTGCCTCATCACTGTTCCAAAGAGCTATGACAAAGATCTTTGAACCTATTCTCGACAATGTGTTGATATACATTGACAAGATCTTACTATACTCAACAACCCATGAAGAACATAAAGCCCTATTTCAACAGTTCTTGGATCTTACTAAGCAATATGACATCATGCTTTCGATAAAAAGAGTCTTATTAGAACAACTAAATTGAGTTTTTAGGTATGCAGTTCAAGGATGGATTTTATCAGCCAGGTCCATATGTAGCTTAAGATCTATTACAATTTCCAGATTTCATTCCACGTGTGGAAGACTACACATCGTCCTTATCCAAGCTGCTGAAAAAGAATCCACCACCTTGGAGTCCGAAACAAACCAGGCCACTCAACCTCTAAGGCAAATCTGTTTACATCTTTTAGGAATCTTTTCTAAGAAGATTCCCGCTATAAATACACTATCCACCTTACCAAAGTTGTAATCTTAGTTGATTTTCTATTTCTTCCTTTCAGTATTGTTATACCTCTCACTGCAAAAATAAAGAAATTCTTTCCTCCTATTGCTAGTACCCCTATTAATGTTGCTGAAGTTGCATCCCTTGCTCGCATGAGATTGTTCTACTATTTACACCTTTTTCTTAGTGAGACAAACTCACCTTGCATCACCACTTTGTTTAACTTTAAAGCTCCCTACCTTAATGTATTCTTTCTTAATGACCCTATTTGTAAGAAGGTATTATGGTATCTTTGGGCACTCTCAATCCTTTATGCTTATTCTATTACCTTACCTCCTCTACGGGTCTACCAATATCTTTATGATCGAAACAATGAAAAGTCTCTATTATGGACATTCCTTTAGTGATATCAACCACTAGAATAATGGAAGAAATGACTTTTTATAGTCATTGAACAACATTGATTATGAGAAGAATCTTATAAGAGACAATCTACACAATGTTTCTTTATTATCTATCGTCCATATCTCATAGCAAGAATTGGTGCAATTTATTATGACAACCATGTCTATTTTCATTATGCTTCACTTTATAAGCCAAGGTATAAGGAGAATGTTCTTAAATCTCTTAGGGATTTTCTTAAAGAGATGAATCATTTTTCTAGTCATCCACCTATCCTTTCTACTTCTTTAACCTTGTCCAAGAGAATTTATTTATAGTGAACTTGAAGCATAAGAAGTTGACATACTAGGCCCAAACAACCCAATGTATTTTGAGATTGATAAAACAGCCCAAGTCTAAGATACCTCAATCACAGCAGGACCTTTACAACCTCCAGCCTTTCTCTTTTTAAGATGCACAAGACCTTAATGACGATATTTTCATCCCTAATGAAAAAGAGCTGAACCAATTCCTGCAAAGATTTGGCATAGATGCTAGTCCCAGCAAAAACAAAAGACATGGTTTACACTGGAAACGTTGAAAAAAAGACTTGAGTTTGGCAATGAATGAAAGTTTTGAGTGTGTTTGGCTATTAATATGTATATGAACTGGTTCTCGGTACCGTAAGGATTTGGCAGGCGGGAGCAAACCTAAGGCCCCCCTTGTCTATCCCTTAATGGCTGTATACCTTCTAATCTTTGTATTGTAGCTTTAATTGCCTACGAAAAGACAGACTTTTGTCTATCCCTTAATGGCTGTATACCTTCTAATCTTTGTATTGTAGCTTTAATTGCCTACGAAAAGACAGACCTACATGGTTCTGTCAGTCCTCGTACTGAGGCAACTGGATCCTTTCAGGTACATCTTTGGGGCGTCATATTGTCTCAATAAGATTTGCAAACCCATGCGCTACTTATATGTATGCGGAAAAGTACATATTTAGAAGAATTTGTATATCTATAGTCAGGAAATTCATTCAAATTCTGAATTTCGTATCACTAGCTAACCTGACTGTAACTATATTTATATATGCGCCTTTTGTATTTGTTTCCGAGTAACTGCCATCTGTTTTTGACGGCTATCTCTTTACGAGGAAACAAGATGACATGGGAGCTTAGGCTCACAAAATCCATTTAGGCAATTTCTGAGGTGAATACAATAAGTGCTCTTTTTAATTTTGGAAAAAGTGATTACTTTACCAGGAATTCTTATTCCGTCTAATTAATGAGTACATTTGGGTTAAGCAACGTTTGGAAGAAGAAAGGTAAGCATTCTTTTTCTATATCACGATTCATGATGTTCAACACCAGCACGTTAATTGATGTTTTCTTTGAAGTCGGAAATGAAATAATTTTGGACAAATGAAAGCATCTCATTTTTGTTTTGCATTAACCTCAGCATTATTTGTCCTGTAATGTTTGTTAGATAGATTGGTTGGATTGGATTCATCATCATCTTTATAACCAACATATCATTATTTGCACTAGTAGATGCATCTGGTTTTACAAACAAACCTGAAATTTGACTGAAGAAAAAGGTTTGGTCATGAACTCATGGTTGGGTAGAATTGACGTAACGGGCAGTGTTAGGCAGCTGGTAATGCGAAACAAAAGACAAAGGGAATGCTCTTTATGTGGTAACCAAAATGTACTTTACAATTTGATATTAACTTAATTTTATTTTAAAATATACTATTTTAAATTGATTATACTTTAAAATGTATTATTAACTATTTAAGTATTCTATTCTACTGCTTTAATTTTAAATTAATTCTATTTTATGATTTACAAAATAGGCTTTTGTTTTCATAGTACGACGTCGTAAGAACAGACTTCATTCAAAACCTTTTTATCACTTCTGGACTTCCGAGTTCCAAGAACTGTGGCTGCAATTTCTTACTTTTTTTTTTTTTTTAATTTTTGGTAAACGAAACGCATGAAATGAAAAAGAAAAGAACTTTCCCGGTTACCAAACCCAAAGGAAAGCTACACACAAAAGGTGGGAATTCAGACCTTTGCTCGTTAGATTCATCACGCCTTCTGTCAGCTGCAGCTCGTTATCTGTAATCATCCTACTTCCAATGCTTAACTGGTTCCTGTATCTCTCTCTCGCCCTAACTCATTCCTGTGACGCTTCTCGGTTTGTGGTCGGTGACCTTAAGCTGGTCTAGAGATCTTATGTAACTGTTAGTGGATGTTTGGTCTTTTCTTGTTTTGTTGCCTAATAGGTGGTGGTGAAGGAGATTGATCACGTTTAGTGTATGCAGATATAGAGAATAACGGCTTCAGTTATTTCATTTCCGTTATTAGAACTAACTGAAAGATCTTTGAACTCTCGTTCCCATAGAAAACAAAAGCTCTTTTCTTTTGTTCTTATTAGGCAAAAATTTTATTTTAATCTGGGGGTAAGTGATTGGAAGTTGGAATTGAAATTTTTTGTTTGTGGTGCTAAACGTAAGCATATCTATAACAAGCACTGGAAAGAATTTACTTTGAAGTTCAAAACTTTGTATAATTTTGTTATTTGTTGGGCTGGAAGTCTCCCAATAAAAGGTAGTGATTTCTTGTTGGAGAGCAACAATTGGCTTTTGTATCTTTCTCCTTTTAGTTCCCAAATTTTCTGGTTCTCGATTTGGGAGAGAGCTGTAGACTAGGATATTATTGAGGTAGAAAACCCACTTGGCTAGTGTGGAGATCAGGGAATTGTTTCATATCTTATGCCCCATGGGGACCGTTTTCCCATCGGATTCCTGTAAAGACTCCCAACTCAAGGCCTTAAATCCACAGTCATGGCTTCAAGTTGAAAGGGGAAAACTTTCAAAAATCTCCTCTTACTCTTCTTCATCCATGTAAGCTATTTTTTTGGTTTTTATTTTTGGTCAACTGTATCTTATTAAGCAATTTGTTTTTTAATAGAGTGAGACAGTTAATTCTTTTATTTTTCTCTCCTTTGTCAACTCTCTGTAGTGAATCTCTTCTCAAGATCCCGGAACCGCTGGTTCTACCATTCTTTAAGCCTGTTGATTATGTAGAAGTTTTGTCTCAGATTCACGAAGAACTCGAATCATGTTCTCTTCAAGAGAGATCGAGTCTTTATTTATCACAGTTTCAGGTCTTTAGAGGCCTTGGTGAAGTCAAGCTGATGCGGAGAAGCCTCCGCTTGGCGTGGCAAAATGCTAGCAGTGTGCATGAGAAGTTGGTGTTTGGGGCATGGTTAAAATATGAGAAGCAAGACGAGGAGATCACTGCTGACTTGCTTGCGTCTTGTGGTAAATGTGCACAAGAGTTTGGTCCAATAGATATTGGCTCCCAGCTTCATGTCACTGGAAATTTAGGTTCCATAAATACTTCGATCAATGCCAACCCTGTGTTGGATAATGTTAACTTTAGAATTGGAAATGAGAAAGTAGTTTGTGACAGACAAAAAATTGCAGGCCTTTCTGCCCCATTTCATGTGATGCTTAACGGGCCTTTCTCAGAATCGCTTTGTGAAGAAATAGATTTTTCTCAGAACGACATATCCCCATCTGGATTTAGGTCAGTAAGAGAGTTTACTATTACTGGCAGCTTGGAGAATGTCCCACCAGAAGTTCTGTTGGAAATTTTGATCTTTGGAAATAAGTTCTGCTGTGAAAAGCTTAAAGATACTTGTGACAGGAAGCTTGCATCTCTAGTTTGGTCTAGAGAAGATGCTGTGGAGCTCATGGAGTATGCACTTCAACAGAAATCTCCTGTTCTTGCTGCATCATGTTTGCAAATATTTTTGCATGAACTACCTGATTGTTTGAGTGATGATCGAGTGGTTGAGATTTTCAGCCATGCTAATAAGGAAGATAGAACTGTCATGGCTGGGCCAGCCTCATTTTCACTATATTGTTTATTAAGTGAAGCAGCTATGAACCAGGATCCTCAATCTAATACAACAGTTTGTTTCCTGGAGCAGTTGTTAGAGTCTGCAGAAACTAACCGACAGAAACTGTTGGCTTTTCATCAATTGGGATGTGTGAGACTCTTAAGAAAAGAGTATGATGAAGCTGAACGTCTATTTGAGGCAGCTTTTAATGCAGGACACATATATTCTGTATGTGGTTTGGCAAGAGTGGGAAATATAAAAGGTCAAAAACTTTGGGCTTATGACAAGCTCAGCTCTGTAATTTCTTCTTTTACTCCACTGGGATGGATGCATCTTGAGAGGTCGTTATATTGTGATGGTAATAAGAAGTGCGAAGACCTAGAGAAAACAACTGAGTTGGACCCTACTCTTACTTACCCTTACATGTATCGTGCTGCTTCTTTAATGAGGAAACAGAATGTTGAAGCTGCACTTGAAGAAATTAATAGGGTCCTTGGGTTTAAACTTGCATTAGAATGCTTGGAACTTCGCTTTTGTTTCTATCTAGCTCTTGAGGATTACCAAGCAGCCATTTGTGATGTTCAGGCAATTCTTACACTCTCCCCAGACTATAGGATGTTTGAGGGACGAGTGGCAGCATCCCAACTCCGGATCCTTGTGCTTGAACATGTGGAGAGATGGACAACAGCAGATTGTTGGTTGCAGCTCTACAATAGGTGGTCTTGTGTAGATGATATTGGATCCCTCTCTGTCATTTACCAGATGCTTGAATCTGATGCAGCTAAAGGAGTTCTGTACTTCAGGCAATCTTTACTCCTACTTAGGTACATTTTTTAAGTTCAATTTTATTGTAAACTTCCCGAAATTGCTGAATCCTTGAATCTTGATTCATTCTATAAATTCCTGAACTCTTGATCAATTCCATACTCCATTATATAGAATATGCAACTGAATCCTAGTCATTTTGCGCTCTCCCAAATATTCATTGTTTGTGACATCCAAATAGTGATCTTAGGAAACTCATGAAATAAATTTAGTTTTCTGTCCATTATTGCAATTAGAACCCTTTGTTACCATAATTAGCTTGTCTTTTCCCCATAATAATCCCTTCTTTCATACTCTTTAAATTTTAGAATGTTGTCATGGTGATGTCATTAGGTTACTTTACTTCATCAGGTTGAATTGTCCTGAAGCAGCCATGCGAAGTTTGCAATTAGCTCGGCAACATGCATCTACTGAGCATGAACGTCTGGTTTACGAAGGATGGATCTTGTATGATACAGGCCACTCTGAAGAAGGACTTCGCAAAGCTGAAGAGTCTATCAAAATCAAGAGGTCCTTTGAGGCCTTTTTCCTTAAAGCCTATGCACTGGCTGATTCTAGCTTAGATCCATCTTGTTCTTCAGCTGTTGTCTCACTTCTTGAAGATGCTTTGAAGTGTCCTTCAGACAGGCTACGAAAAGGCCAGGTAGAGTTCTCTGTTCCCCATCATTTCATGGCTATATTGAAGTGTGAATTTTGTTAACTTTTGTTCTCAAGGAGTTATAGGTCCAACACAAGCAAATAGAAAATGCAGATGAACTAAGGTGCTGCTTCTTGTTATATTCTTTGATTTAATGCTGTGTTTTGTCTATTCAATAAGCAATTGAAGGATTTCCCCCAATGAAGAATTCCCCTTGCTTTCATGATAAAGTGTAAACGATGATGTGCTTCTCACAAATGTAAATTAATCCTTACCTTTGAGTCTTGGTGGACTATGGATTTAACAACGAGAAGGACATTGTCAAACTTTTTGATCCCACTTTCTGATACTCCCAGGAGAGTTCACTATATGAAGTGATCTTTAGGGCAAACATTGACGGTAAAAATGTTGAACCCCTTGAGAAAGGAAATATGCTGATACACTTGTCTCAAATTGATCAGTGGAACCATGCAAATGCATATTTGCATATTTCAATGTCTATAAACAGTCAATATATGAGGGTCTGTACAACAAAATTGTGCCCTTGATCAATTTCAGACAATATTCCAAAATGAGAGATTATCAGAGGAGTTGTATTCATACTTTGAGTGACATTACATGAGATGCGAAGTGAGCATTGAAAGTTTTGCTTCGGTATGTTTCTTGAAAATGTGCAGGTCATTCCCTTGTTGACTAAGGCGATGCGATTTGCATGACCTTGGTCTAGGATTGTACTTGTTTTTAAACACTATGCTTAAAGTTGCCTTATATATACTTACCCTGTGGTTTACATCTATTCATGAGTGGTATGCAGTCCTTGTGATGTAGAATGATATATTTAATATTTCCAGATCAATGCATGCATGTAAACATGGGCTAACGTATTGTACCACCTTTATATTTTCTTCCAGGCTCTTAACAATCTTGGAAGTGTCTATGTTGATTGTGATAAGTTAGACTTGGCGGAAGATTGCTACAATAATGCCCTCAAAGTCAGGCACACTAGAGCACATCAAGGCCTGGCACGGGTCTACTTTCTAAAAAATGATAAAGGTGCAGCATATGAAGAAATGACGAAATTGATTGAGAAGGCTCAAAATAATGCATCTGCATACGAGAAGAGGTCTGAATACTGTGACCGTGATCTCGCAAAAGCAGATCTGGAAATAGTGTCCAGATTAGATCCACTTCGAGTATACCCTTACAGATATCGAGCTGCAGGTCAGTTGATTATCCTGCATATAATCCTGGTACACCACTTAGTATATGAATCAATCAAACCCAACCGAGCATGTTTTTCAATTGATCGGGTAGAAATGTTTCAATGTCAGTGATTTGATAAAGTGTAGAATGAATCCATTCTACACTTCTATCAAATCACTTAATTGTATATATAAATTAATCAACTCAAATATCAGTGATTTGTGTTGATTAATTTATATATACAATTAAGGAAGATAAGAAATGGAACTTTTAATCGATTTTCTTGGTCTACTTATTTATTGGGTGGGTTGGCAGTGTTAATGGACAGCCGGAAAGAGAAGGAAGCCATTGCAGAATTGTCAAGAGCAATTGCTTTCAAAGCAGATCTTCACCTTCTACACTTGCGGGCAGCTTTCCATGAACATGTAGGCAATGTCGCAGCTGCTCTCCGCGATTGTCGGGCGGCTCTCTCCGTTGACCCAAACCACCAAGAGATGCTGGAACTCCACGGCCGTGTAAACAGCCATGAACCTTAGATTTGAGGAATCTAGATTCTCATTATAATCGACTGATGAGCACTGCGCACCGTAAGTTTCCCTTCCCTCTAAATCTCTCTTGTTCTATTCATCCGTAGTTTTTGTAATTTATGTTATTTGTATAATAATTCTTATAAGTTTTATTTGATTCCTCATCTCTCTCTTTTCATTGTGAATTTTTTTTATAAAAAACTTTAAACTACATGCGTATACTGCTATGCCGTAAATTTCTCAACAAACGTATCTTCAAATTTGCATGCATGCATCATCATCTATGATTAAATTTTAAGTTAATCAACTTACCAGAAAAACTAGATTTCCGAGATTGAAATTCCAGCATCACTGGTAAAAGAGAAAAACGTTTCATCTTCACATGAAGAAGAAGCATGCATCATGTGAGGTTATGCAGAGGAAAGCGCTGTACCCATAATAACGTTCTTCTAGAGGCTTACAAATAATTACGTATTAATGAGTGGGATTTTCGTACAATGTCTAAAATAAATGTCGTTTTGAACATTGAATGGGGTAAAATTGGCAATGGGTGCTGAAACAATTAGAAATTCCGATGTATCCCACGATGAAAATCATCACAGTGAGCCCAACAAAAATTTCCACTGCCTTCAGCACCCAAACAAGATTTGAGCATCATACATGTCCTTGGACGCCGAGCCGAACCAACCAACTTGCTATTATCAACAATTTAAGACACGAAGTACAAGTTTAACAACCCTGAAATCCATGTGAACATGCCAATTCCGTTATGCTTCAGTATATGAATATGGATGATCAACTTATAGATATTGGTAGCTCGTTCGATTAGGAGATACTCAACGAGTTACCCCTGTTCAAAGTTCAATTTGCTTTAGTTGGAGACTTACAACGAAATCACAGATCCGACGGAGCAATCAATATCAGTTTTTGACGCGATTTTCAGAAGCAACTAGTGAAGGTACGAGACTGTGTCATTATCTGAAGTGACGCAAAAGCCTACAGAAATTCTCAGCAAGGTACTCCAATAGCTGGAACAATCAATGTAGTTACACTCAAAACCAGTTGAATAAGTCCACAAGGTGATGCAATTTGCAAGTCCAAGTGCCTAAACCAACTAATTTTTAAGGACGAAGAAAGAGGATACTCATGAAGACGCTATAGTGGTCAAGGCAACCAAAGGGGAGTAGAAATTAATTTGTACAAGATTACAAAAATTTTTGGAGATGACACACAACGACATACTGGAGAATCGCTACTCTGTCATCATTACTATTTAGGTTTGTTAATACAAATCTTCCTATTCACAAATTTAAATGAAATGAAGAATGCATTAATGGCTTCAAAGATTGGAAGGAGTACTTAAGAAACATGCCGCTTCTAGGCATGACAATTGAAGGAGGAAGAACGTCTCTCTATCTAGCCGTCTATGACGAATTAATAGGAGTTATATTGATAACAACAAAAACACATTTATTACATGATATTTCAAGGATGAGATAAAACACAACTTGTATGCGAATAACAATAAAGCACGATATAAGGCAATATTATATGCAGTTTAATTAGTTTAAAACTTACAATCTGTTATATTTTGACTAAATCAAAATCTACTTTAATGAGAATATAATGAATGTTTAAGAGTTTCTACGAAGGGGATAAAGAATGTTGAAGAAAGTAGTTGTGGCTCAATTGGCGATGGGTGAGTTGCACAGGTAATGAGGTGTGTTGGTCCAATAGAAGTACACCAAATCATCAATGGAATCCATTAATGATCTTGTGGAACCCTTAGCCTATAGGACTTCAGGGGTCAGATATTTGACAACTTTCAATGATAAGCTCTCCTGTTTAAATTACACCATCATTACCCAATTGTATATTAGACACTGATTTCCAATTCTGTGCCTTTTGGTTAGTGGGTGATAGACATACTATGCCCTTTCTATCCTGCCACGAGGCAACATATATTTCGCCTTGTAGCAGCTGATTAATTCACCAAATGAGTTACTGCACAATATTCTGCAAAGGTCACCAACATAGTGCTGGAAAAATCTATTAGAACAAACATTTTTTATAGATATGGAGTTCCTCTTGAAACAGTCATAACTAATGACCCCCAATTCGTAAGTAGGAGTTTTGAAAAGCTTTTATAGATCTACTGGACCCAAATACAAATGTTTTTTCGTTGGAACATTATCACTTAAATGGTCTAACAAAAATGACAAGTTGCAAGCTAACGTAAGGTTTGAAGACAAGGATGAGTCAAGCTAAGGGTTGTTGGTATAAGAAGTTACATAATGTAGTTTCAATAAAGAGAATTTCAGAACTACTCCCACCAGAGAATTAGCTTTTTAGTCGGACAATTAAAGTTAAGACATTTATTCTATTAATTTAAAATTTCTAAACTTGTGGTATCTACTTTCAATAAAGACATGCCACTTAACATGAAAAAGCTAAGCTATTTAACATAAACACAAAATACAAGATTTATGCGAAGGAAATTTAGTCATAAAAAGAATAAAAATAATAGATATTAAGGAAATAATAGAAAATTTCGTTCTAAACTAGACTGGACCATTCAAGATAATACTTATTAATAGACTTAAACTTTGATATATGTTAAATATAGATTATTTTTAGCACTATTTTTATGATATATTACTTGTATTTTGGATGATTTGAAATATAATTTAAGAATTCTTGTCATTACAGTCTTATTTCTTCCCCTACAAGGAAAAGAAGCAAAAATAAAGAAAAATTGATCAAAATGCAAAAATTTCCGAAGATATGGAGAGCACCACAGAACACAGACTTGAGTTGAGGGTCATGTTAAAATCTAATTGCTTCTATTTCTTTAGTGCATCCTACACATCCCTGTGTTCCTCCTTAAAAGAATATAGTAGTCTACACCGTCTTGTGTAAGCAATTGTATTGATGTTACTATTTTTGTAGAAATTTATGAAGGATATTTGTAGCTACATGGACCCTAGTTAGGGTTCATATAGCTTATTAAAAGCGAGGGCTTTAGGTTTTAGCCAAGAAACATTAAAAATTCACTTTGAAGCTATTTTATATCAATCTTGATCAAGAGTTTATTTTTATTTGAAGATTGAGGAAGACTTCAACAATTTTTTGGAGATTTCAAGATTCAAGAATATAACTTCTTTATCTTGTTTGCTTTATTATTTTTATGTTGATATGTGTGATTATGTACTAAAGAAATGTAGATTTAGGTAGGAAGAACTTAAGATGTGATGTACTCTGATTCATTATTTGATTTAATTAAATTATAGTTCTCTTATGATTTATTCGTGCTTTTATGTTGAATGAATCAAAGGAGCAAAAGTATAAGATTCATTACTTGATTCACACATCAATATTCAAGAGATAAGATATATGTTTAGGTCACAACATAGATAAATAGGGTTAAGCATAAGCTATTTAAAGAAAGTTGTAAGATCTTTTTAGGTTTAGTTAAAAACTATTAAGAGAGTCCATAGAGTGAATCAAAACATTCTTAGGTTGTCTAAATTCAAAAAGGATTTTGATTGATTAACTTTGAATAGGAGTTGTATGTCTCGACAAGAAATATGATATAAGTTAGGAACTTTTATTGGTCCAAAAATTAGAATGATTCATTAATCTAAGGATGAAATTGAATATAGTAAAGTCATTGGGGAACCTTACCTAAATCTAATTAACTCATTGACTGATATTATTTGCTTTAGTGTTTAGATTTGTTATTTATTTTATTTTCCTTATCCATGCATCTTTAATGGTTGATCCAAGTTTATGGATATTGGTTAGTTAATTGACAATCCTTATTGGACTACTTGTTAACTGACAATCCTTATGGGATCTACTTGTACTCACTGGTGCTAACTATAACTACATCATGTGCTTGTAGTAAAATAAAATAACAAGTTTTAGGCATTGCTGCTAGGGATAAGACATCAACATTTGCAGATTCATAAACTAACTAGACTAGATCTTTTGTTTTATTTTATTTGTTATTTATTTATTTTTAGAACTCTCCTTTCTAAATTTGTGTTTGTTAATTACTTTCATAATACATGTACCTATTGCTATAACTACAACACAATGAAGGATTGATATGCTGTTGCTTATGGCAATAATGGAAGCTTGGAACGAGAGGTATAGTACCATACATTGGAAGTTGAATCAATATCAGTGACTTATTGTGACATTTGTGGAGGTGGCCACCTTAATTATAAATTTCAAGTGCCCAACTATATGTGGAGCAATTAATTTATATGGGAAATTGGCTTTTAGACACCCCATATGAGGATATTTGTACTCTAGGAACCATATCATTATTACTTGGGTCAAGCTTCAATCAAATTATTGCAATAAAAATAGTAAGAAGAGGAATAATATCTCAAGGAGCTTCTTATTAAAACCATTGTGATGATCGAGGCAAACATCCAATAAAGGGTTTGAGAACCAAGTGTTTCATCCTTATACACTGAGCCAAATATTAGGCAGTAAGTGAACGAGATAATCTTGAGGAGTGAAGAGGGGCAATATCTAAAAGAATAAAAAAAAGGAGGAAGCTACTGCTCAAGAAGAGATAGAAGAAGATGAAGAGGAGGAGCTAGATAAGATAGGTATTAAGGAATTCTTAATAAGTATATGGAGGACTCCTACTTCTCAAGAAACAAACTGTTGCAGTCAATTGAAGATTTAGGAAGTTTTATTACTCCTAGCTATATTGAAAATTTGTTATAAAAAAGGGCATTAATAGAATTACTTGATATTATTAATTTGATGCTATATATTCTTATTGTATTATGGCATATTGCTTATCTATTTAAAAATAAACGTTTGTTTAGAAAGATGAGCGGAAGCAAACTACTTATTATAAATCTAGGCTGAAGTAGGACTAAATGAGTCAAGCTTACAACCTAAAACAAGCACTTGCTAGGAGGCAATCTAACATTCTTATCTTTGATGTTATTAGGCTTTAATGTTTTAGTTGTTTAGGTTATTAGTTTTTTATTTTCCTAGTTTCAAGTCATTTTCTTTATAACATCCCATTACCGATGGGAAGGGTAAAATAGTAAATTGGGACGAGTTATGAGCGTGTAAACTCATCTCGGCATGAGCATGCATGTT
>JANSVA010000009.1:17841948-17858771 GCA_025504915.1 Erythroxylum reticulatum
CAGTTTTTATTATTTACATGTATATGATGCCATGTGGAGTTCTGTAGTGATCGCACGTAGCACTCCCTTATCTTAGGCTGTGTATCGAAACGACTTACGGGCGTCCCGGTGCATACCCTAGGGTAATGGGGTGTTACATTCTTGATCTTATTTTATTTAATTTTTGCTGAAGACTTTTACTAAGCGTTTGTAATTAGTGTATTTTTTTTTATTTTTGTAGGTTTTAGACCAACATGATACCTTATTTAGCCCTATATTAACCTAATTGAAGAAACAAAATGTACCTTAACATGGTATCTATATAGTACTATGTAGATGGATGTGTAGCCATATGTGCTCTCTTATTTCTTTAAGGGTAGATTTTTGTTCACATAAAAAAGAGGAGCAAAAAGTTACAGAAGATTCCACTTTGAACATGAATAAATACTCGATAAGTTGTCCATACCCACGTTACGAACATACCCTAAGATAAGTTGTTATGACTCCATGTTGATCCCTATGTACAAGAGCAAAATGAAATGGAGAGAGCCACTTTTTTTCATGGGACTCATAAGAAACTGTGTAGACCTGATATACTTTCATGTGTCCTTTTCTATTTTTTTTATGTGTATTTATTTCAAATAATATGCCCTTCTGTTTACCACCATATCCTTATGTACCAATAATATATGGCACCTATATGGTGCAATATAACTGTTGTGTAAGGTTATATAAAAGGCATAAACACTCTCATGTTTTCTCATTTTCAATTGTGTTTTCTATCACTTGTCAATGAAAATTTAGTTCTTTTATTTTTTAGCGAGATAAACGATCCCTATCCCTCCTAAATCATATACATAGTATCCTAGTGCACATTTAGATTTTTCTTAACCAAAATTTTGGCTTCTTCCACATATTTTTCTATAACACTCCTATTTTCATTATTTAGATGCATCTTGGATTATTTAATGTTGCAAAATGTGTTTTGTACTTATTTGATTATTAGTTATTATTATGCATTATTTTTATGGTGTTAAAAAATTGACTTAGGTGAATTGAGAATTATATGTGCTTTATATGTTCAGAGATTCTTAATGTGGCTTATATAGGTTGCTTTAGTGCCTTAATTTTTTGGGATTGGTTAGCTTTAGACTTTGTAATTGACTAAAAGACACATGAATTGATATTTTAGTGTTATATGATGTAGGTAATGGTTACAATATGCATAGATATTGAAAACACAACGTGAGAATATTATAGGCCGATTATATTATATGTAGTAGTTCATTCTTTCATTTTGCATTCTATTACACTATACTTTGTACTTATATTTTGTGTCACATCGATTATTGATTTTTGAGATTTTATTTATGTTTTTGTTTAGATATTACACTATGATGAGGAGTTGGGGATCACCTAGACTACGAATGAGAATTGCATATCAATCACCGCATAAGAGGGCCAAAGTGGACACTATCACCGCTTTATCACGCATACCTGCCCTGAGGACACTTTCTATAAGAAGGCAACAAAGGACAATGTAGACACCCTAATGTTACCACCACCTCTAGTATAACTATAGGCTCCTACAGATGCTCAGTAGCAATTGGATCATTCATTGCATGATTTTGATATGAATGCATGTCAAGAACGAAATCAAGCTTCCTTCAATAGGAAAAACTTGCTAAAGTGCACGAGATAATTTTCTTTGATATGTGGCTAGATGTCTTCAACTACCACGATCCTGTTTACCGCGAGCTCACACTAAAGTTCATGCAAATATTAGAGGCAGACGATATGATGACATTATGGGAAAATATATCAGTCCTCAAGTTCAAACTAGGAGGTGTGGACCACAGTTTTAGTTGTAACTAATTCACAGTCCATGCTAAGTTTTACATTAAAGAGCATATAGGGCATTGACTTTGAGTAGGATTCACATTGTCTAGGACTTCCTAAATGTGAATGCAAGGAGCCACTGGCAATTGAAGTGACATACACCTGTATCATCCTACCAAATCCAAGGCATATAGGATTAGATTTCCATATAAATTACTTGTGCATAAGCTCTTGGTCCATTTGATGTATGTAAGGAGGGCGATCATTGGAGATGTCACCAAGAGGGATATGTTCCTATTATACCACATAAGCCGAAGGCAAAGGATGCTCTTTGACATTATGTTTATAGAACTAGTTTTATGGTATCTCAATCGGGCTAAAATTGGGACCATCATTGGAGGTTTAGTGATTATGTGACTAGCACATGGGTTAGGAGTGCCTAAAAATGACATAGACCTTATAGTGGTAGCTAATTGGTGCACCATTGTGAGTAGATAAGAAGGCATTAGCTCAGGGTGATCAAATTTCTAAGCTCGAGAGAGCTCCTACTCTACCACCACCATTTACACTAACAGCTTAGCCAATTAATTTGACTTATATCAAGGCATAAATACATTGGCTAGGGAAAGATATTGTGCAAATTACGCAACATCTAGAAGTGGAATTCAACCTCCACTAGTATGTCCATAAAAGCAAACTATATGGGATGAGATGGCGCATGATCCAATAGTAGCAGAGGATAAGGGAGTTGAGCCTAATGAGCTTGGTGGACTGACTAGAGAAGGGGATGCCAAGGATGCTGATCCTAGAGAGCTGGAAGAGACAGTCGAACCAACTAAAGAGGAGATCATTGTTCCCGTCAATGACACGAGGACAGTGGCAACCAAGTCCATAAAGAATCTTATAGAGATGATACTATTTTAATACCTAGAGGACTAGCTAGCAATAATGCATGTGCTACCCCAGATACCACCTCCCCGTGACCCTTGACTTGATTTTTGTATTTTATTTTTTTTCTTTTTGCTTATGTATTCTTGATCATGTAAATACACTTTTAATGTTATTACTTCACTTTGATTTTTTTTCAAATTTCTTTTTGTAATCCATTTAGAACTTTAGTGACATATCTATAGAATATATTCACAGCTTAAGTTAACGTGGAAGTTTAAGTCTTTTTTATTTCTTTCCCCCTTCTCATTTTTCGTATTGTCTTACATATTTGAAAATATTAGGGACAATGTTCCTTTTAAGTATAGGGAGGGAGTTTTAGGAGTATACTCAAGCTTATCGGTTTTGTCATGACTTACTCAACATATGGTAATCTTTGAAAATTTATTTTTCTTTGAAAGCACGGTATTGGGGATAAATTATTTAATTTCCTTAGTGAATTGGATTTCTTATGTAACTAATTAATATTGGTAATAAGTGAGTTTGATTTGCCTTATTAATTTAGAGAATGAATATTGTATGATCTTTATAATATTCTTTATGTAAGATGCATATGCATAATTAATTGTGACTTCTTTCGAGAATTTTCACCATCCAAAAAGTTTATCAATAAATGAGCATAATAAATTCACTATGTTGGCTTCATACTAATACAAAAGTTTAAAGTTAAACAGTGATGCTAGTAGCTATTTGAGATCTTGACCTAGTTGATAAATTAAGAGTATTTAAGACAAAGTGTTTACTCTAACTTAAAAAGGCTAGCTGACCTTTCAAAAAGACTTCGAATTCTCTTGTTTAAATTTGTGTCTTAGCTATAAAAAGGTGTGAATGTGTTTGAAAGTTGAAGCATATATCTTTTGTATGTTTACTTTATGTATGGAATTGAGTTTTACAATTTATGTTAAAGTTTGAGGAATCATCAAATGAATAGAATCAGCTTATGAATTGATGGAGTAGTTGGTTGAATAACATTTTTGATGATACCTTATGATTAAATGAGTAATGGATGATTTTCATTTGATTGTTTCATTGATTTAGATTTTTTCCAAAATTGTTTTCTATTTAAGTTTGATGTATGCTAGATATGCATTATTTTTAGCACTATTTTCATGGTATATTGCTTATATTTTGGATGATTTTGAAGGATTTGATACTTATTTTAAGAAAAATTTATCATGTGAGATCTTATTTCTACTTATACAAAGAAGATGTAAAATGGAGAAAAATTAGATCAAAATCGAGAACTTTTATAAGATCTGGAGAACCACCATAAAACATGGCACCATACATAGAGCCATGTTAAAGGTCATGTTAAAACATGGTTGCTTTTGTTTCTCCGGTGCACCATACACACTCCCATATTGCCCTTGGAAGATGAATACAGTAACCTACATCGTCTCTTATAGGAACCTGTGTTGCCATTGTTATTTTTAGAGAAATTTATAAAGGATATAACCAACTATACAGACTTGTATTGGGGATTCTATAACTCACTAGAATTCAGTGTCTTAAGTTTTAATGAAAGGAGGAGGCAAAAAAGATGGGTTCATTGGGCAAGAAAACATTTAAGAAGTCATTGTGAAGTTATTTTACATCATTCTTGATTAAGAGTTTATCATTCTTTAAAGATAAATAAAGACTTTAATAATTCCTTGGAGATAAGATTCAAGAACATAACTTCTCTATCTTGTTTTCTTTATTATTTTTATATTAATATTCTTTATATGAATATAAACTAATAGGGATATACTCCAAATTCATCCTTTATTCTAATGAAATTCTTGTTTTCTTATGATTTATTCCTGTTTTATATTGATTGAATTAAAGAAATGAAAGCAGAAGATTCATTATTTGATTCATGCATAAAGATTCGAGAGATAAGATGTATATGTAGCTTATATAATGGATAAAGAGGGTTAAGCATGAGTATTCGAGAGAAAGCAATAAGAATTTCCCAGGTTAGGGTCAAGTCTATCAAGAGTTTGTAGAGTGAATTAAAGCATTCTTAGGTTGGCTATATTAAAAAAGGATTTCAGTTAATTAACCTTTAAATAGGAGTTGTATGTCTTAAGAGGTAATTAGATCTAAGTTAAGAACTTTTACTAGTCCAGAAACTATAATAATTCATAATCCAAGAATGAAATTAAATGTCGTAAAGTCCTAATGTAACTTGGCCTAAATATAATTAATTCATTGATTAATAAATCCTAATTATTTCTTTGCTTTAGTGTTTAAATTTTTTATTTATTCTATTTTCCTTATCCATTTATCTATGATGATTGATCTAGCTTGTTAAGTTTATGGGTAGTGAATAGTTAACTAATAATCCTCGTAGGATCGACCCATGCTAGCTAATACTAACTAAAGTTAGACTGTGCACTTATAGTAAAATAGTTAAACATATTTATATACTTAAAGGACTTTATAGCACTAGGGTACTAAGAATGTTGAATGTACAACATTTGAGGTCATTTATAGTTAGAATTCTACCTTGTAATTGTCTTTTGATATCTTTTATTAATCTATTTCATATTCTCAAATGTTAGTAAATATATGAAATATGATTCATTTAAAGTTATAACCTCTTTTTATCTAAACCTTTTATTGATCCACATATGGCACATAAGAGGAGGCTCAATTGTGTGTATACACTTTTTGACCTATTTAAAAACTAATAAATTAATCACTTGAGAATAGTAGAATATTACTACAATATACAAACACAATTTGTATCAAGCAACCATAACCATAAACAATCTCAATGAAAAACACAACAATAATAAAGAGAGTAGAGAAAGAGACAAAAATTGATTTATAATGGTTTGGAAAATAATAGTTGGTCTACATCCACTCTCAAAGTTCCACTTAAGAATCTTACTATCTCCCTTCCTTCAACGGGCAAAGAGAAATTCTCTTTAAAATATTTTATCTTTCTATTCTTCCTAATTGCTATATTATCATAACTATATATAGCTTACAACAAGAATAATAATAACAATAACAACAACAACATCTCAATATAAGTCTCGCTGATATATGGGGTCTGGGGAGGTCCAAAAGTACACAACCTTATCCTTAACTAATAAAGAGATTGTTTTTAATAGATCCATATGAAGAAAAAAGAATATAATAAATGAATAAATAAATAATATACAAATATAAAATAAAATAATAAAATAAATGTATTAAAATAATAAAGTAATAATAATAAAAATAGACATAAAAAAGATAAAAAATAATAATACAAAAATAAACAAACAAATAAATACACACACATATATATATACAAAAAATATAAAAGTAAGTAATAAAATAAATAATACTATAAATATAGAACAAGGTAAAGAATAAATATAAAATATAAAATAAGTAAATAAATTCACAAAAGTAAATAAATAAAACAAGCAAGCATTACGAGAAAATGTTTAAGCCAAGTAAGGAAATGTTTAGGCTACATAATGAAGGGAGAAGTATTACATATTAAATGTTTAGGCTAAATATAAAAGATAAGAAGCATGATGTTTAAAAGACCCATAAAAAAGAGAAGGACTTCTTTATGTGAGATCATTAACTCATATCCTAGTACGTTGAAATTTTTTTATTGAGGCCCACATTCTTGATAAGCTCCAACAGAGCCATATCATTCTTGATCATCTCTCCCTAATTCTTCTTAGGCTTTCCTTTTTTCCTCTTATAGTCCTTAAGTACAAGCTTCTCGCATCTTCTCACTAGAGCATAAAGATGTCTCCTCTTAACATTTTCGAACCACCTAAGCCTTATCTCTCTTAATTTTTCATCAATATTAGACACATTTAATTTGTCTCTTACGATTAAATTCCTAACCTTATCTCTTCTAGTTAGGTTACACATCTAATAGAGCATCCTCCTCTTTGCTGCCATTAACTTATGACTATGTACATATTTGATGGGCTAACACTCTACGCTATAGAGCATAGCCGACCTAATTACTAAACGATAAAAATTACAATTAAACTAGAGTGATATCATTTTTGTCACACAAAACTCCCAATGCACTTTTCCATTTAAGTCATCCTGATTTGATACAATGAACTATGTCTTTATTGATCTCTCCATTACTTTGGATGATAGATCCTAGATATTTAAAACACTCTTTCTATATTATAATTCTTGAATCAATCTTTACCTCCATATCAGAATCCACCTTATAGCCCTAAAAGTTACACTCTAAGTACTCAGTCTTCGTCCTACTCAATTTAAAGCCCTTCAAACCTAACATACCCTCCAAAGTTTTAGTTTGATATTAACACCCTATTTTGTCTCATCCACTAATACAATGTCATCAATAAATAACATACACCAAGGCACATCCTTTTGGATATTTTTGGTGAGCTTATTCATCACTCTATAAATAAAAAGGCGCTCAAAGAGAAGCCTTAGTGTAGCTTAATATTGATAGAAAAATGCTCTGTATCTCCTTATATTGTCCTTATTCTAGTATTATACCTTTATACATGTGCCTAATAACTCATATATAGGTCATATGAACTACCTTAACTTATAAATTCCTCCACATTATTTCCCTAGATACCCTGTCATAAGCCTTCTCTAAATCAATAAAAACCATGTGTAGGTTACGTTGTCTTTCCATGTAATATTCCATTAATCTTTTAAAGAGATTTAAAGCTTTTATATTGGACTTTCCTAGCATGAAACCAAATTGGTTCTCTGAGATAGGTGCATCTTTTCTCAATCACCTTTTCCCTTATCTTCATGGTGTGACTAAGTAGTTTGATGCCTCTATAGTTGTTACAACTTATGATGTTCCCTTTGTTCTTGTATAGAGGAATTAGCATACTAAGTCTCCATTTATATGACATCTTAGTAAACTTAATGATCACATTAAAAAGCTTAACTATCCAAGTAAGACCTTCTTCACCTAGGCTCTACCATACCTCTATGGGTATCTCATCTAAACCTACTGCCCTTCCACTCTTCATCTCTCTTAAAGTTCTTTTAATTCCTTCCCTTATCATCTGTCGTTTTCAGACATGGTAAGATCCCCTAAAGAGATGTTGTCCTCTACGCATTCATTAAAAAGTATATAAAAGTATCTCTATCATCTTCTTTTGATGTCATTTTTAGCCACGAGCACCTGTCTTGCTTCATCTTTATATAACAAACTTGATCTAGGTCTCTCGCTTTCTGTTCCCTAGCTCTTGCCAACTTAAATATATCCTTTTCTCCATCTTTAGTTTCTAATTGTTGGTATTGTAAGCTCTGCTTTTAGTTTTTGAGACTATCTTCTTTGCCTCTTTCTTTTGTTACTTTGTAAATTCTCTATTAACTACCCTCTCTAGCTCTATGATGCTATCCAATGGAGCTTTATAGGCAACCTTATTGATCTTAACCTTTTTTTTGTATATCTTTATTCCACCATCAAGACTCCATCTTATGACCCCTAGGCCCTTTAAAAACACCAAGTTCTCTTTAATTGTATTCCTTAAAAGATTTGCTACTCTCTCTTATATTTGGTTAGCATATCTTTCTAACTTACATTCTTGTCCATATATTACTCTATCCCTATGTTGTTCCATCATATCCTCTTTCAAATTTCACCATCTGAATCTGGTACACCTCCTAGGACTTCTTTTCTTCCTTCAAACCTTTATTATAAGATCCAATCTATATTGAGTTGACAAGAAAGTGTTAGGTATCACCTTGCAATCCTTACAACCAGGTCGATTGCAGCACCTTATGAGGAAGTTGTCAATTGGAGTTTTTTGGTTCTTCTATTAAAAGTCATTAGGTGCTCCTCGTATTTCTTAAAAATGAGTTGGCTATCACCAACTAAAATGCTACTGTAAAATCCAACATATCAGTCCCATTGTCAGTCCTATAACTGTACTTGAAACTCCTATAAATCCATAAATATCTATATGAGCTCTCCCTTATATGAATATTAAAGTATCCTCTTAGAATAACTCTCTTTCCAGGGGGATTTACTAAATCACCTCATCTAGATCTTCCTAGAATTGATGATTAAATTGTTCATCTAACCCTACTTGGAAAACATAAGTACACACATCATATTGAAAACAAAATCTTTCACCATAATCTTTAAGGACAAAATCCTATCATTATTTCTCTTTAACCCCACGGTATGGTATATGAGTTTCTTAAAAATCAAGATATCTAGCCTATTCCGTTACCTTGAACACCCTAAATACCAAAGTTTGAACCCATTAATCTCTTTCATTTTAGCCCTCATCCACTTTATCTTATAGATGCACACTATATGAATCTTATATTTGTCTAAAATTCCCATTAACTCAAATGAATTCCCTATAAGGTTCTTATTATTCCAAGAAACTATCCATAATTTTCCAACATCTTCTCTTCTCCTATACCTAAAAGTCACTAAAGGATTAGCTTTTGCTCTATCATTAGAAGTCAAAGCCACTACTCCTACCTTAATGCCCAACATAATCTATGGAAGACAAGCCCAACAAGTCCCCAAGTGAATATAATATTACTTGAGAAAGGAAACAAGGATTGGTATTAAATCCTAAAATGGGCACCATAATAAACGAATGTGAAAATCACAAATACATATGACTGCAAGATGGTCCCAAAATTAAAACAATAATAGCCACCTTTCACCTTACTTTGCAGCTGACTAATAGCTAATGAAAAAGAATAATTTGTATAAATAAATAGCAATTGAGTTCCTGCAGAATGCTAAAACACAATACTAGGCAATTTTAAAAAATAACAATCAAAATATTGAAAAATATAAACAAAAAAGAACTCAAAACTTTCCATGGTTTAATGAAGACTAAAAACTGAATCCTAACAACCAAAGGGCAATGAATCAACCAAAAGCAATCACAATATGAAACTAATTACAGATGTATACAATAGAGAAGAAAAATTTATGAAATAATGATTAACTAGAGAAGGGCAACATCCAAACTGATTTGATCTATTTAAGATTCCATATACCAGCTCTGCATATTCTCATTGTAGTTAGTGCCATTGACTAGAAAATCCTTAATTGTGGGGCTCACTCTGGATCTACAAAAGAAGAAAGTAAAGCATAAGATTTTCTAAAAACCAGGCAAGGAAATGTCTAGAAGAGGACTAAAAATCAACCTTAAAAATTATGACGAGAAGTTAATAGTGATTTTTTAAAACTAACATAAAATTTTATCTCAATTGTGAAAATATTTATGCATTTTAACATAAATGGAAATTATTTATACAATATTGAGCCTTTAGACTAATGAAATGATTAAGATAAAATAAAAGAAAAATTACAGTGACTTGTTATATGTGGAAGTAGTTTATTGTTTCTTGTTCATAATCCACTTAACTATAATTACCATATATCTCTCTTGAATTGCTTATGTACTTTGACTAACTCATTTTGTTCAACTTTTGATTGCTTAACTGACTCAATTGGCTTCTTTAATCATTTGTCTATTTATTGAACTTGATTTTTCACATATTACTTTATTATATTACAAAAAGCTACTATTATCACCAAAGAAAATTTATCAACAATAATATATTTTGTTATTCTCGAAACCAATTGTTATAACCTTGCTTAGGCTGACAACTTTCAAAGTTAAAATTGGAAGACAATCTAAAGTTCCTTATCATCTTATGAAAGACCTAATATAAGTTCAAATGACATTAAAAAATTGTGTATCCAAACATCCATAAGGTTTATGTAAATTTATTGGCAAAATAAAATCTTGTGCTTTCCAAAAAATGAGGTAAACAACATAACTAAATACTAATAGATTAAAAAAAGATGAGAAGTTTATAACCTAAAAATTTTTACAACACCAAAAAAAACACAATTAGTTTCAAGAACTTCTTTAGAAGCTTTGGGTCTTTAGCTTTTCGTGTCATCTTCAAAATCTCTACTTAAGTCCTTCAAGATGTCTATATATTCATCTTTTTCATTCTCAGGTTGAGGGGCAAATTCTTGACCTGGCAAGTCATTTACTCTCAGATCATCGATCATTAGATATAGATATTTGGACTTAATTAACTTCCTACATTTATTAAAATCCTCCATAATTGACACGATCACATTGTCAGATTTTCAAGTCTTAAAAAGCTTGCTTTTTAGAAAGTTAAGACACACGTAAAACTTATACTCTTTTCCAGTAAAATACTCACGTTGGTTGCAAGCACATAGGTAAAACTTCTCATGATTTATGCTTAGACTCTAAATTTTAGTATTAAGGGCTTTGATATGCTTATCTTTAATGTGCTTTTGATTTAGCTCCTTTGTGACCTTTTCAGGTTGGTTGGACATCTTTGTATTTTTGCAAGTGAATGTCTCCCTCTCAATGCGACCTTTTGGTTACAAATTGATAAGGATTACAAGTTTGTAAAAATTAATATATAAAAATGTTTGGTCTAAATTTCTTAAAGAAGTGTGAGCTAAATTTATCTTAACAATGTTTATCTTAGCTTGGCAACACACAATCTCCTACATGATTCTTCTCAATTAACCTCCTATCTTTAAGGAATAAAATTCCTCTGTAAACTTGCACATCAGCACTACTATCAAAACTTAATTTTATTCGTATTTGTAATTTTTTTGGCAAAATCAAAACATTCTTTTTATTTTTACTCTCACATTTTATTAATTGCCATTATATGCATTTAAGTCTGATACATGTATAAAAATAAAAATAATATAAGGCAAAAAATAGGGTGGTCAATTACCAAAAATCTCAAATTTTGGTCAATTTTTTAATTATAGATTGAACTTTAAAAATTGATAATAAAATATTCGAATTTTAAAATTTTTCAATTCTTGCTCGATGTTAATTTTTTTTATTATGGTTGCTGACATGTCATATTATGTGCCTAGAAACTCTTATGATTAGTACAAGTTAGCAGTGGTTAACATAAATGTTGATTAATGAAATGACACTGTTTAATCACTTTACTAAATGACATCGATTTATTTTATGAGCAATCCCTTTCTTTTTCACCCCTTCTTCTTTACTAAATCTTGATACGATTGGGTTAGGATTGTTAGGATCTGATCCTATATGTACTGACCTTGGGAACAACAAGTTACAAGTCAGTTTATCATCATTAACATCGACTCAGTCAATATTGGGTGTTCAAGGATCAAACCCAAGTCTAGTTTCATATGATAATGGAGCACGATCTTCTTAATCTTTTGACCAAACGCATATTATATCTCGAAACCCTAATAAGAGAACAAGGGCATTAAGAAGAGCACTAACTACAGTTCTCAACATAATCAGGTTTTACATACTGAAAGCGAAAGGGGTTTAGCTCAATTTTTAAAAAATGACGTCATTTACTAAAGTGATTAAATGATGTTGTTTTATTAATCAAGAGTTATTATGTTAACCATTGCTAATGTGTATTAATCATAAGGGTTTTTCAACGTGTGACATGTCACGTTAGTAAATATAACAGAGAAACTAATGTCGAGTTAGAATTGAAAAAAATGAAAGTTTGACCATTTTATTGTCACTTTGTAAAGTTCAATTTGTAATTTCAAAATTGACCAAAGTTTGAAATTTTTTTGTAATTAACCTTAAAAAATATGCATTTATAATAGTGAATTTAATTTCAAATGCTATCTTTACATATTTTAAAAGTTATTATAGTGTTTCTTTCATGTGTATGCACAAAAAAGTATAGAAATTTTTAATATGAAATATATCAAATTAAAAAATACTTAATTTTTTAAAAATATTATATTTAATTACGTCCTTTATAATCCATTATATGAGTCTAACTATTTAATTTTTTATTTAATACATTCTTATTTGTATCTTTATTATTTATAAAATAAATTGTAGACAATTTTATAAAGTCATTCCTTTGTATTTATAGATTATTAATATTTTATTTAGGAGAAATTTTAAAAATTTTAATTTAAACCTAATATTTTTTAAAATTATATTTCAGACTGATATTTGACCATTATTTTGGTTACTGTCCAGTACCAACTAAAAGAGCTAGAATTGGTCGATATTGAAGCTAAGTACAAAACTCTCTTTTGGGGTATCATTTTTCAACCAATACAACTAATATCTACAGGTATGATATGATATTATGTTCATTGGTTTATAGCTAGTTTCAAGGCATCACAAAATGTAGGAATATAAAACTTAAGAAGACAATACGAAATATAGAGAGAAATATGAAATGATTGAGAAAAATATAGAAAATTATGAGTCAAAATGTGAGACCAATGAGTTAGGAGTTAAGAAGTTAAATAGTAAAGGATAAAGCAAAATATATAGAATAAAAGAAAGGAAATGACATTAGAGAGAATTTCAAAATGATAGATAAATAAAATGAAAACATCATCTCCTAGTTGCAAAAAACAGAAGCTCAATATAAGATATGAAACATAAACATGGCCATCATTATAAGAATGAAAACAAGAAAATTCTCACCTCTTGTTGGATACATGTATTACATGAATTAGAGCCATACTTAAGATATGGATCACCTTCTCCCTCTATTGATAGAAAGCATAAAAAGATTCATACATTAATATTTTTGTATCTAGACACTTAATTTAATATCTATTCATAATTTAACTTTCCAATTTTGATAGTAACTAAATATAATTAGGTTAATATATGAAAGAATATAAAACAAGAAGAATCAGTATAGAAAAAAGAGAATACATTAGAGAGAAAGTATGAGGGAATATTTGGTTGTTATTATTTATGATGTGCTCTCTGTTACACTAGTAAACAAATATAAATATCAACTAGTTAGTTATATTGGAAAAGTAAATGAGAATATACAATAACTATGTGATATATTTCCCTTGTGTATAGTAAGGTAAAATGATGTTATTTATTTAAGGTCATTAAAGGTTATATTCATGCTATCTCTTCCCCTGCGTTTATATCCCCCCTTTTTAGGGAACCTTGTCCATAAGGTTCAGGTGAGGGTAATGCTTTTATAGGTTGAGCAAGAGCTCCCATATGACCTGTTTTGCTTATCTTGACCACTTAGCTAGTACTGGTGTTCTTGGTTTAAGATGTCTCTTGACCATTCTTCATTCTAGAACAACAAGTACCCTTTCTTCCATAATAAGTTTAGTTGAAAGAGTAGGTAAAAACCCATGAGAAGATGAAATGTGCTTTTTAAGCTACGACATGTGGAAGACATTATTTATGGTTACTTTTGGTAGGAATTCAAGCTTGTAGGCTATAACCCTAACTTTATTAATTATTTTGAAAGGTTTATAAAATTTGAGAGCAGGCTTCTAGTTAGACCTCTTAGCTACTTAAGTTTGGTGATGTGTTTGACGCTTAAGAAACACTAGCTCCCCAATGTTGAATTCTTTATCAACCCTTTTCTTATTAGATTATTGTAGCACCTTGTTTTATGCCCTTTGTAGATGGAATTTTATCACCTATGTAGTAACTTCTTTATATCATCAATTAGTAAGAACTTAGAATCTTTGGCAAAATAAAGAATGTGAATGGCCAGATGATACCCATACAAGAATTCATAGGGGGATATATTAAGAGTTAAGTAGTGGGTGGTATCATACCATCATTAAACTAAAGGTAAACATTGAAACCACTATTAGGAAAATCTCATTTCATGCATCTTAAGTAAGTTTCCAAAGACCTATTGAGGACTTTAACTTGCACAATAGTTTTGGGATGATAAGTTGATGAAAACTGTAATCCCACTCTTTGTGATCTACAAAATTCTTGTAAAAAATGACTAAAAACATATGGTCCATCACACTAGTAATAGTCTCACTCATTCCATAGAGTTTGAACACATGAAGAAGGTATTGGCAAGCAACTCTATTAAGCAAGGGTTTTTTAAGGCTAGGAAGTGGGCATGCTTGCTAAATTTACAACCATTACAACCAAGTAGTGAATAAAGGTAGATAGGCCTTCTATGAAGTCCATATGGATATCTATCCAACATCCCCTTCAAATGGGTAAAGGTTACAAAAAACCTACCTAAAGAGAGGTTTCATATTTATTAAGCTAACATATATGACAAGTTCTAATGAAATGAATTCCCTTCCAATAGAAATAAGTTTCTAGCTTCTAGCTTCTTGATGGTTCTTATTGCTACTAAATGTGGCTACAAGGATATCATACATTATGGATACCATTATTATTTGTAATTTAAGGTCATTGAAAATAATTATTTGATCCTTCCACCTAAGAATGCCTTCTATCTGCTAATAAGAATTTAAAGTTAACAACTTTTTATTAGTAAATCTTATATAGTTATATCCTTCTTCTATCTATTTTTGATTTCCTTTATAGCTCTATTTTAACATAAGATAGAGCCATAATATGTAGCTTAATGGAAGTGACATGAGAAAGAGCACTGGTAGCCAAATTATCTTTTCCCTTCTTATAGCCAAATTACCTTATTTTAAAGTCATGTCGTATTAGTTTTATAAGCCACAACTGCTTAAGAGGAGTATACATCCATTGTTATGAAAGGAATTTCTGACTCTTATGGTTGTTATTGATGATAAATGGTTTCCCATTCATGTGTTGGTGCTAATGTTTAACTTCCATAATAATAACAAGGAATACCTTCTCATATGTATATTAGCATTGATGTTTGGTTGACAACAATTTGCTAACATAAGCTGTTCGATGCTCCTCTTGACTTAACATTACAATTAGGTTTTTGTCACAATCATTTGCTTTGATTGAGAAAGGTTTTGAGAAGTATAGTACAGTTAATACAGGTGCTGTTATGAGAGATTGTTTTAAAGTCTAGAATGCATTTTCAATTTGATGAGACCAATCAAACACATCTTTTTTAAGCAAATCAATCAACAACTTGTTCAATATGATGAAATGCTTGATGACTTGCACATTCCATTTATACTTAACATTCCCATTAATTAAGTAATATTATGGGGAATTGGTTAAGTGGAGATGGAAGCCACTTTCTTAGGATCAGTAGAGACCCCTAACTTGGAGATAATATCTACTAGGCACTCCTCCTGTACGGCTCTAAAAATACATTTATGGCCTCTAATTAAATATTTATTTTGTTGTAAAACCCTAAAATTATTTTATGATGCTCAATATGGTCTTTAAAAGTAAAGTTATAAATATAATAATAAGACAAACATCCTCAAATGAGTCTTGAAAAGATCATTCATCAGACTTTAGAATGTGGAAGGGGCATTTGTGAGCCTAGAGGGTATCACAAGGAGCTCATAATGGCCTTTGTGAGTCTTAAAAGTAACTTTGTAAACATTGGGTATATACATTCAAATCTAATGATATCCATATCTTAGGTCTAATTTGTAAAATTATTGTAGGCTCATGTAATTCGTCTAAGGGCTTTTTGATGATGTGTATAGGTAACTTATCCTTTATAGTTTTTTTATTTGGCTCTCTATAGTCCACATAAAGACGTTATGAATAATCTTTTTTTTTCACCGACACTACCGAGGGAGATAAAAGGTTATGGCTATATTAGATGACCCTTTAGTTTAAAAAATCTTATATTAACTCCTCTATGATAATATTATGAAGTATTTCTTATGTATAAGGTCTAATACTGATAGGTTATATTCCCTCTTTAAAGGGAATTTTGTCATAATGGGACTTAAGAGCTAGTAAGCCTTTTAGTTCCAAGAATAACAAGTTAAATTCTGTTAGGAAACCATCCAACTCCTACAATTACGCTTCCTCTAAACATTTTTTCTTGATGGTGAGTTCTTTGAATTTTTATTCAACAGGTATGAGCCTGAGCATGTAAAGTTGGTTGTTAGGTTGGGGTTTATATAATAACTTGGTGAATTTCTTTAATGTAATTGACTTTGGGTGACTCATATGACCATCTTTTGGTGAAGTAAGTTTTCCCTTCTGATTAAATCTTATGGTTTGCTTACCAAAGTGACATAAGGCATCATTTAAGGTATATAAACATTAAACTCCTAAGTCTAGGTCGCAACACCCCCCTTGCTTTATAAGGAGCCATCTGGATGCTTGAATGGTATAAATTATTGTAAGCAAATTCATCCAATGAAGAATGTTCAT
>JANSVA010000009.1:17858871-17876116 GCA_025504915.1 Erythroxylum reticulatum
GACAAATAATTAATTATGTACATAAATGAAAAATAAATAAATAAATAATTTACTTAATACATTATATAAATAAATAATGTATCAGTAGAAGTTGAAACAAAAGCAAAAGTCGTTATAATATCTGAAGTAACTCCTGAGAAACATAACAAAAATGACGTCGTTTCCTATCTTAGGCAGAATAAGACAGAGGATCTGGACTCCCCTCCGACCCTCCCTCTTCGTCAAAGGAGTCACAACCTGCTTACCCTCGACAAATTGGTAAGCTGCATTAAAGAAGGCATTCAATACACGTTAAAAAAAACCCAGAAAATGGATTGTCTGAAAGTATACATTCTACACATCCAAGAACATACTCTTTCATAAGGACCAAATTCCCTTCTATGGCTATCGAGCTGGTGCATCAGAGTTTTAAAAGAGAACAAAACAGAGAACAATGAGAAGACTCATCACATCGACAAGATTGTGTGGAAAAGCAAAAGAGATGGTGAGAAAGAGATGGGCATAAGGCCACTCTCTTCCACTGATGAGCACAACGAAGAATTGACCATCGAAGGAGACAACCTTTTCTAAATTGTGGCTCTTTATTCGTTCTCTTTCTCTACTCTAAGCCTTTGTTTGGATCCTTACTTGCACAAGGGAAAGGAAATAAAATATTGAGGAGAAAAGAATGGAAGAGAAATCTGATTTCCTTTCTTTAGTTTGTTTTCCTAATTTATCAAATGAGCCAATTGAAACTTCTATTGGACAAAAAAATTTTTTGAGACCTTTATGCCCTTGATTGTAGAACTTGTTTATCTTGTTTATATTTGACTCATAAGGTTATAATGGTAATTTACTTAGAGTAAGGTTATCTTGTTTTCAATTTCCCCTCCTTTCCCACCAATTTGATGGGAAATATATTTAGTCCAAATTTTTCTCCTATTCCCCTCAATTCTCTTACTTTCCCTTATTTTTGTCCAAACAATGGAAAGTAAGAGAATTGCATTTCTCTTCCTTTCTTTTCTTTTGCTTTCCTTCAATCCAAACAAAGGCTAAAGAAAGATTAGCATTCTTGTTCGTGGTCTGACATGATGACCACGTAATCTTCTTCTCCAATACCAATACCTTACTCAATACCCACTAACAACTTCCTCTTCGTGCTCCCTTAAAAGGGTGAAATCATCAACCCCAGATCACGTAAAAAGCAAAGAACGAAAGAATACTCCAAAGGGGTGTAGAGGAAAAGAAAAGATAAGACTCAACACTCAGAATGAACAGTTACTCCAAAGCTCCAAACTTTTTACCCAACGACGCCAAAAGAAGAAAAGGGCGCTGCTACGCGAATGCTGTGAGCGATTCCAAACGCAGAAACAGAAGACGATGACGGAGAGTCAGAGGGTAGTTAAAATGTTTAAGTTAAGAAATGTTTAAATAAAAAAGTTAGGCACGTAAAAAGGAACTCACTTCAAGCTGCTGAATTTTGGAAAGTCCAATCGGAACTTAATCTGGCTTAGACGCTTGGATATAGATAAGTTATTGTCGAAGTAGATTATTTAGAGGTGATAAATATTATTTCTTCTTCTATTGTACTTTCGACCGAGTATTATTTCTTGGTGGCAAGTACCTATAGTTTACTCCATCAAAATTGGGAAGTGAATTTTCAGCATGAGTATCGCGAAAGGAACCAGTATACTAATAGTCTGGCCTCTCTTGCAACTTTATGCAGCTTAGGCCTACATATTCTTCATGAGCCTCCGACGGTAGTCATGGCTCACTTAAACCATGATCAGCACAAAGCTTTGTACCACAGATCTCTACGCTAGCTAGGGTATTTGTTTAGTCGTTTTGTGTTTTTTTTCCTTTGTAACAAATAAAAAAGGTTAGGCAAACATTTATAAATAAAATAATGTAAAAGTATAGAAGAAAGAAGAAGATAACAAGGAAGCTTACGGAGGAATTAATCCGTCGCTCTTATTCCAGAAGAATCGAAAGAATAGGAAGAATATTTATACATAAAATAGAATACCCAATGTGCATATAACAGCTGACAAAACTAAAAGCCCATTAAATAACTAAGTCGTAACTATTCATATCTTAACATCCCCTCCTCAAGATGGAACTTGGTGAAAATCACAAAGAGCCAACTTGGAATGAAGTCTACGAAAAACTGGAAGAGGCAGAGCTTTAGTAAACACATCTGCGATCTGAGCGTGGGAAGAAACATGAGCTGCAGAAATAAATCCTGCCTAGAGTTGATTGCGAACAAGGTGACAATCAATCTCCAAGTGCTTAGTGCGTACATGAAAAACAAGATTATATGTAATATGAATAGCAGCTTTATTGTCACACCAAAGAGGAATAGGCTTGGGCACCTGCACCTGTAAATCTGCAAGCAGGAAAGACAACCATTGCAACTCACAAACTATAGCTTCCATCGCCCTATACTCTGCTTCAGCAGAAGACTTGGAAACTGTCTCCTGCTTCTTAGTTTTCCAGGAAATAGGACAAGAACCCAAATAAATGATGTATCCAGTTAAACTCCTTCTAGTATCTGCACACGAAACCCAATTTGCATCACAATAAATAGTGAGCTGAAGAGAATTTTCAGCTAGAAAATGCAATCCTAAGGAAGGAGTACCTTTGAGGTATTTCAGAAGATGAAAAACCAGCTTAAGATGAGAATCCCTTGGTTGATGAAAAAATTGACTGAGTTATTGAACTGAGTAAGTGATATCAAGTCTTGTAAACCCTAAGTACAATAAGCTACCCATAATCCATCGATACTCCTGAGGATTAGATAACAAAGTCCCTGTATCAGTGGTAAGTTCACACCAGAAGGAAAAGGAGTAGACTTAGCTTTCGCGCTAAGAAGCCCAACATCAGAAAGAAGATCTAGGACATATTTTCTTTGGTTGATAAATAAACCAAAAGAAGAAGTAAGGATCTCTAAGCCAAGGAAATACTGAGCATAACCGAAATCCTTTATGGTAAACTTAGCATCCAAGGATTTCTTTAAGTGATCAATAGCAACGTTAGAATTCCCACTGATTAACAAATCATCAACATACACCAATAACATCAAGAAAATATCATCCTTTGCAAAAGTAAACAAGCAATGGTCATAAGATGACTGCAGGAACCCATAACTAACTAAAACAACAGTAAGCTCACAATTCCATAGCCTAGATGCCTGCTTGTGAACATAAAGTGACTGCTGAAATTTGCATACCAAACCAGGAGTAGCCTTTGCACAACCAGGAGGAGGTGTCATATAAATTTCTTCATCCAAGTAACCATGCAAAAATGTGTTATTGACATCCATCTATTGCAAAGGCCAACCTTTAGAAGCAGCAATAGTGAAAAATAACCTGACAGTGACCACCTTAGCAACTGGTGAAAAACTGTCTGTATAATCCTCACAAACAACCTGAGTAAATCCCTTTGCTACCAAATGAGCCTTGTGTCTCTCAATAGACCCATCAGGCTTAAGTTTCAATTTGTACACCCATTTACAACCTATAGGCTGCTTATTAGGTGGTAAAGAAGTTAAAGTCCATGTTTGATTCTTCTCCAAAGCATCAAGTTCAACCTACATAGCCTTGACCCAATCTGCATTTCCTTTTGCTGCATTATATGAATGAGGTTCCTGAAGTTGGTTAATGTTAACTAAGAAGTGAGTTGTAGTTAGAGACAAACCAGTAGCCTTGAGAAAAGGATAAGTAGGAGGCATATGTGGTGAAAAAACAGGAACTACACTGTGAGCAACAAAATCCTATAACCAATTGGGATTTTTCCAAACCCTACTACTTCTGTGAACAACATGTTGCTCAGAAATTACAAGTACATCAATAACATCAGGAACAGGATCTACAGAAGATGAAAAATTTGCAGAAACATCAGTTGGTGGTAAAATAACAGATACATCATAAAGAACTCCAATATTAGGAATAGGAGAAGCATCGGAAGGAAGCAATGAAGTTGTACTATGAAAAGGAAAACAGTCCTCATAAAAGACAACATCTCTAGAGACCATAAAAGACTGAGAATCTAAGTCAAACATTTTACAAGCTCTAGGAGCAAATTTATCTTTGGAAGGTGCAGCATTGGTAGCATAATACAAGCAACCAAAAATTTTAATGGCCTCATAATCAGTTGAAACTCCAAAGAACAACTCATATGGTATTTTCCAACCAGTAACAGAAGAACGAACTTTGTTAATTAAGAAAGTTGCCTATAAAATAGTTTCTCCCCAAAAAGTAGTAGGCAATGAAGCTTGAAAAAGCAAAGCCTGAGCCACCTGCCGAATGTGTCTATGTTTTTGCTCTACAATACCATTTTGTTCAGGACTATAAACACAAGATCGTTTATGAAAGATACCATGAAAATCTAGAACATCTTGACAATACTGACTCACAAACTCACTGCCATTGTCTGTTCGAATGAACTTAAGCTTGGCCCCAAACTGAGTCACAATCTGCTTAATAAATCGATCCAGCAACTTAGGTACCTGAGACTTGGACTACATCAAAAAAGTCCATGTACTTTGGGTACTATCTTCAATAAGATTTAAAAAAATATCTAGCTCCTGTCAAAGAATGCTACTTACAGGGTCCCCATACATCTAAGTGAACAACCTTAAAAAGAACAGTGTTATGACTAGAAGCAACAGAAAAAGGTAATCTGGTTTGTTTAGATTTTGCGCAAACATCACAAGTAGGAGAAGAATTAGAAGAAAAATGAATTTTATTCATGGAAGACAAATGGTTCATTACATTGAAGGAAGGATGGCCTAATCTTTGATGCCATAGTGACCAAGAAACAGATGTCACATTATTGATAAAACAAGGCTTTACAAGTAAAAAGGATGGAAGAACAACATGAGACTTGATTAAAGGAAGATATTTTTATATAGTTACAGAAGAAAAAGAATCGTGATCAAGTATGTATAGATTGCCTTTAACCTTTCCAATAGAAAGAATGCGATTAGTCCTCTAGTCCTGTAAGACATAGCAAGTAGGAAAGAATATGAATATGATAGAATTATATCTTGCAACTTTACTAACAGAAAGTAAATTGTGTTTAAAGGATGGAATGAATAAGGTATTTTTAAGTAAAAGTTTACAAGGAAGAGACACATCACCAACTGAAGTAACAAGTTGAGTAGAGCCATTAGGTAAAAGAACAGAATTAAGTTTAGAAGGAGGAAAACAATTATGAACGACACGTTTGGAAGCACTAATGTTGCTATTAGCACCAGTATCAATAATCCAACAATCATTCTCACCAATTTTAGCATAATGGACAAAATAGACTTTACCAGCAAAGTCTTGTGCAAACTTAATACTTTCTGTGTGAGCCACTTGTTTCCGTTTAAGCAATCGAGAAATTTCTTGTTGAATCAATTCTTTCATTTCTTGCTTAGTGAATATTGCATTAGGGTATATGACAACATCTTCATCACACGGAGTCTCTACCATATTAGTCTTGTGTGCTCCAGGTTTTGACAAAATACCTTTCTGCTTCTGCCTTAGTTCTTGGTACCACTCAGGATAACCAATCAACTTAAAACATGACTCCTTGGTATGACCTTTAGTCTTGCAGAGTGAACAATATCTATCCCCTTTCTTCAGATTATCCTTCTTCTTAGATTGCTGGTACTTATTAACCCCTGCATTCTTGCTAGAAGCATATAATGCACTGTTGTCTAAAGGCTCATTAATAAACATATGTTTCTCCATATTAGAAATCATCGAGTAAACCTTGTCAAGATTAGGTAGAGGATCAAGAAGCATGATCTGGTTAGCAATATTGCTATAACTATCATTTAATCCAAGAAAAAAATGAAGAATCATGTCAGATTCTTGAAACTCTTGTAATTCCTTGAAAGCACCACATTTACGGCCGCATGAACATTGTGGTAAAGGCAAAAAAGAAAACACTTCAACTCATCCCTAAGTTTGGATAACTTTGTGAAATACACCGAAACAAAACTATTTCCTTGAGTAGTAGCATTAAGTTCTCTTTTAATCTGATAGCATATAGGACCATTGGATTCACCAAATGTCTTTTCCAATTGATCCCATAGATCTTTAGCAGATGTCGTATAAATAAAGGAATCATAGAGATCCTTTGAAATAGAACTCAAAATCTAGGAAATCACCAACTCATTGTTGCCACACTAGTCCTCAAACCCATCAGATTCCTCAGCAGGTTAAGGAATTTTCCCAGTTATAAACCCTAACTTCTGTTTAGTAGCTAAGGCAAACTTTGTAGATTTACACCATGTGCGATAGTTCGTTCCAGTCAACAGAACAGAGACTAAAGAAGTACCTAAATTATCAGACGTGGCAGTTGCCATAGAAAACAAAGCTTGATTAGCTTTATCATTCATCGTCTAAAACAAATTAGAAGAGCAGGAGAATCACAAAGATAGAAAAAAGAATCAAAGATGAACAAGAGGAAACGAATCAGCAATTGAACAGAGATTAGATCAGTTAACAATGGATCGCCATGAACGATCTTGTTCTTTTGGCTTTGATACCATGCAAAAGTATAGAAGAAAGAAGAAGATAACAAGGAAGCTTACGAAGGAATTACTCCGTCTCTCTTATTCCAAAAGAATCAAAAGAATAGAAAGAATATTTATACATAAAACGGAGCACGCAATGTGCGTATGACAGTTGGTAAAACTAAAAACCCATTAAATAACTAAGTTGTAACTATTCATATCTTAACAAATAAATTTTTTATATTCATTTTTAAAAGGTGAGTCACTTTATCACATGATGGTTGATGTCATTGATATTGGAAACTCAAAAAACTTAAAAGAAATAAAAAATGGACAAGTTAACATTGACATAACACTTAATAAATGAGTTAAAATTTTCATATAAGATTTAATTTTAATATTTTTTAACATTGACATAACACTTAATAAATGAGTTAAAATTTTCATATGAGATTTAATTTTAATATTTTTTAAATATTACATTTATAATTATTCACTTTAGAATTGTGAATGTACAATATTCTCTACTTTGTAGAGATTGAAGAGGATCATCGATGTATATAATATTACTCTTACATTTTTACAAATAGGTTATTTCTATTATTCGAACCTGTGATATTTTGATTATAAAAGAGCAACTTTTATCAATTACGTAAAGACATTTCTTCTCACTCTAAAATGTTATAGTCAAACTTACATATCAACTAAAATCTTAAATTCTAAAGTGATCCTTTTGCCCATTCCTTACATATAAACCTAAATGACATCATCCAAATGTCACGTGATCATTTTTCGATAAAAAAATGTTGTGTTTAATATCTTCACTAGCTATAATCTTGGATATTGATTTCTCGTAGCCTTATCCTAGTCGTTCATTTTATTATATAATTCCTTAATTTCTTTTTAGAGAAACCTAAAATAATGTTGATAATTTAACTCATTCTTGGCCTGACTTAACATGAATTGATCCAATCTAAAATTAATAAACCTACTTTCAGCTGAACTTCAAAGTGAACTTAAGCTTTTTATAATAAAAAATTTAGTATTGAGTTTTTGATTTCAGACTCAAACTCAATGACCTAATTTGAAGCTTAGATATTTTTAAGGTCCATTGCATTATAATTCATTTTGTCTTTCAAAATCCAATCAAACCTTTTTGCTTAGATCATAACTTTTTCATTCAAGTTTATTATGGGTTTCCTTTTTTTAATTAACCCAAAGCCAAGTTTATTTATTTTCAAAACTTAAATTATCACTTTATGCTTTTCCTTAATTTGTATGCCCTATGACATTATTATCAAAAAATTTCATAAGTAAAATCACAATCTTCTAGACGTTAAGTTTTACTTTCAATCATTCGACATACTTTTAGACACACACTTACTATCTCTTCTTTTAAACTCCTCAAATTTGTAAATGTTTTAAAGAATTCGGTAACAACTTGGGCTGGCAAAATAAGGTGTATAATACTTTCTCTATTTTATAGTTGGCTCATGAACTTAAGTTTTTAATGTGGCTTCACATTTTCTATTTTTAAGGTATCAACTTTATTGTGACACATACACAAGTTTATTGAGATTCATCCCTGCAAATGTCCGCATTGAATGGTTAGCTCTTAAATACTACTTCTGTTAATTGTAGTAACTATATAAAGATGAAAAACCTACAGGCCTATCGATTTGTATTGCTGACCTCCAACAAAAGGTCTTCCTCTATTAAATTATCTTTTATAAGAAAACATTCTCATATTCTGTCAAGGTTTGGGCATAGGAGTTCAATAAGGCGTATGTACTTTTTCCCTTTTTTGAAGTCTAAGTATACCTTCTCCAAGTCTACCCAAAACTCCAACCACTTTCTTCCATCAAAGAGAGGAGTAGAAAATGATTTTTCCATCATGGGTTACTTATTCACTGTTTAAGCTCATTCCAAGTCTAGCATTTAGGCCAATCTAGTTAGAGAATTTACAAAAGGGCCTAATTTGGTGCATGAATTATAGTAACTCTAGGATTAGATCGTTATTCCTCAAGTGACATGTTAATATGAAAAAAGACATGAGACATCAGGGTGTAATTGACTAGGTGACAAACTTATTTGTTGCAAGATTCGATGATAGAAGTCACTCAAAATAAGTCTCATCTTACACTAACTATAATAATATATGCTCACTTTGTCAAGTCTAATGAAATCAATCTTCTCAGAAGGAAAAGAACGCCTAATTTTCATGTAAAAAAGGATGAATAATTTGTCCTTATCTCTTTAAAAATGCTAATCCTAATCTTTCCCATATAAGTCTCAACTTTGACTTTACTATTTCCCTAGAATGAGGAACGTAACTATAACCTTATATTATTTCTTCTCTAATCTTTCGGTTTATTCATTGATACTATAAACTGTAGAAGACCTATAAGCCTTAGACTTGTGCCTACAAAATTATCTTTATATTTGGAACCCCGGTGAGTAGTTGTGAGAGGATAACCCTTAGTGAATACAAGAGGAGAAGAGGGAAGCCGTACAAGACTTGGAAGGAAATGATCAAGAAAGATTTGTCTGAGTTGAATCTTAATGAGATACTGGCTGGAAATAGAAAAGTATGGCGTGAGTGGATAAGGGTAAGGGTTAACCTTGGTAGTTCGCCAGTACAGTATAGTAGTTTTCTAGAGATGGTTCCCGCGGCACGTAGATTATAGGGATAGTAGGATTGGCATACCTATAGAGTATATAAGCAAGGACTCCTAGAGTAACTAGAAACGAGGTGAGTCAGTCCTTACAGCTTATCGAGTATGCTCAGATCTGGACTCTATCAGCTATACCCTGTTTTTAATTATTTATGTATTTAGGGTAATTTTTATCTATTTAATAACTGATCGTGTTATTTCTTCTTTTTCCCTTTGTAACCTGCATCATTCTTATCTTGTCTCATTTGCATGTGGGTCTACCAGAAACAACCTCTCTACTATGTAAGGGTAAGGCTGCGTACTATCAGACATTTTCAGACCCCGTTTTATTGCGAGACTTCAGAATGGATGATGATGATGATGATGATATTTGGAGAACATACACAAGCTAAAAGGACATACTGAAAAATATAACTTTGCTTTAAAGTAATGAGATTTGGGGAACTTTCTACTACTCTTGCTAGCTTCATAAGATTAAAAAAAAAAAGAAATTTCCAATGAAGGCACTATGGGGGTACTTAAAAAATATTTGAGAGATTCATAGTTGTTTAAAAGAAAAGGTTTGTATTGTGAGACTTTTTCACTCCTAAAAATTGTTCGACGAATATTTTGTTGCTCTAAATCTTTCCTTTCTATTAGAACTTCCCTAATGATCAATATAATAGCTAGCATTAAGTTGTTAGAAGGTTCCAATATGTCTCATACACTATTATTTCAGACCTTTCAATTAATCTGAATAAGGAAAGGAGTAAATTCTTGTGAAATCGTAGTTCAATTCTAAGGAATTCCGTCAACACGGTTTATTCATAGATTGCAAATGATATATATATATATATAAATATAAATAATTTAGAAATAATTTTGGAATCATATCTTGAGATTTTAGAGTCAAGAGTCTAAATTTGACTATTTAATTTTGGTTATTGTAAGCTAATTAACGTGAGTGCACACCTAGAATCATGCACGTACCAAAAAAAAGTGATAGACTTAGAATAATGCTTCAGAGGAGTATTAAAAAAAGTGAAGAATTCAATGTTATGAATATCGTATTTGTAGTATCATATTTGGTTACAATATCGGTCAATATTAATTGCTGTTTTGAGTAAACATTTAAAATTATAAAATATATTTTGTATTTTTAAAATTAGATAATAATTCCTTAATGTATTGTGCTATATAATCTCTAATTTTACATTAAGCATGTCTCCAAAAATTATACAATATAAACTTTAAATAATAATTATCTCTTTATTCAAATTAATATTAGTATATGTATTTTAGGCCAAACACAGCTTTGCTATCTCTTTATGCTACTTGCAAAAGGAAAAAAAAAACTAAGCTCAAAATTATGTACCAATCTAGTAGTACATTCCCTTAGTTTTAGATTCAAAATGATTAGCCTCTCAATTATCATGATAAATGATTAGAGAACCTTTAGTATTAATTTAAATATGACATGGAATTTCTATCAAGCCAGGTGATTATTACTACATTGTCAATTGATGTTAAAAGTTAAAACAATCTTCCAGAATGTCATATTGCAATCTCCCTTTAAATTAGCCAAGTTCTAACTAAAAGTTATGACTTATTCTAATTAAAATAAAGAAGTAAATAAATACTTAACTGTTGGAATCTATCAAAAAGAATTGGGTTTTTAGTCCTTATAGGGGAAGATACTAAGTTAATATCCAAGGTCCACTAAGGCATGTCAACTTATTAACCTAGTTTTAAAAAGAAAAAACAAGATGATAAGCAAAATTACAAAAGCTTTATTTGAAATTGTGTATAAAAATAGCAAAAATATGTAATCAAACTAGGAATAAGAAGTACAAATAATGTAATTCTTAACTAGCAATTACAATCAAAGGGCCTAAATTAGAGTAATATATGAAATTTTGAATTTCTAATCAAACCTAAAAAAAGTGATAGCATATAAACCAATAGATACTGTTTGTCATTTTTTTACACAATTATCTCTTAAATTCTTTTACATATCTTTGATGATGTAATATTATTATCTAGTCAATATCAATAGAACAAGTGTTTTGAAGACCTATTGCTTTATTAGAATGTTTAGATCTTATTATTTGATGTATGTAAGAGGATTGAAAATTATTTATAACAAGTAAAAAGGAAAAATAAAGAGGCTCATAATATATATTTTAGAGATGATGAAGCACAACAACTATTATATAAAGGAAAAAAGGAAAGCTATTATTGATATAGTTTTATTATTTTCCTCTAAAAACTACTCATGGTTCTCATCCTAGTTTAAAAAGTATTTTGGTTAATAAGGATGAATTTTTGGTGATGTGAACAAACATGGGTTAGATGGTTCTATCATTTACATATTCCTTTAAATGCTTTAAATTCAACCTGTTTTCAAGAATAAATAGATCCTACAATAATGATAGATATAGGATTTAAGGCATATTTTTATTATGAGATTCATGTGCCTATATTTTAAGATTTAAAAAGGTGCGTCAGTTATTTATGGATACAGATTAGTCAAGTTGGGAAAAAACATGATGCAATATTATGGCATATGGGTGGACTAATCAAAGACAAAGAAATTTGATTAATTTCTTAGTTTATTGTAATGTTGGAGCAAATTTTATCAAGTCTATTGTTGCTTCTGATATGGTAAAAAGTGCTCATTCCTTATTTTGTTTTTTTTGTGAAACAATCAAGTGGATTGGACCAAAAAATATTGTACACTTTGTTACAAATAATGCAACTAATAATGTATCAACTAGGTTTTTGTTACAATCAAAGTATGAACATATTTATTGGTCTCTACGTGTAATTCATTGTATAAATATCATTTTAAAAGTTATTAGTTGTATAGATCGTATTTCTAGTCTTCTTTCATGTGCATCTAATATCACAAATTTTGTGTATAATTATATTACATTTTTATCTTGGTTAAGAAAGCAAGAAGATTGGGTGGAGATTGTGCATCTTGTTACTACTAGGGTTGTAACTACATTTATTACTTTAAATAAGTGTTTATAAGCATATTTCAAAATTTAGTGTCAATTAAACATCTTCAAGTTATTAGTTATTAAAAATGCAAAAGGAAAAGAGGTTTATGATATAATTTAGAATGTTAAATTTTGGGAGGCTTGCTTAATTATTGTGAAGATTTTGGCTCCACTTATAAGGTTATTAAAGATTGTAGATTAAGATGAGAAGTTATCTTTAGGATATGTGTGTGTGTGTGTGTGTGTGTGTGTGTGATGGGATGAATATAGTTCATAAATTAATTATGAATCTTTTTAAAGAGAAGGAGATATTGTACAAGACTTATACGAATATTCTTGACCGGTTATGGCATACGCATCTTACTTAAAGGAGGACTTAGCAACTTACTTCCTTAATCCTTATTGTTTATATAGTGGAGATCTATATATAGGTGTTTATATTATGGGTGATCTATTTAATGAAATTGAATGCAAATGTATTTTCTCTAATGAAGAGTAATCATAGGAAACGGATGAATTTGGATTATATAGTGAAGGTTTAGGAAGTTTTGCTAGATCTTTTGTAAAAAGAGAACTTACGATAAAATTGTAACTCATTAAGTTTTCATAATTTTAGTTTATCCTTTACTTATTAATAATACTTTTTAAATTTATAAGTATTGATTTGAAATGCAGATGAGTGATTTACATTTATTTAAGTAGCTTCTGCATCATATTGTGATTTACTTACTCTTATAGTTTTTACTTCTTATTTATTATATACCAGTTTTATAATGATTTAATATGGATTGAACTTTTAAACCTTAGAATCTTCTCTTACTGATTTGATGTCTAATATAGTTTTTAAAACACTATTAAGAATAATATAGGTCTTTGAGTCTATAAGTATTATAATACGAGTTCATGTTAAGGAACATAGCTAAATATAAGTAAAACTTAAAACAAAAGCAATTACATTAAAAGTTTTATATTTGTATTGCATATATAGAACTTAACATATACATCAAATAAAACTGAAATTAAAAGAAAAGAGAAGAAATAAAAATCTGGAACTCTATTTAATAGAATATCTACTTAAATTGCATTGACCATAATTTTTATTTAGTACAAAATCTTCATCATTGAGAAGAGTCTCATCATCACTATTATTTAAATCATTTCACCAAATGACATGTCAATACTTTCCTATCCTAGATTATCTTGCAAATCACTCTCATCCACAAAAATTGGTTCGTCAAAAACCCAATCTGTTAAAAAATCAACATGATCAAGAAAAATTAGATCCACATAACTAATTTTATTACGAGCCTTAATTAAAAAATAAAATTAATATATTAAAAATTATAAAAAAATATATATTCAACTTAATAATGTTGATAACATACCTTTATTAAAGCTTTAAGTTATATCGAATAAAGACTAAATTGTTCAATATTCTATGTCCATTCTATTTCATTTTTAGAATGAATAAATTCAAATGTGATCCAATTACATTCAAACTCGATTGCACTCATACATTGGCTCATAATTCAAATTGTAAACTTTAGTAATTTTGGAACACTAGTTCTGAATTATTCCTACCAAATAACTATAAGACAACAAAAGTAATTTTATAAAAAAAATAAAATGATGATTAATTTTAAATAAGTAACAAAAGTGAAGAAATATATACCTTGATAATGTTTGTCTCTGTAATAAATTATAATGGGAATCCCAAAATCAATGCAAACATCCTTCTATGCCTCCATTTGTAAGCTAATAAGATCTTACATCATCTAAAGTTCAATAATTATTGAGGTACTTAAAAGCATTCCCCTATTAACTTCAAATTTTTTTGTAAAAATTGGTCTAAAATGGACACTAGGATTAAAAAATAACTCATTGTTTCCTTCTCATTACCGTTAGCCAGATGAAGTACTTTCACTAAAGGCTTACAAACTTAAATTACAAATTGACATCAAAATTAAAATTTATTATTTTCAAGTATAATTTTGAAAACTCATTAAACATGACATACTGAGATGCAATTCATTTATCTCTCGTAAATATTTATCTTAGCTTCTTCATTAGAATAAAGTATTCAAGTGATAATAAATTAGTTACAAATCTTGTAATGATATGATAACATAAATTCCTACCACTAGTAAAACCCTTTCTTATCAAATTTAGAACGCATACATAATTGTAGATGAACTTTGTCACTCTTTTTTTATTACTTTTTTCATAATTTCATCAATAATAGGAAACTATCTAGGATCTCTGATATTTTCCAATATCAAATCAATAAAATAGGTAGCACAAGGAATCCAACAAAAATAATTATACTGAATTTACAGCCTTTTCTTTTAACTACTTTTTAAGCAAGATCATTGTTAGGAATGAACTATATAATATTTTCAAGCCCAACTTCATTCATAGCTTCATCAGATATCTTAAATAAAATATCAACAGGATCTAACAAGGTCAAATGCATCAATAGACTTCAAAAACAATATCCCATTACTAGAATGAACAAAAAAATTATTAATAGGCTCATGAGTTCTATTTGTACACACATGATTAAACACCCATAAGTTACCTAAGTAATTCTTCTTTCATATAAATAACATTTTATTTCAGAAACAAAGCTACTCAGAAGATTATCTTTGTAATCATCAATTGAAGGAGCTTTATATCCTAGATCAAGAGAGGTAATAACATCCACTATATGCTAGTAAAAATAATAGTAAGTATTATTAAATGATACACCTACATTATACCACCATCTAGTCATTGTTATGTCCACATTAACAATTATTTCTTCAGATTGTAACAAACTACAAATTGAAGGTTAAACTTCAAGAGTTATTTATAGTGAAAAAAGTTAGATAAATATCTTCTTCTCTTCCTTATATAAGGTGCAACAATCTCTTCTTTTTGGGTAGGAATACTGCCTCCAACATTCTTTGTATCATCCTGACCATAAAAAAAAAAATCCATTACTAATTCTGTAGTTTAGACTTTGCCTTTTGTCTTTCTTATACTAATACTCTTCAAGTTAAGTTTTCCTTTGTCATTTCATGTCATGACTAATTTTCTTATAATGTTTTAAATCATCTTTAATCTTAGCTAAATGTTTGTTTAATATGGTGATTATCCCACCTTATAAATTTTTGTTACAATAAAAACAAATAATATGGTTCTTTATACTAAAAACTAATATAGTGTGAACCTAAGTTAGATTATTAAATATTTTTGAAGAGACTGAATTATCAGAAGTACTTAGATTTTCCTTCATACATCTATAGATAAAGACATATGCCAAAATTAAATTAATAACCTTAAATGAAAATAAAGTGTTCTTTTAACTTAGTTTTATTATTAACTGCAATATGCCTAACACAATACATTTATTACTTGCAAATATAAAATTATCTTTAAGTTAGTATTGAATATGTAAAAGTTCATTTAAAACATAAGAGTTCTAAACTCTTTTTTAATAAATAAGTTTATATAAATGACTTTAATCTCATCAATCATTTACATAAATAAATAAAAATTGAAGACATTTTGTAATTAACTATTACACAAACAAATGAAGACATTATTATAATATATCACCTCCTATTTAGTGATGGTATCCTAGAATCAAAGATAGAGATCAATTTATTTTTTTATTTACTTAAAGGTGAAATTCCTAAGTAACAGTAAGCCATAAACTTTAAAATATTATTATCAACATAATTAACAAGATGATATGTAAATTTGACTGATAAAGATATTAAAATAGAATTAGGAGTATTATTGTATATTCCTTGGACACAATCTATAATATTGCTGAATATTAAATAAAATATTATTACTTGTTTAAAGAATTTTTAAAATAAAAATGCATGATTAAACTATCAAAAATGATCACCATAAAGTATAAAAATTCATATGTTAACAAAAAATGCCACAACTATCTCAATTACATTAGTAAATTACTATACTATAAACAATATCTTATGTTAATAAAATTAGTGTGATAAAAATATTTAGAGTAAACAATTTATAATATTAGCTCACATAATGAAAATATTAAATATATAATGTAGCAATATTTTCTATATCATTGGTTCTCTTCTCAAAGAATGTAGCATCTAATCACTCAATAATTAATTCTTAATCAACACAATCACATTAATTAAAAATGTAGAATTTGGTTACTACACAAACTACATAAACACAATTCCCAAACTTTCAAACGTCCAATTGATTAATCACTACATTTTCACAAGTATTAAAAGTTAGGACACAAGTAATGGTGGTGAGGAGTGGTTGTAAAGAATGGTAATGCTACGTTAACGAGGGACGACAGAGATGGAGATAGAAAGAGGACATAGATTGCAGTGAGGAGCTATTGAACTATGAGAGGTGGCACTTGCCTAAGGAGTAGGAGATTTGGTTGTTGGTGCTTAAGTTTTAAACTTTAGGTTAAAATTTTGACATTTTTTAAAAGTTAACCCAGTTTGAATTAATAACTAGAATTTACATAAGATCTTTCTATACAGAAGCTCTATGGATATGTCCATAGATCCTTGACTAAAAATGATATTAAAGCCAAATTCTATTTAGTTAATAGAACAAAGTACAGTCAAACTTTCACAGTATAGCTACTCTTCTGTCATTTAATTCCAACAGCACAATGCTGTAGAAAAAATTACTTTGCCTCTAGATCTGACTCTACTTATATGAAAATCCATCGTGATCTACATAAAATAAAGAGCATTTAGAATATATCCTTTTTGATGTTAGAAATATATAGACTAATATAATTACAACATTAATTCCATAGTCACATCCATTAATCGAATTGCCAAATGTATGTTTAACAACCATAATGGGATGGTTAATAATTTGCTAATTGCATTTGACGCACATGGTAGTATCCTAACAACTATATGTTGGCCTATTAAACTATAGTTCATCACATCTTTGAAATAACACAATTAGCCTTTTTTTCTACCCCTTAGGGTAGAACATGTTATAAAAAACATAATATATGGTGAGATTTTATATCATTGCCGTGGGGGGGGGGGGGGTTTTTTTAAAGTTTGGTCTTCTACTATAAGCTTTCT
>JANSVA010000009.1:17885143-17897020 GCA_025504915.1 Erythroxylum reticulatum
GAAAGGATGTAGGAATCATTGGAGAGGATTTGGAGGGGTTTGGGTATCTCCTATGTCCGTTAGACGGACTTTAGATCCGTTAAACAGACGTTTTTGGGTCTGTAAGGACCCCCAGCATTGCCCATGTCTATTAAATGGACATTAAGTCTATTAAACGGACCTTTTTGGGTCTAGAATGGCCCCAAGCCCTATATATTTCCGGTAGGCGGACATGTAACAGACATACACTGTACACTTTTGGAAAATTGCAACTTTGACCCCCTAGATGATAGAATCTCTCTTCAAGGTCTTCATAAAATTTGTAGAAGTCCTCTTTGAAACTATACTAAAATAATCTTAAGCTGACATCTCTAGTGAAAGTTATGCTAATTGTCCTAAGATAGGTACAATATGATTGAGGATATAATCATAGTTGATTCTTTTGGCCATAGCTTCATCATCTGACCTCCAAATGAAGTGATTCTTAAAGCAATAGATTTTTAACACATTTTTCTATTACTGTAAAAGAAATATGATGTTGATTTCAAAAAGATGGATGGAAAGAAAGTGAGGATTTATTGAAAATAACCCTACAGGATATTCTACTCACGCTTTATGACTCCGGATAGTTAGGCTCCAAAAACGGAGTCCAACATGACCTTGAAAAGGAGAACAATAATTAGTAATATCATATTCTAGTATGATGAAATTTACGAGAGATAAACTATATCTTTAATATCCATTTTATATAGGTTGAAATTATAAATAGATGAAGTTAGTAGAGCAATCATCATAACGTTAATAGAAATACGCAAAATTTTTATTTATCTTAGTCTTGTTGTTTATATATACCTTGATCATGTTGCATCTTTACTGTCCATTTCATATGTATCTTGGTTATGTTGTTTTGATACTATGGCTTCTTGTTATGTTTTATCTATTAGGTGAAACAATTGTGAATTGCTTATGTTTGTCATTGGTGTGATTATTGCAATGATAACTCCTAAACCTATGGAATCCTCATCATCGACTAATATAACAATAAGTTCAAATGTTGAAAATTTGGCTTGCTATTATAGGTTAGAAGCCCTATAAAGGACTTTATGGAGTGATCACAATCTCGGTCAAAGATTCTATGGATGCTTTAATTATACAGTGAGAATATATTTTTTTATTAAATTGAAAACTTATTTTTGAAGTTTATATAATAAAATAAAATAATTCAAGTTGGGAGGTGTGACTTTTTCAAATCGTAAGACAAATTTACTATGAGAGTCGCTAAAGTGATTGAAAAATTAAGAAAATAAGTATCTATGTTAAAGAAGGGGGTCGAAGTAGGTATTACTAGAACAAATAATATTGAAACAAACATAACTAAGGAGTATGAGGAATATATAAAATTTGCAAGATATAGATGTGTTGGAAAAAGAGAAAAAAAATGAGTTCATGTTAATGAATATTGTAATAGGATTTATTTGGTACTTTTTATTTTCAACTATGTTATGGGAAAATGACATTGAATTTTTATGTATGAATTATGTTATGTATAAATAACTCGATGTAAATTATAATCAAATTTTAGAATATCATATGTTTTTGGGTGAAGGAAGCATAATATATCGTATGTTGTTACAAACTAATGTCTTAGCTTAGTTAGCCACTATCCTTGTGCAACAACTCTATCCTATTAAGTTTTTGTTTCAAAAGTTGCTCATCTACCTTAAGAATGAACAATGCAAAGTTAAGCACTTGTTTCACTATGTTGTAGCCACGAGAAACAACATAAAGAATAATATGGTGACCATGAAATTCAACCTTCTTATTAAGAAATAAGGGTATAAGATAATCGATAAAATGTTTTGCTTAGACTCTAATCATAGAAACTACTTAGCATATGTATGGTAGAACTATAAAACACTATCCTATAGATCCTATAGACACTATAGAATTCAACACCAAAAGGTTGAAGGCATAGTATATGCAACATTGTTTAAGTTACCCAAGGTTCAGCAGTTCATATTAGTCAAGAAAAAAAAATGAATAGTTTGTTTATATAGCATAAACATCAAATGACCATTATCATATATGTTAATAGTACATACATCAAAAAGCCAATAAAACATACATAAAAAAGATTACATATATATATATATAATTCATAGTCAAGTACAAATGAAGGAAACAATATGAGTTAAAATTTTTATGTAAATGTGTTATTGACATATATATATATTGTTTCCTTCATTATATATAAATAATCTTGTACATATGAAGATTATGTCAATTATGTTCTCCTTTTGTTTAATTTAGCTTGTTAATATTGTGAAGTAATACTAGAGTATCTTTTAAATCGTAAACCCCTTGGTTCAAAGAATAATTTGACTATATGCAAATCAACATCTCCTAACTTTCTTTCATTAGCATGTCTAGATCAATTATTCCAACTAAGATAAATTGATAAAAAAAGCATTTCGTATAATATTGCTTTGTTGACTCGATATAGCATTATTATCAACTCTGTTTGAAAATTTTAACTATTTCTTAATAAAAATAAATTCATCAATTATTAAGATAAATATAAATTGATTAAAAAACCATAGGGTTATATTCCTATAAAGAAACTTCTATGATAACCTGATAAACATAATAGTAAACATTAGTTATTGCAAGGTTTAAATATCGTATTCATGTGATTCAAATAAGGATTTCATACGTATGAAGAAGCCTTAGCATCTAATATTGAGTTATTCCTATTACATAGGACCTATATAGATACCCCTCTCTAACATTTAATGTAGGTAGACTATATGCAATTTCGAAGCTACCTTTTGAAGTTCTTTCCCTTTCAATTATCATGCCAATTGTGATATATATGATTTGCACACATTTGGAGAGTTGCATTTGGCAAAGTCTCCTCTATAGCTCTAACCAATCCATAAATCAATTAAAAAAATATTAGTTAATATTTAATATTATAATCAAATCAATTATAACTAAATAAACATAAAGACTGTAAGTCCTTCACCACCATTCAATTCCAAATTAGATGTTAATAGATTCATAAACCAACTTCATGAATCTGTGTTTTCTATCTCCTAAAACCCAAGCTAATGGATATATTCCTCCATACCATCCCTACCTATTGCACTCAATAATTGTCTTAGAAACTTTATCTTAAAAAATCAACCATCTATCATAAAAATAAGTCTTAAATGTCTCTATTGTCTTTTCATGGCATTAAAACAAATGCATAACAATTTGAACTACAACAAAAGATAACAAAGTATAAATATGATGTATAATAAAAGATAATGAAGTATGAATATGATGTACAATAAGATAAGTATTAATAAGATAATGAAATTTTCATTTATCATTACTAGTAGCAAAGAACTCTCCTAATTCCTTGATAGTTGTAACTTTATTATTAATCTGAGATTACTTAACTCCAACTTACATATATATCCCTATACCTTTGTGTATTAATTAACATAATTTTTTCCTATCTCTTTCTTTAATCTCCTTTTTGCTCTTGGGCATATGCCTGAATTAACAAAGATATTAAGTTTCTCTTTGCACTTTTCAACCTTTTTTTTGTTTTGTTGAGATAATAGGCTTTTCAAGAATTATATCCTTTGAAATATTTCATCAAAAATTTAGAGAACCAATTTTGGTTTGTTAGTTGTGAAACAATTATAATCAGGTTTTTAAGTCTTCACTTTGAAACATCTATAGTTCTTATCATATCTAGCATAAAACTCCCAAGGCCATCTATCAATAAACCCAACCTTAATCCTATTACTCTCACTCTTTTTTAACCTAACATTATATTTTGTTTGTACTGCATAATCGAAAACATCATCTTTAAATTCTTTTACAACTCCAAATTCCATACCTAATCTCCTCTATTATGTAACACTTGCAGGATTATGCCTAACACCTGAACTTAGTCTATACAAAGCTTTACCTTGCTCTCTTCCACTAAGATATTTATCACTACTAATAAAACTACCACAATTAGTTGGATCAGTTTCAACTAGTTGACAGTCATCCAAAATATCTATATGTAATTATGACTAAACAAATCCAACATGTTCATCCCTATGTTTCTCCTAGTTAATCCGTATGTTTGTCCATATTTACACCTTGTTCATCAACATCATGGTCACCAACATGTTCCACTCGTCTAGTTATATATAATATGTCAGGAGCAGGGAAATGTATATCTATATTATGAATTACATACATATTATCACTCCCATAAATTTTCATAAGGTTTGCTAGCCTAGTACAACCTATTTGACTCAATAAGTCTCAATGACTCTTTGAAGTTGAAACTAGGTAACCTATAATATGCCTTATAAATTTTATAGTACCCTAAATCCTTACCTGTCTCATATATTTTCCTATTACTGATATAACCAATTCAACAAAAAAGCCTTATACTTCCATATTGAGCCATTATAACTTGTACAACCACTATTAGATAACAATTAAAGCAATATAAGTCATTAAAGTGACCAAAATGGGATATTAGGTTTCAACCAATTAACAAAATGCTTACGTACAATTCCAAAAGCATGTTTATCAATAGGGAACCGATAAAAAATGATAATTCAAAATGACACAAAAGTACATAAGCAAGTAAGTTTGATAGGAGTTGCATTAAATTCAGTGAGCTATATTTTGTGATAGCCACTTTATATAGTTAACTAATGCAATATACAAAGGAGGATCATTCATTACAAGTGCTATACATATGACTCAATGCCTTAAAGAAGATAAATACTAAGAATATTCAATGAAAATAGTTATATAAATCTACCTTGAAGCATTTCTTTTTTATAAGTAATTCCTTTTTTAAATATAATTAAACTTTAATTATTCTCAATATAATTAAACTTGCCTTCTACTAAATAACATTATTAATATTTTATTAGGATTTTAAATTTTTACATAATTGAATATCATTTTAATTAGATTTACTTTTCTTATATCATTAAAGCTCTTATGTAGCACCAAAAAGAGTCGACAAACCTATTGAACTCTGACAAGTCTAATCCATACAGTTGCTTAGGTGTATTAAGAGGAAACCTACCCTCAAGTACTAAAATTACATACATAAGATAATATAGAAATAAAATTAGGTAAACTGTATAATCAATAACTCCACATAACCTTACCATCCAACCTTATTATACTCATATCGTGAATGAGTAATTAATAGCTTTTTAAAAATTTAGCAATGTCAAATCTTATCCATTTCAAGGAAGGGATATCCTTGCATAAAAGTCAAACTCCACTAAAAGCTAGCCTAAGAGCAAACATATGAAACTAAAATTTATATAAACATTATACTTTATATTTGATGAATTAATATGAAGTACTGGAATTGATTACATTTGCTAAAATTTAGAATTATAACTCCATTAACTTATAAAGATTGAATATATTCATATTATAGTCTTTTTCAATCCTATCATATGGTCGTACTTTATTGCATCCATTTGAGGTTGATTTAGGAGATTAAACTTTTTAGAAACAAAAGAATGCCTATTGTTGGCTCAAAATATAATTTACTAAGTATATTCCACTAATCTTATCATCATGTTTAGTGGTAGAGTTGATTTAAGATAATGCTCCTTTGACTTAAGAACTATAGAAGTAACGAAAAAAACACAAAAAGAAAGCACAATGCTTCATAAAACCAACAAAACTTATGTTCACTCCTTTTTATATAATGTAGGCTCCTTTTACAATATAAATGAATGATTGCCTCTATATGATCCCTGCAAAAATGATAAGAAAAATGGCAAATGAAAACATGAAAAGACAAAAGAGATGAAATTTTTCACATAAAAGAAATCAAAGTAGGGCTACCAAGATAGGTGCCAGTGAATAATGAGTAGCTGAAGAAGACGAAAAAGGCAAAGTGAAGAAGCTATTGGAAGAGAATGCCCCTACAATTGGAGAAGAAGAGAGGAATGTTAAAGATAACAACAATAGAGAATGATGACGGGTAAAATAGGGTTGGAGATAATTTTTGGTATGAAATTATGATTAGGGAGATATGCATATATTTAACTCTCTTTTCTGTTGCACGGTCTGCCATCTCTCTTCTAGTTTTACCTTTCTACCCCTATTTGGAAAATAATTTCCCACTCTTGGTGTGCTGTCGGTGGTTGACAACAGCTACTCTCCCTCCATGGGGGGTTTGACATAGGCTAACAAGGACCAAAAGGAGTCCGGAGAAGATTTTCTGACTTTATCTTATAAATCCCCAACTAGAATTTCAACTCCAAGTCAATTATTGGCGGGTGTTTGGAATAAGAAGATATAGATAACTTAAACCAAAATATAAATGAAACATTACTAAGAAGTGTCCAAAAATGGGATTATATGTCCTCCTTTGGAATTGTTGAAGCTTGGAGAAAGAGCTCAGTCAACAGCCTTAATAGGGTCTTTTTGGAATGAAAGGATGGAGTTTCCTAGCATTCAGACTTGGGCTAAATCAAAGTGGGGTAAGAGAGGTTTGGAGAGAACAATGCTAATGGAGGATGGCATAATGTTGTTTAAATTTGCTTTGGAAAATAAATTGGATAAAATATTGGAATTAAGACCATGACATATACGTGGACAACCAATGTTTATGGAAAAATGGAAGCCTGGAATTGAGGTCAACAAAAAAATACATAGAGATGTTTCCTATCTGGATACAATTCCATAATCTTTTACTGGAGTTACAGATAGTGGAAGGATTAAGCTTTATATTTAGTTCCTTGGGAAAGCCATTATGCATGGATGTACAAACATCTAATATGGAGAGGATTGGTTGTGCAAAAATTTGTGTGGAAGTGAGTAGAATGCTAAACTTCCAGAGATGTTATCTATAATGAGACTCAGGTTAAAAGGTGAGATGGATAAGGCTACCATTAAGCTATCTTATCCGTGGAAGCCACATAATGTCACCAAAAAATAGGCCTACTGGGAAGAAATTTAAAATAGGTTGGTAGGAGGAACTTGGAATCAGAACTAGATTTGAGTGAACATGGTAAGGTAGCTGAAAGACATCAAAGTTTTAAAATAGAGCAAATTGTTAATTTGAATAGTCCTTATGATAATAATGGTGATGTGGAATAAGGGAAGGGTGTCGATGAGAATGTATATATGCAACTGAGCCTAATCAACAAAGATATTGGGAGAGATATGGCACAAATCTAGCCTTCTATATAATTAGGTGAAAGTGAGGATATTGGTAATAAGCTGATAATTAGTAATGATCCAAATCAAGCAACTGGCAACATATATATCAAGGAGCATGGAGAGAATTCAATGATTCAGGCCACTTTGGAGATGATTCAGGCTGTGGAAGACTTGGAGACAATTCCTAAAATTCCAGCGCAAAAATTAGAGCAGAATGATTCTAAGGAAGGAGGATTTGTTATGCCTAATTCCTCTAGAAGGAAATCGACCAGAAGGTTGGCTAAATCAAAAGGGGTTTCCCCTTAGATGACTATTCTTATATGGAATAAAAAGGGGCTAAATGATCCTCTTAAGAAGATGGTTAAGGAATTAGTAGTTGGAAGGAAGCCTGTTTTGGTAGGTCTTCTTAAGACCAAAATAAAGGCACCTTTTGATTAGAGGGGAGTGGCTTTTTTAGGTGCTAAATGGAAGTATATATCTAATCATTCATACCATTATAATAGAAGAATTTTATGTTGCTATAATTCTGATTTTGTTGAGGCTAAGGTCATCAGGATTAGTGAGCAGTATATACATTTACATTGTTAGCTAATAGGCAAGTTCTACTTTGAAGTAACTATTATTTATGCATCGAATCTTGTATTTCATAAGGAAAATTTATGGGATGAGCTGCATACTATTCATTCTGATATACAACTCTTATGGCTAGTAATTGGAGATTTCAATTGTTGTCATAATTATGATAAAGTAGAGAGTGGTGCGAGGTTTACTGTTGGAAAAGGGAAAGAACTCACACTATTATTCTAAAGGGTTGATTTATTAAATTTTAGAGGAGTAGGCAGGTGGTTTACTTGGACTAACAAACAATAGGGGAATATGCTAATAAAGAAAAAAGTAGATAAAGCTTTGGTGAACTATAAGTGGCTTAATTTATTCCCTCGAGCTTCTACCTATTTTGGTGATCCTATTTTCTCATTTTATGCCTCCATACTGATCCAAAAAATGATGAATGGGCAAGAATTTGAGCTCCTTTTATATTTTTCAATGGATTAACTTAAATGGAGGGTTTTATGGCTTTAATTAGCAAGGTGTGGGATCAGGAGGTGTAGGGTTATAAGACTTAACAACTCATGTAGAAATTGAGATTAGCCAAAGTTGCTATTAAACAATTTAGTAAGAGACATAACCAGGACCTTAAAAAACTAAGTAAAGCATTGGCAAATGCCCGATAGGATTGTTATCAGGATCCTCATAATGTGGGCCTAAGGGACATAGAAACTGAGAGGCTAAAGCAATATCAGGAGGGCTGAACTTGCAAATCTCAATTTTGAGTCAAAAAGCAAGGCATACATAGCTTAAAGATGCTGATGCAAATAAAAGTTTTTTTTACGCTTCTTTACTTGCTAGGAGGAACATCAATACTATTACTGAGTTGAAGGATGAATTTGTAAGGTTATTTCTAATCATTAGGAGCTATCTAATTCTATTAGAGTCTACTTTCTAAATCTTATGGGAAGGTTTGAAATACGATAGAGAGGATTTGGTGTAGACAGTGTGCTAAAGTTCAATCTTAACCAGTCACTTATAGAGATGCCTAATGCCCTTTTCAATGCTCAACATGTGAAGGAGGTGCCATTCAGTCTCAATAGTTCTAAAGCTCCTGGTCTAAATGAATATTCTGTTGGCTTTTTCTAAAAAACTTGGTCCATTACGAGTCCTCTCGTAACTAATGTTGTGTTGGAGATTTTTATCCTTCTAGTTCCATGCTAAAGAAGGTAAATCACACCTCCATATGCTTAGTACCTAAGAAGGAAAAGCCTACAGTGATTTCAGATTTTAGACCCATCTCTTGTTGTATAACTGTTTACAAAATAATTGCTAAACTATTGGTAGCCAGATTGAAGATTGTTTTAAATGGTTAATTTGGCATAAGGTGCATTATTGCCTTTGCAAAGTATTATGACAACATCTTGATTCTGTAAGAGCTGTTGGGTACGTATCATTCTAGTAAATGTATTAAGAGTTATGAATTGAAGATGGACCTGTTTAAAGCCTATGATACCATCAACTGGACTTATTTATACGCTTACTTAGAGGTTATTGGTTTGCTTGTGAGATTTCAAAATTAGATCATGAAATGTATTTAATCTACTTCTCTGGGGATTCATTTTCCCCTTACCTTTTCACATTAGCTATGGAAGCTTTTTTTAATACTTTTTTCTAAACTTGTAGAATGTAATGGACTGTTTCAATATCACCATAAATGTAGAGAGATGAAATTTTCACATTTTCTTTATGCAGATGATGTGATTCTCTTTTGCAAAGCAAAACTCACTCTATTCGGATGTTGCTGAACATGTTGTAAACCTTTTATGGTTTTTTAGGAATGGAGATAAATGTGCAAAATAGTGGAGTCTATGAAGCCTCTAATGTTAGGAACCTTGAATGGATCAGTAATTTGGTTGGTTTTGAATTACTGGCTACTCCTGTATTTGGGAGTGCCTATTACATCGGGCAAACCCAAATTTTCAGGCTTTCTTCCTTTGATTGAGAAACTAAAAACCAGAATACATGTTTAGCAAAATAGGTTCTTGTCTGTAGCTGCCAGAGTGACCCTCATCACATCTATATTAAATAGAATGCATGTTCATTGGGTAGCATAAGTTCTTATATCAAAAAGGGTGATTAAGGAAATAGATAGATTGTTGTAATCTTTTTTGTGGATTGGACAAAATGATAATAGCAAACAGTCCAAGGTGAAGTGGAGTGATATTAATATTCCAAAGAAAGATTGGGGATTCGTGATCATTCCCATTACTCAAATGCAGAAAGAGGATTTGGAGATTACTGAACGATAAGGAAGCTTTGTGGGTTAAATGGGTGAATGCTTATCATTTTAATAATCAAAACTTTTGGCAGATACAAGAATCTTGAGAATGTTTATAGATCTTTAACCATATGCTCAATTTAAGAGAGTAGATATACCTTTATTTGAAGAAAAGTTGGGGGATGGTGAAGAGATATGGCTGTGGTTCAATGATTGGACTGATTTCAGTCCTTTTATACGAAGACCTGAATTAGCTACTCTCAAAAATAGAATTCCTAATGATGCGAAAATGGCTTGGTTAATAAAGGATGGGGAATGGTTTGGTAATTTTAGGAATTTTTAGTTGATAGTTGAATATCTTCTGAATATATCTGTAGAGAGGAGAAAGGATAAAATGATATAGGCATTTCACACTAGTGGGACTTTCACCAATAGTTCTGGTCACAGCTTACTAATGTAGCAGCTAGAGTTAGTCTCGTGGGTTGATGTAATGTGGAAGCAAGTTTTGAGTCCCAAAGCTGCAGTATTCTCATTGCTAGTGATAAAGAACAGGCTAAGAACTAAAGACAAGTGGGTTTGTAGGTTTGATCCTATATATGTACTACGGAAACAATTGAATGAAAACAGAGATCATTTGTTCTTTGAATGTAGCTATAGCAAGTCAGTGTGGAGCTGAATTTTGAATATGATGCAACTTCCAATCTTCAACTTATATGGTATGAGACATTGAATACGATCATTAGGTGCATTAAAGCAGCTCAGAGGAATAGCATTCTCATCAAGACTTCATTTCATATAGTAATTTATTCCATTTGGAGAAAAAAGGAACATGAGACTATAAAAGAATGAGGAGTAACATAAATATCAACTTGTCGAGCAAATTGTAAACATGATTAAAGTGGTTATGATTGCTAATGAGAAGTAATGCATAGGTAGTCAAGAACTTAGAGCAAATTGGTTGTTTTGATGTAAATTTTTATATTTTGATGTACAACCTACTTAGTATAGACGCACTTGACTCTAATTGTATGATTCTTATTTAGGATCGTGTAATAGCTTTTGCTATAACATAATTTATTTTAGTTTTTCAAAAAAATTATGATTAGGGATTTTTGTTAAGCAAAATATCCAAATAGTTATAATATTTGTATTAATTAAGAAAATAATTATATTAATTATAATATGTTAAGTTTTTTAATAAATATGATTGATTTCTACAATGCCACATAATACGTATGTGATATTGTTAACCCATTTTAAAGGTAAAATATTATTTTTATTACGTTAGTAATGACATAGTAGATAACTAACAATGTTAGGTTTCTGTTTTTCATCATATAAGGTTTATTTTAAACATATTTTAAGTGTTAGGGTTTAATTTGAATAAGATAAAATATTAAAGTTTAATTTGTATTTTTTAATACAATATAAATTTTAAGTAATTTATTTAATAATTTAATAATTAATTCAATTGAATGCATCATTGCAAAGTTAAACATATTTTTATTTTAAATTCACTAAGGCCTTGTTTGGTTAGTACAGATTGTTGCCAAGGAAAGTAATCTTTTTCTTAAAACTTAAATTATTACATTTGGTTCGTTTTTTTTAATTGTTAGGAAAGTAAAAACTTTCCTAATTTAGGGAAAGTAGTAACACTTTCCTTGGATTCTAAATCAAAACACCTCCTTAGTATTTGGATTACTTTCCTCATAAATTTAATCTAAAAAATATATTAGACAATCTAACCCTTCCTTCTCTCTCAACTCTGCGACTTTAAGATATATAAATTTCAAATAAATTTTGATTTAATAATTAAAAATATATAAAATAAATATTAGCTTATAAATAATAATTTTTAAATTATTTAT
>JANSVA010000009.1:17912957-17949316 GCA_025504915.1 Erythroxylum reticulatum
TTAAAATCATGTTTTTGGGATAACTAGTTAACCATATAAGTTAGTAGTTGGCTGATATAGATTAAAGTTATTAAATATTATGTATTGAGAGTTTGTTCTAACATTAATTGATGTTTTAGTTGACCAATTTCTCATATTGATTGACCACTATGTCTACCAGTCGACCAATATTCCAATAGCTAGTAAATATGGTGCTTTTAATGGATAATGGTTGAGTAATATACATACTAGTCAACCAATGTCTCAATAGCTAGTGAATCTAGTTCCCTTAATGTATATTGATCGACCATTGCTCTATGAATAACCATTGTAATAGCTAATTCTTGAATCCAACAACTAGTAAAGGTCCTAAAATACTATAAATAGGTGCTTTCTCATTTTCCATCAAGAATCAATTGGGTGTATTTTATATGTGTTCCTAAGTGTTTTTCAATCATTTAAGCATCATTATTTCACATTTGTATGAATGATTCTATTTATAGTTATCAAGTGAATAAATTAGATAAATTTAAGTTGTAATACATTATTGGATTGTTGGATATCATACTTAGGAGTAATCCAAGGGGATTAAGCTTCCTTTTCATCTTAAAAGAAGATTGTAAAAAGGGTTCCTCTTTATCGAGAAAGATTATACTAAGGTTATTATTCATCCTAAAAGAAGAACTGTAGTGAAATTTTAAAACGAGTCTTAGCAGTGGACATATGTAATGGTTGTTTGTCAAATCACTATAAATCAGTTTGGCTTCTCTTTTCATTATCCTCTTTAAATTATTGTTCAATTGTTTAATTGATTTATATGAAACAATTTTCTTATTCTTATTTATGTTGAATGTTGTTAATTGAGTATATTGGTTAGAAAATTTGTTAAATTTTATAAACACCTAATCCAACCCCTCTTGGGTGCCATTAGGGACTAAAACGTGGTAACAAAGTAGGTCTATTAAGCTAGCATTTCTAACAGAACCATATGGTGAAGATCTTAACAACATATTTAGGAGCATCATCTTTATTCAATTAAGAGGGAAAAAATATTAGTTGAGCACCTTTTCTTGATGGAATGATTACCTATACTATGAAACTAGGGTGAACTTTTTCTTAATGAATAAAAGTTTTGATCAATGGGAAATAGTTTCAAATGGTTCCTTCATTCCTATAAAAATTGTAGGTAACAAAAGATACCAAAATTAAAAGAATAATTGAAACCTTAAGAAGAGATTAATTTCCTTGAATTGTAGAGTTGTAAACATTCTATTTTGTGCCTTAGGAAGAAATGAATTCAATATGCACTTCAAGAAAATTACAGAACATCGAAGAAAAAAATTTCGTCATAAATTGGAAAAAAAATTACATTGTAAATTAGCGATAGAATAAAAAATTCATCTTGAAAAGAGGACAAATTGTCGGTAAATTAAAACTAAATGAAAATGATGATGTTTAAATTGGAAGAAAATGTCGTTGTTTTCCTTCGAATTAAATCAACAAATGCAAACCTTCCTTCTCTTCTTCTTCTTCGTTTTCTTCTTCATTTTCTGTTCTCCTTAGTTTCCTCCATCTCTGACATATCTATCATATTTTGTTCGTCTTTAGTCCATCCGTTCATCTATCATCTTTGCTTCCTTTATTGAGGTTGGTCGTCCCTACTATTGGGTTTTTTTAAGCTTCATTTTGTGTTGTTAAATGATTTTATTTTTGTTGGTTTTCTTTATGTGGATTGAGTGGTCAAGGTTTATTTTGATTATTAATGGGTAGTTTTTCATTACTATGTGTTAATGTTAGTGAATAATGAAAAAAACATAGTTTTGAAACAAATTAGGGATGAATTTGTGTAGCATACCAAGTGTCCGATGAAAGTTCTATCAGGGATGAAAGTTTGATGAATTGGTTTTAAAACTTAGAAATTGAGATGTGAACCTTAATTAACACTTACATTGAGTTTTAAAGCTTAGTAGGGTATTTGAATTGAGGTAGTTAAAGGGTTTTTTCAAAGAAAGGATATGTTAAGTATAGGTGTGTTTGAAGAATAAAAAAAATGAAATTGGAAATTAGTTTGAGTTGTGGATTTGTATATGTACAATTGAATTTCCTATATGTATAAAGAAAATAAAAAGGAGAAATTTTAATTTACATGATAAAAATAGCCTATGTTTTTAATAACTGATGGATTAAATGAGGAGATTACTGAGTATGTGAATATATAATGTGGCTTATAGATTCTCCGTCAATTTATTCACCCAATGTATTTTTCAAGTTCTCTACTATTCTCTTTGGTTTTAATCTTCTTAATCTAGAAAATTCTTCACCTTTAACCTTAACCTCATTCCAACTGAGACATAAGGACCTTTTGATTCAAATGTGCATATAATTAAAGACGAAAATATTAGTAGTAACATATTTTCTTATCATCAAAATCATGAGCTAGAGCCTCAATTAGTCTAATAATCTTCTCTTTTTATAATAAAATACATTTGGAGATATTTGAGAAAATAAATCATATTAGATAAACTATCCCTATTTTAAATCAATGTATAGTATAAAAATAAATGATATTATATAAACCCACTTTATGTCAAATCAATCTGTAATGAATATTCCCCCTTTAATTCATGCTTTATGAATGATTGCATTTTAGTATTATCATTCTTTCCCATTTTCATCAAAATTAAATAGGATATTTGGTATATAAAGTTATAAGTATGAATGGGAAAAAATTATCACTTCCCTATCTCCTTTTTCAGAAAACCTATTATATAGGTAAAGTATATATGCAAAGTGGTTGCTAAAAATGATTTAGTTTTCAAATGGTTCATATACTAATTCGAAGATCAATATATCTTTTTCCTCTTATGTACATGCATCAATCTTTTCTTCCTCTCCCCTTAATTATGAATGACTAAGTTAATATTCTCAATTGTCATCAATGCGAAGGAAAGTATTTACACCCTTTTATATACTACCAAAAGTTACTTCCTTTTCTTCTTTAATTGGTTCAATAGTTATTTTTTATACTAATTTCCTTATTTAACTCATATAAGGGCTTCTAATAATTTTTCTTTTGCAATAATTGTTAAAGATACCATTGTTGTTCCTTGTTGGATATTAATAGAGATTATATCAATTCTTAGAATTATTTTATGCTACTTAATATTACAAAAAAAGTTAATATGTTCTAAGTACCCACACAAACTTAATCATTTTTAAAAATAATTTATTTTTGTATGACCATAATCACCAAAAAAAATTATCCTATAGGATAAAAATTGAAAGTGTTAGTGTCATATGAGAAAGATTTAAAAGAATATGATTACATGCATTTTTAGGTATTGACAAATGATATATGTGATATGAAATTCTTTTATAGATTTATGAAGAATTAGGAGCTCTCACTTTTTGATGAGAAGGCATATCATATGAATTGTCATATCATATGTTCCTTTCATAAAATTGGGACCAATGGGAATTTGGAACGTATGTAAAATACTTGTATGGTGGACTATAATGACTACGAGCTTATGTTATACCATTCTAATGGAATTTAGGTTTATAATAAGTGTGAGCATATTTAATAATCTGTTTCATCCCTTTTTGTAATACCATTCTAGATATTATGATTGTTTCATGCCTTTTTGTGCCTTCATATGTGAATTATAGTTTTTTTTGCCTTTAAAGACTTCATGTTTATATCTAGAATATGAAAAATACATGAATGCATGAAATTTCTCTTTTTAATATGAAATAGAATGTTGGATAAACATGTAATATTTATACATATTTAGCCACAGGCTCATCATATAAGTGCTTTCCCCTCACAAAGAGAGTGTTGTTGTTAGAGGGTGCACTTTAATAATTGAAACCAATTTATCATTAGAACTCTTTAGGGCTCCAAGTATTAAATTCAATTTTTCACTACCTATATTGAATCTGGAAAAAGAATTTTTGAGGCCATTGATGTACTTCTTAAATGTCTTATTTTCATGCAATAAATCATACCCATTGTCATTGGAAACAACCACACTTTTAGATTATATTATGACATACATATCACATTTAAATTTGTCATTCTTAATCATACATGTATTTAAGAGTTTTTAACCCAAAGGCATATTTACAAATTTCTTTCTTATTTTTCATGCTCATGATTCCTGCACATTCAACAAACTTACCATATAAAAGCTCATTTATGATTAGTTCACTTAATGGTATTAACATTGTCAAGTATGTAGCTAATAATGATTTTGACTCATTTTTTAGATAAACAAAGATTCTATGGATGTTATCAAAAAGTTTTTTGCCTATTCTAAATTAACTTTTCAATTACTTTTAGTGATATGTAGTTTAAGGGTTAGAGGATCATAACACCTACTTAAAATTTCAATAGTGAACAAAGATATTATTTTATGGATAGATCAAATTTAGTTTGAATATCTTAATGTTTTATGCAAAGATATTGTTTTATGAAACTGAATTTGTTAATTAAAGGACATGAGAGTCCTATAAGGATTTAAGCATTCATGAAAATTTTCTTTTCTTATGTGGACATGTTCTTTGATTATGAATTTCTAGATCTTGAATTTCATCTATTTGAGATTACATATAAGATGCATACAAACATTAAAAATGATAAAGTCACCTAGGATTTGAATTTAAGCCAAATTTTAGCCCTTTTATATATTAATATACTAATGTGTCCTTCGTTTAGCCTAATTTAAAAGTCAAGCTCTTTCTGTGTAATGTTTCCTAAATAACCTTAAGCTTAAAAAGAAAAATAATTATTTAGTCTTTAATTCATAATGATTGATGTTTTTTACTTGTATTTTGATGTTTTACAAATGAGATGCAATGAAATAAGTATAGGGAAAATGGAAAAATGTATAAAAGAAGCAATGTAACAAAGGGAGCTTAGTTGTAATATATTCATTGAACTAGCTAATTATTTATTTCTTTCTTGCAGGTTATGTTCTGTGTTGAAGAGCGTTGATAATTGGTCTTACTAGATTAAAAAAATTAATTCTAAGTATTCACACAAATGAGGTCCTTGGAGAATAGTTCTTAATTTTTCTTTCAACCCATATTATATACTCTTTTTATGAGAATATGACCTATAGTAATTTAAAGAAAATGCGATGCTTTTTTGTTTCTTATAAGGATTGATATAAAATTGGAGCAAGTTTCATGTCTTTATCTTTATAAAGAGACCTATAATGATTGTGAGTTTGTTTCATAGCATTTTAATGATAAAAAGGCCTATATGAATGAGAAGGAGGTTGTAAGTTCTTTTTAGATGACCTTGCATAAAAACTGTGCCTATTTCTGCCTTAACTATTATACCCTCTAGGTTTAGAATGTGATCCATACATGAATTTTCTTTTTCTTGGGACTTAGGGGATGATAAATAGGCACGTATGCTATGTTGTCTACATTTAAAAATTGCAATATGATCAAGTGAAGATTTAGACATAGTCTCATCAATAAAGTTAATTGTTGTCTTTTTCTATAATAATGGTTTTGCATAATAATGGTTATGATCTTACGAAAAATTTATATGATGTCTTTGTCTATATATGATATCACAAAAAATGGTTATAATTTGTAGGATATGAAAACATTCATAAAAGGAAAAAAATGCAGTAGATAACTTAAAACTTATGCATATCTGTACCTGTGCTCAGTTCAAAACTTATCAAAAATTAGCTAATTGTTTATTGTCTTTCTTACAGGCTAAGTTCTGTGTTAAAGAGTGTTGATAATTGTCCAACATCATTCGTCTTCTTTATAGTTTGCGATTATCTGTCTATCAAGGTAAGTCATTCAACTACCTAATGTCTACAATGTGATCGATTTTGTGTTGTTCTTTGCAATTTTACCTCTAACAATGATTAATGGGTTTTTACGCTAGGGTTTAATTTCTAAGTATCTACATTTGGGCATTGTTTAAATTGAAACATAAAGGCTTGAATTTCAATGTGATTAATTCAAACTGAGTATTAACATAAGAAATTCACGTAATTGATACAACAATTCTTTGCACAATAAACCCCTATGATGGTATATAGGCCAGAAATCTATGATGCAGTTCCCATAAGGCTTATTGGTGAGAGATTCCATGAGTCTAGGAGTCATAACGAGAACTTGCTTTCTCGATTCACAGGTATAAACAATGCCATATACCATAGTGCTTATAGATGCTTTTTTTACATCTTAATGTCCCTTTGTACAGGATGTAAATTGCTTTATTTGACTGATACTCATATATATTGTCCATTAATTAAGTCAATGTATCGATAAGCCAAGTACAGTTCATTTATAGGTTGCTTATAAGGTACTAAGATATATTAAGGATACTAAAGAGGAAAGCCTTATCTTTCCTCACAAATTCTTCTAGGAAGTACTAAGGTTCTTATGACTTAGAATATGGTGATTGTCCAATCACTAAGGTGGAATTAGTTGTGATTGAGTTTTCTAATTGTGAAATCATATGGTGAGATAGGTTGGTCTCAATTGAGAGGGGAAATGGTAGGAGACTTGTAAAAACATAAGGGAAATGAAGGATCTCATGATCTGTAAAACAAAGATTAAATGTTCTATAAGACTAATACGAATAGTACCATAATGATTATTATATCTAACTATGAAAACACTTTTTTGAATAACAGTTTTGCAAAAATGATTAATGATGATAGATCTTGGATGCATAGACGATTAACACTGGATGGTTTCGTTAATCTTGAGTTTGTTGAGGGAGTTGAAGCTTTTTTTATTATTCATATTCTCAACCTGCATCTATGGATGGTCCAAAGATCATATGTCTAAGTAAAAAGTGCAAACATATTCGTTTTCTTCCTATTGATGAAGTGAATCTCCATTTGCTAAGAAAAGGGTTTATTACAAATTAACATGGGGAGCCTTTAATTTGTAACGCCTCAAAGTTAATGAAGTATTCTCATCAATAAATGTGGATGGGTTTGAAGGGGGATTGGATTTATAACAAATAATATGTTCGCAAGTGAAAATCCTTAAACCCAAATGGTTGATGATGTAGTTGGTTATACCTTTTAGGAAAATATAGAAAATATTAAAGAAGAAGTATACCTACATACTAAAAAGTTTTTAGACTTGCTAAAATCAACCAACAAAAAATTAAGGCCAAATTATGAGACCATGACTCAATTATCTTCAATTGCTCAAATATTGAACATAAAGTTTGAAGGGCATATTTATAATTGAAGTTTGGATAAAATTCTTGTTTAGTATAATGAATTATTGCCTCCTAATCATACAATGGTTGAAAATTTCTACAATATGAATAAACTTATTAGGGGTCTTGGTTTGCCAATTCAAAAAATTGATTGTTGTAATTGGGATGTATGTTGTTTTAGGGAGATGATATGAATTTACAAGAGTGAAAATTTTGTGGTCAATCTAAGTTTAAACCTAGAAAGCATTCTATTAAATAGAAATTAGTACCCTAGAAGTGGATGTATTATTTCCTGCTAACTCTAAGACTTCAAAGACTATATGCTTTTGATGTTACTGCATCTCACATAAGATGGCATAATGAACATGAACAAGAAGAGAGAATAATGAGCCATCCATCAAATGTACTTGCATGGAAACATTTCAATAACACTCATTCTAAGTTTGTAGTTGAAAGTCGAAATATTAGGTTAAGTTAATTGACAGATAGATTCTAACCTTTTGGACAATCCGACTAACAATATTCATCATAGTCAATCATAATTACTCCTTATAATTTACCTCCATGAATGTGTATGAATCAGACATATATGTTCTTAACAGTGAATGAATTATTACCTCCTGATCATACAATGATTGACAATTTCTACAATATGAATAAACTTATTAGGGGTTTTGGTTTGCCAACTCAAAAATTTGATTGTTGTAAATTTGGATGTTTGTTATTTTGGGGAGATGATATGGATTTACAAGAGTGAAAATTTTGTGGTCAATCTAAGCTCAAACCTAGAAAGCATTCTATGAAATAGAAATTAGTACCCTAGAAGCGGATGTATTATTTCCCGCTAACTCTAAGACTTCAAAGACTATATGCTTTTGATGTTACTACATCTCACATAATATAACATGATGAATATGAACAGGAAGATGGAATAATAAGCCATCCATCAGATGCACTCGTATGGAAACATTTCAATATCACTTATTCTAAGTTTGTAGCTGAAAGTCAAAATATTAGGTTAAGATTGTCGACATATGGATTCTAACCTTTTAGACAATCCGGCTAACAATATTCATCTTAGTCAATCATAATTACTCCTTATAATTTACCTCTTTAAATGTGTATAAATGAGATATATATGTTCTTAACGGTGATTGTGCCAAGGCCTACGAATCCAAAGCATAAAATTAATGAACTCTTATAACCATTTGTATCTGAATTACATCATCTTTAAGAATTTGGTATAGAGACATATGACGTGTCTCCTAAACAAAATTTTTTGTTGAGAGTAGATTTGAAGGAGACTATTAGTGATTTCCCTATGTATGTTTTGGATGGAGCATAGTAGCGTTATCCTTACTTTGGCAATGATTCTGATGTGTTTTATGTTCCTAATAGGGCCAAGACATCTTGGTTCTACAACCACATAAAATTTCTTCCTCCAAATCATCCATTTAGACTCAACAAACAAAAGTTCATTAAGAATAGGGTGGTACAAACACCTCCTCCCCCTCACAAAGCTAGTGAAGAGATATTGTAGGAGATTGATGAATTAGGCTTATTGAAAGTTACAAAACTTGAAGCTGAAGAAGTTAGTAGAAGCATTAGTAAAAACTATGGTTAAAGAAAATGAAGTATCTTTTGGAATGTACCATGTTGAAAAAATAATTTGATATGTCACAATCTAGATGTGATGCATATTGAAAAATATTTTTGACAATTTGTTCAACACCACATTGAACATTGAAGGAAGGATAATGCAAAATCACAAGTTAATTTGAAACTTTTTTTGTAAAAGGAAGGAGTTAGATAAATATCCAAAAGCAAGTTACACTTTGGACAAAAACTAAAAGGAAAATTTGTGTGAATGGTTGAAAAGTACGAAGCTTCCTGATGGTTATGATTTGAACTTGGCAAGGTGTGTGGAAACGAGGAAGTACGAATTATTTGGGATGAAAAGTCATGATTGGCATGTGTTTTTACAAAGGATAATTTTAATTGCATTTCGGGAGTTGCTACCAAATAAGGTTTAGGAATCTATAATAGAATTAAGTTTGTTTTTCAACAGCTTAACATCATATGAAATAAAGTTGGTTGAAATGGAAAAATTAGAGAGGGATATTTCAGTTATCTTGTGCAAATTGGAAAGGATTTTCCCTCCAAGTTTCTTTTATTGTATGGAGCATCTACCCATACATTTAGCACATAAGATTAAACTTGCTAATCTAGTTCAATATCGATGGAGGTATCCATTTGAGTGATAATTATAGTTAATATTTAAATAAAACTTATAGCATGTTTTAATCACAGTGTAACGTCGGACTTGCTGAGCCCTTTTGTATTATCCTATACTTAGAGATGCTACTATATATTGATATATATGCATGGTTTTATATGATTTTAAAGATATATTTACATCCTTTTGGGTATATATGTTAGTGATTTATAATGTTATATGCCCTTACATTAACTTAAAGTTCACCGGTATGCAAAATCTTGGAGATTTCTGACATATAAACTTCTAAGTGTGTAAAACTGAGTCCATTGGATGGATATGATTATGGTGGCTAATTTGAATGTGTTCTAATGCCTTAGAGGTACTTATACAAGAATTATAGATGTATTAGACAGTTAGAAAGCTTAATTGGAAAAGTAAATGTATATAAGGGCTTATTTGCCAATTGTTAAAAGTCAAAAGACTTAAACATAAATTTTCAATTCTTGAAGGACCAATATGTAATTTTATAAAGTTAAGGGGCTTCATTATTATTTACAAAAGTTCGGGGACCAAAATAAAAATAAAAGTTTTAGAGATTCCCAAATTTTGGGCTTAATTGCAAAATTTGGAAAGTTTGGAGGGTAAAATGGTAATTTCACATAACCTAAGGGCAAAAAGGTAATTTCACCATATTTTGGTCAAAGAAGAGTTAATATTCTAGACCCTTCTTTATGTATGACCGTGCGCCGCATTACTAAAGACTTAAAACATTTTGTTTTAATTAAAAGAAAGAAGAAGAGAGGAGGAGAAGACCATTTTCAGCTATCACTAAACCCTACTCTTTGTTTTGATTCTTCATCCCAAATCAAGGTGTTCTAAGATAATTTGGGGTCAAAAAACTTAAATCTATCATTAGATTTGATAAATTCTCAAAAGGTTTGAAGATATCACCAAAGGAAAGTTTTGGTAAATTTTGTCTAATCTCTCTCTACATTAGGATTTTGAGTCTGGTGTTAAGATATATTGTTTTCCATGCTTGAATATGCATGAAACATGATTTATATGAATGAAATGTTTCATGGAGAAGCCTCCTTGAATCAAAACAAATATGCCCTCTCTTTGGTGAAAGTTTGTGAATTTTTGAATAACTTTTGAAATTGATGATTTAAATGAATCCTATGGTGTTAATTGCATTTGTATAATGTAAATTGATGAAGAAAATGAAGAAGATGTATATTGGATGAGGCTTGGTCGAAATGATGGGAGAAGGAATGGATTAATGTAATGAGTTGTATAATTATGATGAATATGACTTAAATGAAGGGAATTGGATTGAATGGAGTGGTGAAATGTGTTGATGTTTGGAAGTGTTTGTTGTATAACAAGATAGGAGCATGAATTACTATGATAAAGTCTTGAAAATATGACTTGAAAGTCATGCACATTAGGTGTTTGATAAAATGTTTAAGTGAACTTGACTTAGGATTTAAGGATTCATAACGATATACATTGGAAAGTAGCTTTCATGTTTATTTAGAGGAAACTTGAATTTTGCTCAAATTGATGAGTAACGGCCAAATTTTATAGCTTAAAGATAGTGATATTGTGTTTTATACACTTATGTGATGATGTATAAATATGAGATATATGTTTGAGTAGTAAATACATTGTATAATATTTTATGTAAAAAGGCATAGGAGCTGTGAATCAAGGAGCTCGTACCGAGGATTGTTAAAGTTAAGGGAGTGTACACCTTCTTTGGAGGTGAGTTGGGGAAACTATATCTCTCAAATGGGATTAGGATATCCCAAGATATACATGATGACTTATATGTGAATTTTGAACCTAGGAATTGCATAGTAGAATTGAATCTCAAATAAATGCTAGTATACTTGTGTATTTAATAAACGACATTGTTTTGAATAATTCTTTGCACTTAGAGTGCAACTGATGTTTTCATTATGTATATTAAGAAATGATATTTTTTTTAACAAACCTGCACTTGAAGTATAAAGGAAAATGTTTTATTTTCTAAAACTACATTTTTGAACAACATTGTATTTGGAGTGCAAAAGATAACTTTTATTGCATGAAATAATATCTTGAAATTTACATATGCATAATCGATTCATGTATGATGCGTGTATTTGTTTTCTTGTGGCTTAGAGCCATGACAAGGTTTCATTTTATCAATTAGACCGATAAATAAAGGCATAGTGCCTTAGTTGATTTTTGTACTTAATATTTGTATATGATTTTTGTGATTGGTGAGGTAACGATTGGCCGATCGTGTGCTAGGCGCAATAGATTAAGCGACCCCTGAACCCTTGATGCTGGTACATAAAAGTCGAGCCCCCGTATCGACATCTTTCTACGGGACTTACAGGTGATTCCACACTTAAGTTCTAGACATCGATGGGGTCATCATCTAGAATCATGACACTCTTGTTGACCGTAGTCCATACTCACCATGGATGAAAGTCGAGCCAATAAAGGGAATCAGTGGGTGTGTACACTAATTTGGCCAATTAGTAGTGACACACATGATTGCTTTAGCTTATTCTGAGATTTATTTACTGACGAGATTTGATTTATACATGTGATGTTTTTCTACTTTAGTGTACTAGACCTGGAACCTATGTTCACTGGATGGGTAATTAATAGGCTAGGCCTATAAGGCTCCTAACTAGTATACGTTGAGTCATAGGCTAGGCCTATATGTTTCTATATGATGTATCTTTACTTCATAGGTTATCTACACCGTCTTAGTGTGTATCGAGTTCTATTTGCGATATATGTCTTTTTTGGCTCACTGAGTACACAGTGTACTTACCCCCTCTATTTTCCAACCAGTAGGTTAATTTAGTAAACTTGAAGCTCTGAGTGGATCATGCGACCTTTTTACATTTTCAGGGTATTATCGTACATGGGTAGTTTCTATTTTGTACTTTAGTTGCATAGTGGCTTATGAACTATTTTATTGTTTTTATTAGATTGGTTATGTTGATATGTTTTATGACTATATAAATTTATCTCTTGACTGTTTTGTTATTGTAAAAGACCTTATGTATGTACTTTTGATATTGTTGTTGAGATCGCTTTGAGTGGACTTTAAAGTCCTAAAGTTGTGGTAAAATTTTTGATGTGGATATAGAAGTGCGTTTTAAATTGTTTGCAAGTATTTGATTGAGTTTTGGGATTTTTAAAATACAATCGTTGTATTGCCCAAATGTATTTTAAAAAAAGGGAGAGATATTCAATTAGCCTTGCATAGTCGGATTAAGAATACTGTGAATGTCCTTAGCCCAGGTATATGGCGGTTGTCATAGGCTCGATGTGCTACCAAGTCGTCACACACACAATTGTAATAACCCTATTTATAATATAGGTATTTTCATCACTTGAAGAAAATATAATAAAACAAGGTCAGAGTTAAAGGTTCAATATGTAATGTTTATTTAGTGGAGGAAGTAAGTACATTTTGTTCACATTATTTTCAACCGAATGTGCACACAAAGGAAAGAAAAGTTCCTTATAATGATGATGGGGGAGAAACAGGTGATTTTGATGGTAACTTATCTATTTTCACATATCCAGGACGAACGTATAGACATTCAACAAGCATAATGTTAACAGAAAAAGAAATAGAGGTTGCTCATGGTTACATTTTATTGAATTGTCAAGAGGTTCAACATTTCACATAGTAAGTTTAAGTTGATTTTGAAATTGATTATTTGAGTTTTCAAAGTTAGTGTTATCCATAACTAAAATACATAATAATGTTTTTAGATTATACGAGGAATGGTTATGCGAGCTAATTCTAGAAACAACATAAGATGATATCAATAAAGAAGTTGAAAGACACTTTCCTCGATGGTTCAAGAAATATGTAAGTTTTCACTTGCAATAATTGAAATGGTTAAGTTATTAAATCAAAGTGTTTAAATGACATTATACTATTTAATTAGATAAATTTTTCTGTATAGGCCTCAGAAAATTCAATAGAGAACAAGTTCATATGTGATCTTACAAAGGGACCTTTGCAAATTGTTAATTTGTATCTGGTGCATTTTATTAATGGATACAAATTTCATACAGAATATCATGGTTATAGCATGACAACAATAAATAGTGAGATTTGCATATAGGGAGAATTAATGGATTACTATGGTAAAATTATTGAGATACTTGAAACTAAATACCTTGCATTGCCAATAAAACGAAGTATGATATTTAAGAGTGAATGGTTTGATCCAACTCCTAATATTGGAACCAAAGTGCAAGTCGATACAATCTAGTTGAAATCAACCAACAAAGAAGATTTAGACAATTTAAACCTTTTATGTTGGTGATGCAAGCGATCAAGGTGTATTATTACCCTTTTCTCAATTTATGATGAGATTAGTCAGATTGGTTGGCTATTTGAAAAGTAAAACCTAGAGATGTTTTTGAATCAAATGGAAAAGGAGAAAATAAAAGAATTGAAAGTGAAGCATTTCAGGAAGATGTTCATGAAATAAATGCATGTGTAACATATGACGAGAATGAACCTTTGAACAATCCAAATAATGAATATGTTGAAATTTCATTTGGAGAGGATTAGGAGGGCAAGAGATCTAATAAGGAGCCTGAGTTTGATTCTAATTCTTCAGAAAAAGATGATGATGATGATGATTTTCATTTACATTTAAGTGATGATAGCGATTAATTGTGTAAGTAATAAAATATTATATGAATAAATGTATTAACAATATATTGTTATATAATTATTTTATATTGATGTATTAGTGGAATAATCAATAAAATGTGAATTTTAACTTAAAAATATGTCACTGAAGAGAAAACAAGATACAATGTGGCTAAAGTTCAAGTTACTAAGATTTGGAGGAGCTAGTGACTGTCTAGGTGAATCATCATATTCTATAAATGCCACAGAATCAGGTGTTGCACATCCAGCTAATACGCATCCAGATCATGCATCACCTTCCCCACCTACAGCCCCTGTAGAGTCACATTCTCTACCTACTACTGACCATCTAGCACCCCTAAATCATCCAGCTCCCCTATACTGACAGAGATATCAGGGATTAACTATGCGAATGAAGGAGACGACCTGCAACCTAGAGTTAAGGGAGTTTATTAAAGAACTTACATCGCAATTGTCAATAATTTGTGAGTGAAGTTTTAAACATTTTGTGATACATGTATGATAACTATAGCACCCTACTCTTGCAAGACACGTACCTGACATCTTGAGTGATGTCCGAGTACGTACCCCGTAAAGGTGGCATGCCAAAACAGTCAATCGATCGAAATTTAATTCAAAATTTTCAAAATACACACGCATATGTGGAAAATCAATAATAAAACTTTGGACCCATTTTATTCATAAACATTTTCAAACACAATGTCACAACCATTACATAACTCATCAAAATTTCACTAGTCACTTGGGCCCATTTCAGATACAAAACATTTTAGTTATGAAGTTATTACATTACAAAATCATTTACATACACATTGTAAAATACTTATGAATACATGTTTTGATACAAAAATAAAGAAATACAAATGTAGACGCCAACTAAGCCCAACCTCTATCTTTTACTCGAATGTAGTGGCTTGACTCCAATTTGTCTAACTAGAGATCTTCTCTAAGCCTGCAAAATATTGCAAATTTTGGGTTGAGTTTTGCAAACTCAGTGAGTGGACATCCTCGATGGCTCACTCAAACACATAACACATTAATTCATATAATTTCATAATGCACATCACTTCATTAATTCAACATTTTGTATCACATACACTACATATTCACTTAAATCATATATAACATTAAGAAATCAGTCAACCATTTAAATCATACATATCAAATGCATATCCAGTGCTTATGAGACTCACTTTCAATTTGTTATTGTTGTGACCAAGTACCTATAACTGTCCCATATCCATTGCAGATATCGGGCTCATTGATAATTTTTCCTATATCCTTTTGGGATACCGGGCTCATTATACATAGTGAGCCTTTAGCTCTTAATCACATTCTGAGCTTTAAGCTCCTTTTCACTTTCTGAGTTTTAAGCTCTTTTTCAGTGGCTACTCTGGTTACAACAACCTTTATGTTGTTATGTATTCATGTAATGGAATGCATCAATCACATAAGATCAATCAGTCAATTTATTTCACTTTACACATGTCATCAGACCTTGGTCCGGTATTCAACATTCAAGTTAAGTATTAGTTATTTTGTTAAATTCACATACAATGAGCACTTCCAATATGATATTTATACATCAAACACCTCAGACATTTAATGTCTAGAATCAGTACAATCACAATCACATTCACATAATCAGTCAATACAGAATCTAAACAGAATAATCATTAATGCAAGACCATCTAGGTTGATTCATAGTATGCTCCAGATTAGCATTAGCTTCTATGATCCAGAAACATCTGGATGTGGACATTCTATCATTATGAAAAAGACATATTGCACACACATTATTAATTACACAATCTTATAAGTCACACACACACACACACATATATATATATATGTTGTGTATAATGCATGCTCAATGACAATCCTAGGTATATTATCTAAATTCACATCTTATGCTCATTCTCATTTCATAATTCATATGTGTCTAATTGAACTTAGGTTTACACCTCAATAAAACAAATTGAATCTAAGTTCGTAACTCCATTGATCATTCCAGATTTTTCTAAAAACAGACTTTTAGGTAGACTTTTCATAATCATTATAATAAGAAAAATGGAGTAATTAGGCAACATTTTCTTCTATACAATTGTTTCCCTATTTATTAAGTTTCTAATAACACTAAAATGGTACAATTTGATTCAGTATACTGAAAGTTATACTCAAAATATTTCAGATTATTCTTAAACTGTAACAGTGCTCTATACTCGCTTCAAGCCAGATTTTAGAACTCTTAGAGACAGAAATTAAAATTCAATTTCTTCTAGAAATTTGTATCCATATGTCTCTAGTTTAATATAAATAAAAACTGACGTCATTTGGATATCTACATATAAAAATATGGCCAAAATATCGAATCATGTTCACTAAAAACACCCCATTTATCATATTCCAGCACACTCATCATTTTCATCCTAATTTCATCGATCAATCTTTTACGAATGAATTCAGATGGCCATAAATTTTTTTAAAGAGGAAGAAAATTGTGTTAGAAGTTTTTTTGGTTTAAATTCATTTGGAGGTCGGACTAGAAGTTATAACCAAAAGAATGAAGGATGTTCGAAATTGTCAATTATCAGTATACCTTCATTGTCACAATCGTGCACCTCCAATTGATCTCCCTATTTCACAATCGTGCTTGTGCATGATTGTGCAATCCCTTCATAACCCCTTAGAGTCACGATGGTGCTCGATCGCATGCTACCTTTTATTCCAACTTCTTCCAGCTCTTCCCAAAACATACTTTTGAGACAATTATACACCGTCATTTTGACAATGAAAATGAAGGATTTAGGCCAAATATTCTTCTAAACAATTGTTACTTTATGTCTTAATTTTCTAGTGAAACTAATTTCATGCAATATAGTTCAATATTACACAAGTTATACTTAAAATACTACAGACTATTTCCAAACCATGATAGACTCAAAAGTTCAACTTCAGGACAAATTTTGAAATTCTTAGAGACTGAATTCAAAATCAATTCCTTCATGAAAAATATATTCATATTTCTATAGTTTAATATAAACTTAAACATTTGGATGTCTACAGATTAAGATATGGCTAAAATACAGATGCATGTTCAGTGAAAACACTACATCTACACATTTTCTAGCACCCTTCATCATCATTTTCATCTTAGATCACCTCTTTTGCTTAGTCTATCATTTCTAGCTTATGTCCCCATTATTTCCTCTTCGTTTCTACTCCCATTTTAGCTCAATATCATTTACAAACAAATCATGAGCTATATTTGATCATTAACCCAAAATAGAACATAAACATGTACCCATTCATCATCAATTTTCTGCACATATGTTTTACTCGAATATCACCATCACGCATGTTTCACTCAACATATCAAGAAGAATAACATCCTACTTACTTCTTTAAGCTTCAAGATCTTCAAAACACTCTTAACCCTAGCTTCTCCAACATACACGATTTGCATCATCATTCAAGGTAGAAAGGTTAGGTCTTTTAGTAACAAGATAGAGAAGACAATAAATCTTGAAGAAACAAAGTGAAAGAGTTGGAAAAAATTGACATGATGAGCCTGGTAAGAGTTTCGTAGATGTAGCGAAGAATCAGAAGATGAGAGAAAATGAACAAAATGAAGAAAAGGAGCAAGTGTCATAAATGACAAGTGAAAGACCACAATATGGTCTTTAATTTAAGTAAAAGAATAGTAAATGGTGAGTGGTAGTGACACTTATCACTTTCCTGTGGTCCCATTTTGGTTTTTTAATAAGCTAGTCCATCTGTCTCCAATTTTCAACCCAATTTTTAATGACACTTGTCATTAAATCTTAATGTCATATATTAAAATTTCTACTATCATTTGACTTTTTTCTACTACTATTCGTCAATTGTTCTACCACGAAGCATTTTTCTTATTCCAAAAATACCCCTTAAATTCTAGAAAATTCTCATTTTTTCACAAAAAATTATGAGTCAATACATATACTCTCCAAACCAATTTTTAACACATATAATTCACAATTCCAAATATAATCACATTTATAGATCAATTATACTTGAAAAATGTTAATGAATGCATGTACAATCATTTTAATGTGCAAAAGTCATTATTCACGTGTGTGTGTATGCTATATTATGCATGAGCATGAAATGCATTTTTCAAATCCCTAAGTGCTATTTCTCAATTAGATAAATCCAAGGTTCTAACCCTTAGTATGGAAACAAGATGTTACAATAACACCATAGGTTTATACTAAAGTTATAAGTTTTAATTTGAAAATGATCTAAAATAGCTTATGTATTACGTAGGTCCTATCTAGAACATGCTCCAAAAATATGGCATCCAAGTTTAAGGAGAAGATAAATCTTGAGGGTTATATATAGAAGAATGTCTCTTAGGAGATAAAGGTTTTTTATTATCAGGAGTTTGAGGTACATAAAATATATTCTGTAACACCCACATACCCCCTGAGAGGATATACAGATGCCACATAAAACATACCTAACACATACTAAGATACTCCAGAAGTTCCTTGAAAATAAAGCAACATAATTCACATTCATAATTTGTTGAGTTAAAAACAAAACATATCATACATCTTATAGTTATCAAAATATGTGCCATAAATTTTAATTCATCTTGTATTAAGGTTATTACAAACAATATACACAAAATTACAAAATATCATATTGAGTACAATTTAAAAACAAACTGAACATTTTCCAAAATAAAACACATCCTTCTTGGCCACTACAGTTGTCTTTATCCCAGTCTCAAATCTTCTTATCAAAACTTACACGGAGGTAAAACCACCGTGCTAAGCATATAGCTTAGTAGGGAATAACTAAACAAGATACAAATTGGTGATTGATTCTAACAGATGTCTAACATTCACATTCACTAAATCATCTTATATTATAAGAAATCTGTAATTCTACAAAACAAAGAGTAATCAGATTATTCATTGCAGTAGAACATATCACAAATGCATTAGAATAAAATATAATTCATCAAAATAGAATATACTTGCATCTGAGCAAATCATATAAGTACCATAACCAAACATTATTACTTTAGAACTGAACTTAGAAGTATCAGAACACAATATAATTGTGTTAGTACAGAGTAGAACTTGTATCAGATAAGGACTTATATTGTATCAAATCAGAACTTAGCTTATTGCAAAATTGAACATATATCAGAACACAAAACAAATTAGCTTGCTAGTCCTTTTTACAGAAGTGGATAACGGTACTAGAACAGAATATACCTATGATTTGTATCTTAGAAACAGAAGAGACTTAAGTTTCTAAAATAGAAGACACTGAAGTGTCTAAGATCAGAAGACATCGGAGTGTTAAGTATAAAAGACACCGAAGTGTCTAGATACATAACAATTGCAGACCCTTCTAGGCATGCCTATTTACCCACAACTAGGACTTGGCATTTTTAAAACAAAACATTTCGGATTTCATAATCACATGTAAAAGATGTAATGTATAACATATGACTTTATTCCATTTTACTCAAATTGAACATATTCATTCACATTCAACCAAACTTAACATGCTTATAAACATAAACATTTGCTATAATGCATCAATGAATACATTAAGTAATTACACATTACATGTATTCACACAAGTTCTGAATTCACCTACATTTATAGCTAACACATTACTTATACTCTTTAGATCATATTTTTGTTCATAAGAACACATTCATTCTTGAACAAATCATATATTCCAACATTAGATTAATCGATATTAAACAACACATTCCTTAAATTATCATTTCAATTAACAATCCATAACTTATTCAACCTTTAATTAACTAATTCCCTATCAAACTAGGCTTATTTTACACCCTAATAAAGTCCAATTGCACCATAATAAAGTATCTTAACCTTATAGGTCAACAATTACCCAAAACCAAACTTTTCCCCTTCCAAAGAATTTCCCACAACTGTGGGGAAGCCATATAAATCCCATGATCATGGGATGAGTGAACCGAAGGTTCACTCACCCATAGCCTTCAATTTGCTTCCAAATTTGAACTCCTTCATACTGCTTTCAACACTCCTTCATCATATTCCCTTAATTACACTTCAATTACACCTTGAGCATGCTTCAATTCCTCATCCAATTCATGTACAAACCTAATTCAAAAATCATTTATTAGGTAACTCACAAATCATTAACTTTCATACATCAAAATCAAAATAGAATTTGTTATATAAGGATCACTTTTCTAGCACTCACTTATCATCATCATAACATATATTTCATACCAATTTAATCATCATAGAACTTATATTAATAAATGTTATTAAGTTTAGAATTCCCTTACCTATTTAACTTTAAATTCCAAGTCCAAAGAACAAGCTAATCTATCCCTTCCAAACAACCAGTATACATCGAAGATCAAGGTGCAAAACTTAGCATTAAGAAGACAACATAAAAGATAATAAGATCTAACTTCCTTGATGCAGTATATAGCAAGAATTCCAAGTGATGATGATCCAAATTGAAGTAAAGTCCTAAAAGTTATAATTGAATGAGAGGTTTCGGTGTTGAGAGATGAAGATAGTGAAGAATGAGCCCAAACAAAAATTATTCCAGCAGAAACTTGACTCATCCAATGCTAGGTGTCACCAAACTGTAACAGCATATGTCACTATATATGTTCTTCATTTGTATGATATATGAGCTTCCAAATGTCACCAATACGTTGAGCCATTTTTCATTCATTTATTGCTGCCACTTGTCAATTTATTAACTATTCCATTTGTCACTTAATTTTCCATAGAAAATGTCACTAATTCTTAGGCTTAGTCATTCAAATTTCCATATATCAACTTGTCTTGCCACTTAACAATTCTCCTAGTCCAAATTTACATTTTAGTACTTCAATTTTTTAACGTTCTGAATTAATACTAAGTTACTAATTATGGTCCATCAAACCAAAATTCAAGACTTATGTAATTCAAAATCATATCGTAATTTTAACACCTATCATATATACTTTCATGAACATGTAACATTTCAACTAGGGTATAATTTGGGGCCTTACATATTCTTTAGTCTTTTTTTTATTTTATCTAATTTTATACATTAATTAGATAAATATTGTCATTTATAAGTACTTATAATATGTTTTTCATTTTTTCAAAAAGAATTTTTTAGGATTCCAAATTTGATGATGTAATAATGTATGGGAGAGGTTCACTCGTACAAGTTATAGAGTTGGTTCAATACACAAGAATAGTGTACAACCACCATATATATATGAAGAAATATGGAATCGTTGGCAGCAGTATTGGGCGTCACCCGAGGCAATGTCCATTTTAGAGCATAATTCTACAAACATGGAGGATTAGAGGGAGAGAGTCTACCCGTATACATTGGAGGATTTATGACCCACCAGGAGCATGTAAAGAAACTTGTAAGCATCAAAACCTTACACATATATTCTAATTTTTGTACATTGATGTACGAAATTTGATTTCAATGTAATTTGATGTATGAAATTTAGAATGAAATATATGTGTATTATAGAGAATAATAAGGTTATTAATGTTTGGTTTCATTAATGGTTGTGTTGTTGAGTTAAGTTTTTATATAATGGGAGGTAAATATCATAAAATTGAGGAAACTTTGCCAAAATTTTTGTAAATTATAGTTCACTTAAAACAATTTATTCTCATGTAGGAAAAGTCTATAGGCAGGAAGCCTATACCACACCATCTTTTTTTGCTTACTCACACCAAGAAATATGATGATGTGACCTTCGTCAACACTTAATGCAAACAACTTCACGTATGTAAAATCTATACTTTAATATTCATTCGTAAAAATCATCACTTATTAACACAAACAATTATAATAATAGGACCAAATATAATAAAGCATTAAATGACAGTCTCATAACTCTAAAACTGTTGATGAGAGTCAGGCATATCTTAGTGTAATGGGTGGTAGAGATCGTCGTGGAATGATTTTCGGCTTAGGTTCATTTACAAACATATGTTATTCACAATCCTCCACGTCCTCAACGTTTGGATCTAGTAGGTCATCCTCATCAAATGAGAGAGTTGTTCAACTTGAAAGCATAGTAGAGAGGCTAATAGAATGCATAACTTAGCTCCATAATGAGGTGGATGAGTTGTAGGGGATGTACAGGATCTCATCGCAGTATTTAGAGCATCGGCCTTCACCACCTATATAGCTTACGTGAATAAGTGAATGTATTCGATAGTCTGCTACTCTTAAATTTTTTGTATGAATTCTTAATTTATAGTTATTTTCAAGATACTTATTCATGTACATTATAATTTTTTATTATATTACCAATCAGGATAATATTTACTTTATATTTATCAATCAATGTTATATTATTGAAAAAATAAATTTACAAAAAATTAAAACATTTTCAACAAAAAACTTGAAAAGTAATTGAGAAACGGAGGTTGAAATTTATCATAGCTATATTTTCCGACATAATTACAATATTTTGTCAGTAAAAATTTAGCAACGAATAATGTTGTCCATCGGTAACTTTAGCAATAGAATGTTATATGTCCATCGGTAAATTTAGTGATGGACTTACAATTACAAATGGTAAATTCACCGATGGAATATTATGAGTCCATCGGCAAATTAATGATGGAATATTGTAAATTTGTTAGTAAATTTACTAATGAAAATACAAATTTTCATTGCTGAAGTTACTAATGGATATAGAAAATTTTGTTGCTAAAATTTACATATGACTGTTTCTCCGACGACTCTATCTATCAGTAATTTCCATCTCTAAAACCTATTTTTCTTATAGTGATGGTCTTTGTATGTGAAACAAATAATGAAATTTGACATACTTTATAAGTTATACTTAAGGGCATAAATCAAGTAAAGGAGAGCAAGGTTAGTATATTAACACATCAATTTGAATTGTTTCAAATGAAATGTGATGAAAGAATATCTAAAATGTAAACTATATTTATTAATGTTGTTAATGCTCTTAAAGGTTTTGGAATGACCTGTACTAATGTTGAAATGGTAAGATCACTTTTGAAGATATGGGAAGTTGAAGTCATAACGAAATAAGAAGCTAAGGATATAACAACAGTACTATTAGAGTAACTTATTAGATCTCTTCTTACATATGAAATGAGGCTCCAAGAGACGCAATAAGAAATGAAGCTTCCAAAAAAATAATATTGCATTTAAAACCTTAAAAATGAAATCAAATGAAGAGGAAAAGACATTAACTAGTGAAAGAGATGAAGAAAATATTGACTTACTCATTAGAAAATTCAATAAGTTTTTGAAGTAAAAATTTCTCCAAAAGAAAGAATTTCAAGTAAGTTAAAGGTGATTTTAAGACATAAACCCTTTAACATTATTTACTTTGAATGTAAAAAAATTAGTCATATAAGGTCATAATGTCCTCTACTCAAAGATAATAGGAAGTATGAAAGAAACAATAAGAAGGATAAGAAAGATAAGAATAAATTACTTAAACCATCAAATTAGGATGACGTAATTGAGTCTGAAGATGAGCATTAGGAATAAGAGAGCTCATATATGTTTTATTGCTATGGACAATGATAAGGTAACACCTAACCTTAATTCTTATGATAATGATATTGTTATCAATTCAATATACAACAAATTAATTGACATCCTTGAAATCATAAGCATAAAAAAGAAAAGCTATCCTCCAAACTTAAAGAGGCTTAAAAGAAACTAGATCCATGCATGAGTGGGAATGAAAAGATGAAAAGTGAATTGCATAGCATTCAGAGATCCAAAAATATGATCATTGATGATAATCATGACTTAGATGCATTAAGAAATGAGAATGAAACATTGAAAAAGGAGGTTGATGCCTCTCAAGTACTCATTGTCTAAAGATGATATAAATGAGTCTAAAGATGAGCATTAGGAAGAAGAGAAAACTTATATATGTTTTATTGATATGGGTAAGGATAAGGTAACATCTAACCCTAATTCTTGTGATAATGATATTGTTATCGATTCAATATACAAAAAATTAATTGAGATCCTTGAAATCATAGCATGAAAAAGAAAAGTTGTCCTCCAAACTTGAAGAGGCTTAAAAGAAGCTAGATCCATGTATAAGTGGGAATGAAAAGGTGAAAAGTGAATTGCATAGCATTCAAAGATCCAAAAAATATAATCATTGATGATAATCATGACTTAGATGCATTAAGAAATGAGAACAAAAAATTGAAAAAGGAGGTTGATGCCTCTCAAGTACTCATTGTCCAAGTTTGCAAAGAAAAATGAGAAACTTAAAAACATATTAGGAGCTCAAAAGAATCTTCATGATAAGTATAGAATTGGATATAACTATTGGAGTGTTTCCAACATTAAAAATACTTTTTTCAAAGTATAATATTTACATAAAGAAGAACCATTTCCTAGAATGATAAATGAGCACAGGGCATCCACATCTAAGTATACATATGGACAAGACACACTCACTAAGGCTCAAACTAATAGCAAACATCGTGATTACAAATATGGCTCATAACCTAGGCATAGAGGTCAATATTCTTAATGAAAGAATAAACTTAAATTTTATGATAATATGTAAACTCATTTACACCCCTGTAGACTTCAAAGAATCATGGATCAAACTTTCATTCATGATAAGAATCATAGGACATTTCACTGCCTTAATAGAACATTTAACACGTCTAATGTCCAAAGGAAAATTCCTTATTATGCATTCAGACATATAAACCAAAGTATTAAATTCATGATCTTCATCACTCATATAATATGGTATGTTATTTTTGTGGTAAGTATGGACATATTGATATATTTTATTTTTTTACAAAAGGATGGTAAGAAAACACTTAAAAGTATGGATTAAAAAGAAGAAGACTAACAATTAAGTACCAAGCTCATTTGGGTACATAAAACACATTAATTTTGTTATTTTATAGGGGTCTTGAAAAAGAAAAACCAAATGGAATGTATTAGAGATGGTATCTATTGAATTAAGTATTACTTTTGAAGAGATTATGTTTTCTTTATCTTGATGAATTTAACCTTCTTACTTTTAAGAAATTCTTGAAATTGTTGTATGATATGGAGAAATTATCACTTAACAATATCCACTAAGACTTTTCAAAGGAGTCAATTATTGAACAAAGTTAAGGAAATAAGAAGGATGAGATGCTTCTAATGGTTTATAAACTTAAGAAGAATCTTTATTCAAATCAATCATAAGTAATGTTTAATAAGAGGTAATTTACTAGGTTATGATTTAGATATATATGACATCTTTCATTTTCATTTTAATTCTAAATCCTTAGTGATGGATGTTTGGGTTTACTTTAATGAATAATCATATTAGGACATAATTAGGCATGATTTTGTGTGTTTAAAGTCTCTTTTAACATTTTTAAAATTCTTAATTGATATTACCATGACTTATTAAGTGTTTGATGTTTAAATTTAAGTTCAAAGGTTATTTTATCAAGTTATTTGGTCAACTGGTAGACCAATATCTTAATATAGTAGACCAATGTTCTCAAAATTCACCTTCACATACTTTCTAGCGAGCAGTTGCTAGTATAATTGACCATATACTAAAATCCAACTGGTCGACTAGTCTTTATGGTTTAATCTCTCCTCTTCCTCTTTTATTCTATTTTATTTATTTGTATCTTCCAAAACCCTAAACAATCCAATCTTTTACTTGAAAAACATCATCCCTATTTCATAAAATTCTCATTTGATTGCATCAAATTGAAATTATATCATTTTTGGGTTTTAAATTTTTCTTAATTAAAAGTTATCTTTTTAGAATGATGAGTCAAGGTTGTTTCCTTTTCAATTATATTGATAGATCTTTAAATGTGTTTAATTTTGGTATTTTAGGCACTTTTTATGTTTCTATTTCTGAAATTTTGGAGTTTTTAAAATTATACATTTTTTTATAAAATTGATTGTTGGACATTGTAATTATGCTTTTATTTGTTACAATTTCAAACCTTGCCCTTAGTGCTTTAATTGAATCATTCAATTTAGGCATAATGCTAAAATTAAATAATTTTCAAATTAGATATAATTAGGGATGCATATATCAAAATTGACCTTTTGTTTTGACTCTTTAAATATTCAAGAGCACTCTTTAGAGAGAAAGCTTATCATTTTTAGTCAGATGTGCTTTGATTACTTTTACGAAGTTAGTTTGAAGCATGACAGTCTACATTTTGTATTTTTAGATAATGATTTCTTTTTTATGATTCGACAAAGGGGGAGAAAGATTACTGATAATAGGTTTAATAGGAGTGATAACATTCAACGTGAGTAATGCATTTTAAGGGAAGTGATTGCGTTGTTGTTTTGTATTTCTTACACTTTATATGAAATGCTTGAAAATATCTTTTGTTCTTGATATTGTCTTATGACTTATGCATGAATTGAGGGAAAGCTAATATTTATCCTACTTGTTTGCTTAACTTTCATATTGCTCTTTAATATCACAAATGTTTTGTCATTATAAAAAAATAGAGATTATTGAACCAAGTAAAGTTCAAATTGACATTTTGATGATAAAAAACATAATTACTATTAATGATTTTATGATTTTGATTAAAACCAGTATAAGAATAAAATAAAGTCATAAACTCAAGAAGATAGTGTATGAAGTTGCAAAGAGAAGTTAAAGTTTGCAACCAAAAAAATGAAGATCAAACCAAGAATAAAAGAAGATCAAGGCTTACCAAGGTCATTTTACATTCTATAAATTATTTATAATCTCACTTTTTTAATTTCATGATCCAATAGGTCACCAACATAGACATTTCATTTCACTTTTTTGTGTGAGTCTTTTCATTTATCAAGAGGCCCTGGAGCTTTTGGTTTTTAATACAAGACCCTTTAGATCTTTCAAATAAAATGTAGGAAAAAATTAGGGACTGTTTAAATTATAATTGCATTAAACAAATTGAGTTTGAGCATTTTAAGTTATTAAAATCACATTTTTGGGTGATTGATCAACGTATATATGAATATAAGTTAAAGTTGTTAAATATGATGTATTGAAAGTTTTTGTAACATTGGTTGATATTATGGTTGACCAATATGTCATATTAGTTAACCAATATGCCTACTAGTTAACCAATATCGCAAAGGCTAGTACACCTAAGGCCTTTACTGCATATTAGTCAACCAATATGCCTATTATTCAACCACTGTCACAATAGTTAATAAATCTGGTGCCTTTCGATATACTATAATGGTTGACCAATGCTCTACAAATCCCCATAGTAATGGCCAATTCTTGGCTTCAAAGACTAACAGGGGTCCTAAGACACTATAAATAGGTGTTTTCCTATTGTAGTCTTTACATTTTTCCTTTCACTCTTAGTATGGGGTAGAAATGGGCTTTAAAAGGACTACTAAGTGAGTTCAAAAATCATTTTTTGCATAAAAATATTTGGGTATATTTTACATATATTGCTAAGTGTTTTTTAATCATTTAAGCATCATTGTTTTACATTTGTATGAGTGAGCCATTTTAGAGATCAAGTGACTAAGTGCGATAATTTTAAGTTATAATTTTTTGTTGAAGTGTTAGATATTATACTTAAGAGTGATCCAAGTGGGATTAAGGTTCCTCTTCACATTAGAAGAAGATTATAAGAAGGATTCTTCTTTACAGAGAAAGATTGTATTAAGATTATTCTTCTCCTTGAAAGAAGAATTAAAGCAGAATTCTAAAAAGAGTCTTGGAAGTGGATATAGGCAAGTGTTGTTTGTTGAACCGCTATAAATCAACTAGTTTCTCTCTTCATTTCCCTCTTTATTAATTTTTGAATTGTTTAATTGATTTATATTAAGCTACTTTCTCATTCTTATTTACATTAATTATTATTAATTGAGTGGTGTTGAATTTTATAAACACCCAATTTAACGATCCTCTTACGTGCCATTATAGATTAACAACATGTTTTATATAGAATTCATTATATTTTTTCTGTTTTTAGTTTATTTTCTTATAGGCAAAGAATTCGAGGAATAAACATGAGATTTATCAATTTCCCTACAATTTTCCAATTGAGATAATTTTTGACTCATGAGAAAGCTAACTTTATGGACAACAAATTTGTAGATTATAACTTGAAGATTTCTAAAACAAAAAATAACAGGCACCCTATCTTTCATCAAGATCTATAAGTTGAGATATAGTGCAAGATCACTGTCAAAGCTGATCTAGGACTAATGCCAGACTCATCTTTGATGCTATGCAAGATAAAAGTAAAATAAGAATAGTGCCTGTTATAAAAGGTACCATGCACTAGTATTTGGATAGGGAAAGATAAAGATACGTGATTTTCTCAACCTTAAACAATCTAGGACTCAACTATTATGACCTTATATATAAATGCTTGTAGTTGAAGAGTTCTAAGGGAGGACTAGCCAATTGTGGCCTTTTAAGTTTGGATTTTTCATAGTTTTCTTCTCTCTTTACATTAGAAGAAGATTTGGAGTAAAGATTTAAGAAGTTAGTGTTATCTTCTTTTAGAGCAAGAATTAAAGAAGCCAGTGATATCTTCTATTTATCTTTCTTCTATTCTTCTTTTTAATGTTAAGATTGACGTATTTTTGATTAGTTTTCATTATATTTAATTGTTGGACCTTATTTTCGGAGCCCAACAATCTCTCTAATACCAAACAATGCTGGACCCCGTTTTCAGAGCCCAACATTCAGAGTCAAAAGATGCGATCTTCATTAACTTGTATTTTGGAGTCCAACTCTCCCTCTCTGGTACCACAAGATGTTGGGCCCTATTTCCAAAGCTCAACTATCATTTCAGAGTCGAAAAGCGTGAGCGGGTTTCCTTGTAGGGTTATTCCAGTGAACCCTCACTTTATCGTCAGCTCACAGGGGTAGCTTGCCCACAGCAGCCCATCACCAACATCACAATTTGACTTGTTCAAGCCAATTGTAGCTCTATGCCTCTAGTTTATTTTAAAACAATAAGCTTCTCATTCAGAGCTCTATAGCTTAAGATATGCTTAAAAATCCAAAGTGTGTTCATAACCTAGTTATGCCCCTCTGATCAATCCCTCATTTTCCTTCAATCAATCTCTTTCAAATCCACCCTAAATTCTATAAATTTTATTGAGAGATAGGAAAATGAGTCGGGAATCTATTGCTTTAAAAATCGCTTAATTTGGAGGTCGGGTTATGAAGTTATGGCCAAAAGAATCAACCATGCTCATATCCTCAATCATGCTGCACCTATCTCGGAACAATTTGCATAACTTTCTTATTTCGGATGAAGGTTTTCTTTAAATGGTTTCGAAGAGAACTTCCAGATCTATAACTTTTACGAAGACTATAAGGCAAATTCTATCATTTAGAGGATCAAAAATGGGGCCAAACGATAGGATCAGATGAACAGTGCACTAGACGATATGACGTCATCAGACGATACGTCCTCACTAGACGAAGCATCCCCACCAACATCCTCACCAGAAGATACTTCATCGCCAAATGAAGCATCCTCAAAAAGACCAAACGTCCTCATTAAATGATACGTCCTCATTAGATGAAGCGTCCTCACCAAATGACACATCATCGCTAAACGATACGTCCTATACTCCTGAGCATCTCCACTTATAAGTACCATAACTTTTGACTCCGATATCCAAGAATTTCATACTTTATAGCATTGGTAAGCTAGAAAGATAAGCTACAATTTCCAAAAGACAACTTTAACTAATTTAGCCTAAATAAGTCTAGTTGTTCCCCCTAAAGTCGGTACACAATCTATACACCTATGAAAAACTTAGATTATGAAATGTACAACTACAAAAGAAACATGTATATATGCCTAAGAAACTTTTCAATTATAAACTCATTTTCCAAATTAACAGAAGCCTATACATAACTTTAATTACATAATAACATTATAAACGAGTGCTTAACACAAATTACAACATATATAGGATGCTCAATGTTTAACATTCTTATGAAGCTATCCAAAAGTAATCGAATTAACTTAGTTACAAAAGATTTTAATATCTTAGAGTTTCCAATGCCTTGCAAGGATTGCTAATCGTCTTAGTCTGCACCTAAGGAGGGAATAATAGGGTGAGCTACATAACTCAGTGGCTAATATATTTATAGCCATTGGAAATTGGCCATATATTCAAGCATATGTACATGTATATCTAGCAATTCGAGCATTTTTCACTTTATTCAATTCATGTTTTTCTTCTCTTATAAGCAAGACAATGTATTCTTTTTCCATTTGTACCCTTAATGAGCCCAAAAAGTCCATCTTACCCTTCCTTATAAGCTTATGTTCTTTTATGCTTATGTGATCTCCCAAAAATGCTCTTAAACATCCTTATTACATTAACACTTTAATTCCACTTACCCATTCAATAAATCCTACTAACCTTGACATAATTATAGCTCCAAAATTTTAATCTATCTAAACCTCAAAACTATTTCAAATCATGCTTAACTTAAAGAAAAATTTCTAGGGTCCAACATCTCTCCCCCCTTATAGAATTTCGCCCTCGAAATTCTTACCTGAGACATTAAAGAGGTGTGGATACTTCTCCTTCATGGCCTCCAAGGGTTCCTAAGTGGTCCCTTCTGTAGAATGTTTCTTCCACAAAACTTTAACCAGCTTCACAGTCTTGTTTCTCAAAACCTTTCCTTTGAATCTACGATCTCTACTCGTTGTTCTTTATAAGTCAAATCCTCTCTTAACTAAACTTTTGAAGGATCAGACCGGTGCTTCTACAACATCGATACATTGAAAACATTATGAATCTTAGACAACTCCGATGGCAAAGCTAACTTATAAGCTAAAGGACCAATCTTCTCAATGATCTCATATGGGCCTATGTATCTTGAACTAGGCTTGCCCTTCTTACCAAATCTCAAAACTCCTTTCCATGGAGAAGCTCTAAGAAACACTTTATCTCCAACTACAAATTCCATCTCCTTTCTATGTGCATCCGTATAGCTCTTCATTCTATTTTGAGCTATTTTAATTCTCTGCTTCACTAATTTAATCTTATCAACTGTGACTTGTACCAACTCAGGTCCTACAAGTCTCCTTTCACCTTCCTCATCCCAACAAATAGGAATTTTACACCTAATACCATAAAAAGCTTCATAAGGTGCCATTTGAATTCCTGAGTGATAGGGATTATTATAAGCAAACTTGATTAAAGGTAAATGATGATCCCATGAACCTTTAAAGTCCATAACACAAGCTCTTAACATTACCTCCAATGTCCGTATTGTCCTTTTTAATTGACCATCAGTTTGTGGATAGAAAGTTGTACTAAAGTGTAACTTGGTTCCCAAAGCCTCCTGTAAGCTTTCCCAAATTCTGGAGGTGAACCTGGGGTCTCTATCCGAAACTATAAAGCTTAGAATTCCATAAAGTTGGATTATTTCATCCATATATTTCTTGGCCAAAACATTCAAAGAATCCATCTGTTTAATTGGCAAGAAATGTGCAGACTTGGTTAATTTATCCACAATCACCCATATTGCATCATGCTTCCTGCTAGTCCTTGGCAATCTCATTAAGAAATCCATCATAATCTTTTCCCATTTTCATTCCTGAATCGGCAGAGGTTTAAGCTTGCCTGAAGGTGCCTAGTGTTCAGCTTTAACTTGCTAGCACACTAAGCATCTTTCAGCATATTCTGCAAATTCTTTCTTCATACCTTTCCACCAAAAATGCTCTTTCAAATTTTTATACATTCTCATACTTCCTAGGTGCATTGCATAAGGCGCGTTATGTGCCTCATCTAGAATCTCTTCTTTCAACTCCAACATGTCAGGAATACACAATCTGTTACTTACCACCATCAGTCCATCTTCTCTGATCTCTATTTCAGAAGGTTTACCATTTTTAATCTCTTCTCGTAGCCTACTCAAATATTCATCTTGTTTCTGCAATTCCTTAATCTTCTCATTCAATACTGGCCTCACTCTAAAGTTAGCCAATGCACAATCAGACTCGACTTGCCTCAATGTCACCTTAAGTTTGGCTAATTCCTTCAACAATGGACTTCCTACTCAGTGCATCCCTATTATATTAGTTTTCCCCGAGTGGTAGTCTATCATCAAATCATAATCTTGCAATAGCTCTAACCACCTTCTTTGTCTCAAATTCAACTCCTTTTGACTCATCAGATACTTAAGATTTTTGTAGTCTGTAAACACCTAAGTAGTGTCTCTATACCTTCAACACAAAAATTATGGCAACTAACTCCAAATCATGCGTAGGATAATTCATCTCATAGGGTTTTAATTGCCTAGAAGTATAAGCAATCACTTTATCACCTTGCATCAACACACAACCCAATCCTTTCCTTGAGGCATCACTATACATTATATATCCATCACTACCCAAAGGCAAAGTCTAAACCGGTGCAGTTGTAAGTCTGTTCTTTAATTCCTTAAAACTACTCTAGCACTCCTTTGTCCATACAAATTTCTGATTCTTTCTTTTCAATTTGGAAAGTGGAGCTGTTATTATAGAAAAGCCCTCCACATACCTTCTATAATACCCGGCCATTCTCAAGAAACTTCTCACTTCAGCTACATTCGTAAGTGCTTCCTATTTCACAACTGTCTCTATCTTTCTCGAATCCACATGTACCCTTTGCTCTGAAATCACATGTCTAAGAAATGTCACTTCCTTTAGCCAAAATTCACATTTTTCAAATTTGGAATGCAACACATTCTTCCTCAATGTCTCCAAGGCAAGCCTCAAATATTCCTCATGCTCCTTGTCACTCTTAGAATAAACCAATATATCATCAATAAAGACTTGATTCATTAAGTCCACGAAAGCTGCAGGTGCATTTGTTAACCCAAAAGGCATGACCAAGAACTCAAAGTGGTCATACCGTGTTTTAAAAGCAATCTTTAATACATCGAACTCCTTTATCCTCAATTGGTGGTAACTTGATCTCAAATCTATCTTAGAAAAAACCCTTGCCCCTTGTAACTAATCAAACAAATCATTGATGCATGGGAGCGGATATTTTTTCTTAATGGTGACATGGTTGAGTTTCATATAATCAACACACATTCGCAATGATCCATCTTTCTTCTTTATAAAAAGGACTGGAGCTCGACCTAATATAACCTTTCTTTAACAAATCTTTCAATTGCTTCTTAAGCTCTTTCAATTCCACCGAAGCCATTCTATAAGGCGGAATCAAAATTGTTGTGCCTATAAGAAACTCAATGGGAAATTCAATCTCCTTAAGTGGTGGTAGTCCTGGTCATTGCAAATACTCTAGCTAGTGCTTTCCCCCTCGGTCTTCCTGGAGGTTTCACCCTCCTAGCTGCATCAGAGCTGCCCACTTTAGTTGCAGCCTTGTGCCCCACTTTCTTAGTTCTCTTAGAAGCTTGCATCTGTGTTCCCTCTCTTCTTGCATACTTCGGACACTCTCTTGACATGTGCCCTTTCTCTCCATAGTTGAAGCATGCTCCTGTCAATCGGTAACATTACTCTTTATGAAACCTTCTGCAATGATCGCAATTAGGTAATCCCCTTCTCCTCTTCCACTACCTCCTGTTATTGAGGCTTGATGAGAAACAATAGGATTCCTCATCAGCTTGAACTTGCTTGCCCCACTGCTCCTCTCCTTAGACTGCACAGGGAAAGTCCTGGCATTCCTTTCAGGCATAGAAGTATCTCCTCCCTTTTTAAACTGTTCTCTCCCTTTTCTCTTTTTACTCACAGTGCTCTTTATGTTCTCAATGTTCTCAACCCTCAGAGCTGCTCGAACTAGCTGTTGAAAATCACAAAAATTTTGCACCACCACTTTCTCTTTGATGGCTAGATATAATCCCACTTCAATCCTTCGACAGTTAGCCACTTCCCTCATCATTAACTCAGTTGCATATTGGGCCAATTGTGTAAATGGCGCTTATATTCACTCACCGTCATCTTCCTCTGGGTGAGACTCAGAAACTCTCTCTACTTCTGCTGATGTACACCTTAGACAGGTACTTCTTCTTTTAAATAGTTAAGAAGTGTTTCCATGCCAATACTGGTGGTCTCATTTGTCTCCCTGGCACACTCTCCCACTAATGCAAAGCATCTCCCTGTAGCAAGCTTATAGCATACATGACTTTCTCATCATCCGTAGACTCCACTTGATTTAGTATCCTCTCAGTCTTTCTCAACCAGGCCTTGACTTCTTCTAAATTTGTTGTCCCATAGAAATCCACTGCCCTATACTTTCTGAGATTATCAAACTATTTCCGCTTCTTGACTAGGGTCGGAGCAGAAGATTGCAACATCTAGCCCAAGGCCTGAGCAAATGCCTAAATCATCCTTGGATCTAATGGAGCAGGCACTTGCTCCTGCCGAAGGGGAGACTCTCGCGTCTGTGATCGAATGGGCTCACTACCTTTCCCTACAAAAGCCTCATTATTTCCTGGGGCTACTAACTCATCAGTACTCTCCTCTCTTATCAAAAAGTTAAGTGGAACTGATCCTTGCAAACTCCTCGTGTCCTTCTACGAGGTGGCATCTTACTCCTTCAATGTAAACACTAACGATTAGCTCTACATTTCATTTTAAAATCCTAATCCCTACATATATGCATGACATGCATGTCACTTACTGCAATTCAATTAATTCACAATGCAACAAGTAATCACATAACATAACAATTTATCCTACTATGCATTCTAAGCCTAGGAAAAACCTAGGCTCTAATACTATAAGATGATAAACCCAATTTTCGGAGCCCAACAATCTCTCTGATACCAAACAATGCTGGACCCCGTTTTCAGAGACCAACATCCAGAGTCAAAAGATGTGATCTTTATTAACTCGTATTTCTGGATTTCAAGTCTCTCTCTCTTGTACCACAAGATGTTGGTCCTCGTTTTCGAAGTCCAACTATCATTCCGGAGTCAAAAAGCATGAGTGGGTTTCCTTGTAGGGTTATTCCAGCGAACCCTCACTTTGTTGTCATCTCACAAGGTGGCTTGCCCACAGCAGCCTATCACCAACATCACAAATTGACTTCTTCAACATAATTTTATCTCTATGCCTTTAGTTTATTTTGAAACAAGAACCTTCTCATTCGGAGCTCTATAGCTTAAGATATGTTTAAAAATCCAAAGTGTGTTTATAACCTAGTTATGCCCCTCCGACTGATCCTTTATTTTCCTTCCATAAATCTCTTTAAAATCGACCCTAAAAGCTACAAATTTTATTTCGAGATAGGAAAATGTGTCAGGAATCTATAGCTTCAAAAATCACTTAATTTGGAGGTCAGGTTATGAAGTTATGGCCAAAAGAATCAACCATACTTATGTCCTCAATCATGTTATACCTATCTCGGAAAAATTGGCATAAATTTCACTAAAGATTTCGGATTAAGGTTTTCTTTAAATGATTTCAAAGAGGACTTCCAGATATACAACTTTCTTGTAGACCTTGATGGCAAATTCTATCGTTTAGAGGATCAAAAATGGGACCAGATGATAGGATCAGATGAATAGTGCACTAGATGATATGACGTTGTCAGACGATACATCCTCACCAGACGAAGCGTCCTCATCAGACGATACGTCCTCACCAGATGAAGCTTCCTCATCAGATGATACATCCCCACTAGACAAAGTGTCCTCACTAGACGATACATCCTCACCAGACGAAACGTCCTCACAAGATGATCTGTCCTCACCAAACGAAGTGTCCTCACCAGACGATACGTCCTCACAAGATGATACATCCTCACCAGATGAAGCATCCTCATCAGATGATACGTCTTTACCAGGTGAAGCGTCCTCACTAGACGAAGCGTTCTCACCAAATGATGCATCTTCACTGGACGACATGTCATTGCCAGATGATACGTTCTATACTCCTGAGCATCTCCACTTATAAAGACCATAACTTTTGACTCCGATATCCAAGAATTTCATACTTTATAGTGTTAGAAAGCTTGAAAGATAAGCTACAACTTGACGGAAGACAACTTTGACTAATTTAGCCTATATTAGTCCAATTTTTCCCTTAAATTCGGTACACAATCTATACACCTATTAAAGACTTAAATTATGAAATGTACAACTACAAAAGAAAAATGCATATACGCCTGGGAAACTTTTTAGTTCTAAACTAATTTTCCAAATTTACAAAAGCCCATACATAACTTTAATTACATAATAACATTATAAA
>JANSVA010000009.1:17949416-17961870 GCA_025504915.1 Erythroxylum reticulatum
GACATAATTATAACTCCAAAATTTTAATCTATCTAAACCTCAAAACTATTTCAAATCATGCTTAACTTAAAGAAAAATTGTTCAGGCTCCAACATTAATGGCCAATAACTTTGTTTAGGGTCAAGAATATAGCTTTACAGGTATTTATTCAATTATTTGTATTTTATTATTTCATTGGTTAATATCTTAATAATGGATTTGTGATTAATCACCATAGATTCAATTTTAGGGATTATATGAAGGACTGATAAGTAAAGTATGATATGTGCACTACGAGAATATGAAGGATTGATAAGTAAAGTATGATATGTGCATTAGGAGAATAAAAACTTTAACGTTAGAGAATAATGGTATCCTAGACATTAGTGATAATTAAATAGATAATCAAGCTCAATTAATTTGATTAAGTTAAATCTTGTACCTAGAAGTGATAGTTACCTAATTAGATACATATGTATGCCTAGGCAGAAAGCATAGATAAATTAGGTTAATTGATCTTTCAACCTAAATAGTCAATTGTATATGATAATTAAAACTTTTTATAAACATTTGTTTAATTAATTTCTTTTATTAGTTAATTTTTGTTAATTCTTTCATTTAATTATCTTTAATCATCTCTATGGTTTCACTTACTATGTTCTTTTTTAACTAAGATTAATAACTAGTTCTTTGTGGGATCAATACTCTAGAATCACTCCAATTTTATTTAGTTATCTATGATTGATTATGTCCACTTGTAGATAAATAGCACATCAACCATAAACCTATTCAAATTGGTTTAACCTTAATCATACATATGTTTGTCTACTAAGAATTAGATGTTGAGATAGCTGAAAATATATGAAATTTTTTAGATACTGTAAAACCATAGATGTCATATTAATCATGGTAACCTAGAAAAAGAGAAAGAAAAAGGTCATCACTTGTCTTACAATTTGCAATATTACTATAATTCTTTAAATCCCAAAATAGAATAGTAAGTTTAGTGAGAAGTTGAAGGTGTTGTTCCAATTAGTAAAGAGCGTCTTTTTCTACTTGTTCCTATGATTTGATTCAATTATAATAATTGACATTGTTCTTATGTATGAAAATGAACAGTTTATTTTAAGAAATGCTAAATTTTGGAGTCAATGTCAAAGTAATATTTTTATTTTAAGAGCTGAGAAAGTTTATTTAATATTATTGTTTCTTTAAATTTGTAAAGTGATATTTTGTGTAAAATCTCTAATGCCAAAATCATTTTTAGATTTATTTAGGTGAAAGAGATAATTTTATGATAAACACACTTTTTGGAGTGAACACCTCCTCGTGATAACAAGTATAAATGAAAAGGAAATGTACATACATAGTTTAACACCATATTATAAATAAGACAAGACATAGGTAACGCAAAATGTGGTCAACTCTTTTTTTCGTCATTGAAAATAAAAGAAGTCTTTCATTAAATTGTGAAGAACTTGGTTGTCTTACATATGTAAGAGAATAGACGTTACACCGGCGACCAATAAAAGTACAAGAATAATACTCAGGTCGGGAAAACAGGAGTTAATCATAGAAATAAGAGGCATTCCTCCTGATACTACACTCTAAACCAAGTGAGGACAGGTTAACTCTTTGGTACAAGTAAATTAAGACGCAGGAGAAATAGGGTATGAGTATTTTGGACTCACCAAACTGATTAATGTATTGGTCTTTTTTTTCAGCGCGTGGGTTTCCTTAAACCTATAGATTTGAATAAGGATGAAATTTTTATTTGAACTCAATTTAATTTAATTTTAACTTAATAAGTAAATTTAAAATTAGTCAAATTTAAAATTAACTTAAAATTTGAGAATTTAATTTTAAAATTACATTATATGCATTATTTTAACTTGAAATTAATAAATAAATTGATTAAAATAATATATCTTAAACCACAATAAAAAATAATAGTCGATTGTTCGAATGTAACCTAGCCTACCATCATATCTAAATTGGGCTCATCAATAGAAGTAAGCTATGCTATGTAAAATAAAACCATGTTGCAGATATTATCCCTTCACTATTCATTAGATTTCCTGTAATGAATGTAAGTGTTGTGAGGACTCGATTCAAATCCTCTGTCGTGAGATCTTCAACAATAACCTTCTAGTGTATGCTCCATATGCTTTGATGTGGCCTTAGTTTTCATAGCAAAGTAGCCCGGTGAAATGGTCCTCCTTTCTAATGTGCACATCATCTTAAATAAAATAAAAAACCACTGATAGAAACTCTATGCCAGTAAGCCGGTATGGGATCCTTTGCCTATATACAACAAGGATCTATAACCAATATGCATGAGGTTCTATATTAAGTGAAGACTCATGATGACAGAATCAAATCTCTTATACCAATACATTAATGCTTGTTGAAGAACATATATAGATTTATTTAACATGCAAACTAAGTTCTCTTTTTCTTTTTCTTCAAAACCTTCTAGTTAGAGCATATAAATTTTTTCTTCGAGATTTTCATGATAAAAAGCAAATTTTCACATCTACCTATTCTATATATAATTTAAATAGAACACACATATAGCTAGTTGTGAGTGAAATACAACATATATTGCCAAGTTTACTCTAACTATAGTAAGTCAAATCTTAGGGGGAAAAAACATTTTATTGAAGTCAAGTCCTTCCTTTTGAGCATATCATTGTACCACCAATCTTGCTTGATATTGCTCCATTTGATGGATACCATTTTGCTTGATCTTAAAAACATATTTATTATTAATTAGATTCCTTCTTTATTGTAAATGTACAAGTTTCTTTGTTTTATTCTTATGAAGAGCTTCAATTTTTTCTCGCATTATTATCATCAACTAAAAGGCATCTAAATTATTAAGTGCTTCTTAGATAGTTAGTGGCTCTCTATCCTCATTTAAAATGCAATAAGTTATATTGCCATCTATTATATAATTTAAGTGCCAATATAGTGGTCATTTTCAATGATCTAATTGAAGAAGTATAGGAGCTTCAAGTTCAATTGATTCTTGAAAATACTAGTTTAGTATTGCATCAAAAGATGTCTCTTGTTCAAATTTATTTTCTACCTGTATCATAGTTCTTAACTTCTTTATAAAATATTGTTATCTTCTTATTTTCTTTGTAATTTATCTTGTATAAAGTTGACTTCCCTAATAATAATAACCTTTCAGACAGGGAGATCTCATAGGCATACAACTTCACACCATCATTATATTCTAAGAATAAGTATTTAAGATTCAATTTTGTAGTTTCTTTGGCATTATACATCATGTAGACAAAACTTCTAATCATATTGAGGTTGAAATAATCCATAGGTTTCCTTGTTTACATCTCTATTAATGTTTTTAACTTAGTTATAGTTGATAGAACATGATTCACCATATAATAAGCAATATTAATTGCTTTTGTAAAGAAAGCCTTATTTAGGCTTACAACCCTCAATAGTGCTGTTTTTATTTCTAATAGAGCTCTATTCATCCACTTGTTTAGTCTATTTTGTTAAGAATTGTATGCAACAGTGAATTATCTTTTATATCTTATTGCTTATAGAATGCATCAAATTTATTGTCATTATATTCTCCTTCATTATGGATCTTTAAGTACTGGATCTTTTTACTATAATCAAGTTTAATGCATCCTTTAAAAGCTTTGAAGTTTGAAAACACATCTACTTTCCTCTTGATAAGATACATCTATCATCTCCCAAAGTAATCATCAATGCAAGAGACAAATTACTTTAGTCATTTTAGGGATGGAACTAATGCTTGATATACATCAAAATGAACCAATTCAAAGGCAAAGATCTTCAATTTAATTTATTAAATTTTATTTAGTGTTGCTTACTTGTAACACAATGCTCAAAAAAAGATAGTAACACCTTTAAGAGTCCAAAGAGTAACTTTTTCCCGATTTATTCCTTATTTAGACATATGTTCAACTTTTTGATACCATAACACTAGAGATATTTCATTAAGACTATTTGAAGTGATTTATGCCTTTTCTTTTAACAATGTCTCTCCCTTTTACTTATACATGTTTGCACTTATCTTCTCTCCATTCATAAGGACAAGCATGCCTCAAATTATCTTTAAAATCTTATTAATAATTTCTATTTTGCACCAATATCATCTAGTCATTCTAAGAATAACAAATTATTCATAAATCCCTCCTATGTTATACATAAAGCCCTCCATATGCTATACTTGCAAAATAGTATGACTTGTACCATCATACATATTTAATTTAATGGTTCTAATACCAACAACTTTTAGAAGATATACACAGATCCTTATGAGATAGTTTTTTAAGTGAAACCATTCTTTTATAGCAATCATATGAAAAGTAACTCCTGAGTTAAAGAGTTGTATATCAAGTTGTCATTTCCTACTCTTAATGTTGTTGTTTTTGTTACTTCATAGCATAAAGTATCATCATCATTTGAAGAACCTATAGAATTTTCTTGAGGACTAAAATTTTTCTTATTTAAATTTCAACAATCATTTTTCAAGTGACTTTTTTTGCTACAATTGTAGCATTTTAAATTCTTCTTTCTTCTTAATTTTGGTGTACCATGATCTAGCTCCCACTTAGCCCATATTTTATTGATCTTCCACTATAAGAAAATTATCATTTAGTGATGGAAAATACTGACAGAAATCCTTAGGATTTTGTTAGAAAGATAGATTGGCAATGGAATTAACCGACAAACTAAGATGTCGTAAAAATGACCATAGGTAATAATTTCCGACGAATAACAGCATGCCCATTGGGAAATTTACCGAAGGATATTTTATGTAAATGTCGATGAATATACCGACGATTATTTGTTCAGTGGACCGTCGGTAAATTTACTGATGTTCAAGATTTTTCCTTCGGCATATTTACATACGGTATTTGTTATTCCATTAGTAACTTTATTACAATAGTATCGACGGTTATAATTGTTCTGTCAGTAAATATACTGACAATTTTTTGTGGCAAATCCTATCTGTAAAGTTGGTGATGGGCTGTCAATATTACCGATGGTTTTTTTTTATCGATAAATATAATGAATTTTACTGACGTAGAATTGTGTTCCGTTGGTAAATATAATGCATTTTACCGACGTACACTTGTTTTCTATCGGTAAATATTTTTTAAAAAATTAAAAAAATACCGATATTAAATTTTATGTCATGATCTTATGTTTAATGCATAATTTCAATAGTTATGAATTACATGTGCATGATATTATGATTTTTTATACATTTATTTTGTTTAAATAGAAAGTTGATTGATGATATAAAGTTTAAATTATCTTAATTGATAATAAAAATATTAAATTGTACAAAACAAGTATTTATAATTCAAATGAAATAACTATAAGTACACTATTGATTTGGTAATAGCAAATGCTTTGATTGCTTCGATGAGGTGCTACCCCTCCACTTCAACTCATCCATCTCATTACAGAGCTGAGCTATATACTCCATCGACTAGTGCAATTGAGTTGTCAATGTCCGCATTGTGCTCCGAAGTTCATTGACTTCATTGGTTGTCGATTGTCTACTGGAAGTTGCTGTACTAGACATGGAGGATTGCAAATAACATGTGTTCGGAAATAAACCTAAGTCGAAGATCCTTCCATAATGGTCCCTACCACTCACTACATCAAGATATGTCTGACTATCAATAGCTTCAGAGTGCTGAGATTGTCGCTGAATGCTTTCTTATATTTGTTCCTATTAAGAGGTAATGTTTACATTAGTAAGTGATAATTATTAAGAATTAATATTAAAGCATAAATTTCACATACATTAAGTTCTTTACATCAGGTGCTGACGAATGTCACACCGTCATCCTTTTTAGTGTGAGTGTGCAAAAAGAGATGATAGGGTGTAGGCCTCGTGCCTATAGACTTTTCCTGCATAAAAATAAAATGTTATAAGTCAACTAGAATTTATAAAATTTTTCGCAAAATTTTCTCTATTTTTATAATATTTACCCCATGTTGAACAAAGAAATTTACTTAACAAGACAGCCATATATGACTCCAAACATTTTTAACATTATCATTCTCCATAATAAATATATTTTCTTTCCAAAATTCACAAATCAATTTAAATTTATATACAAAAAAGTAAAAAAAATCATAATATAAATGTAAAGTGTAAATACCTACAAATCTCTTTGCATGCTCATGGTGAGTAATAGATCCTTCCGTATATACAGGAAGACTCTCTTCCCCTGGTCGTCCACATTTTTTGGTAGAATTAAGCTCTAAAATGGACATTGCCTCAGGATGTCCAATATTACTGCCAATGACTCCATTTTTGTTCAGAAATTTAAGGTAGTCGTTTACCAACCCTGTGTATCGCATCGATAATGTGTACGTGTTCATCTCTCCCATACTTTATTAATGACCCCATCAAATTCAAAATCCAAAAAAATTCTTTCTAAAATAAAAGGAAAATTTTTTATAAATACTTATAATATAATAATATTTATCTAATTTGATAAAATTTCTTTGTGGCCAGAGAGATATTCTTCCATACATAATTCTCAAGATCAATCTTCTCCTTAAATCTGGATGTCATGTTTCTTGAACACGGTCCAGACAGAATTAATCTAATATAAAAATAAATAATTTTATGCCATTTTTAAAATTTAAACCTATAATTTAATTATAAACGTATAATGTTTTATGTATTTTCACATATAAATTATTGAAAATTGTGATGTAAGTTCTTCCATCAGGTCCCTTAGCTCCAGGCTGGCAGCCGCCTCCTTCATCCGCTTCATTTAACCCTGATATCTCTATCGCTATAGGGGTAGTAGATGGTGTAGTAGCAGGTACGAAAGGTGATGCCTCATCTACAAGTGTAGTAGTTAGAGGGGGAGGAGGTGATTTAGTTGCAACTGCAGAGTGTGATGATTCACCTGGACAGTAAGTACCTTTGAATCGTTGTCTGAACCTGGGTCGCATTATATCATGTTTTCTTTTTAGTGGCATATTTCAACCTAAAATTCATATTTGATTGAATTTTCTAGAAATATAAGAATTTGAATTCAATATTTTACATAATATATTGAAAAGGAAATAATTGATTTGTTGAATATAATATTCAATTACAAACACAAATTAATCGCTATCATCACTTAATTGTAAATTAAAATCATCTTCTTTTTTTGAAGAATAAGAATTAAACTCAGGCTCCTCTTCAGATCTCCGACCCTCGTCATCCTCTCTAGATGAAATTTCATCATATTCATTAGATGGATTGTTCAAAGGTTCATTATCTTCATATGTGATAGATGCATTTATTTCATAAACATCTTCCTGAAACACTTCACTTTCAATTCTCTGTTATCCTTTTCTATATGATTCAAAAACACCTATAGGTTTAACTTTGCAAACGGCTAACTAATCTGACTTATCTCGTCGTAAGCTGGAAAAAGAGACATAATACACCTGAATCATCTGCATTGCCAACACAAAAGGTTCAAATTGTCTTAATCTTCTTCGATTTTTAATTTTAACTAGATTGTATCGGCTACGCACTTTTGTACCAACATTTGGAGTCAGATCAAACCAGTCACATTTAAATATCACACTTCGCTTTATTGGCAATGCAGGGTACTTAATTTTAAGTATCTCGATAATTTTACCATAGTAATCTATCAATTCTCCCTATATGCAAACTCCACTATTTATTGTTGCTATGCTATGACCATAATATTTTGTATGATATTTTTATCCATTAACGAAATACATCAAATACGATTTAACAACTCGCAGAGGTCCCTTCGTAAGATCACATATGAACTTGTTCTCTATTGGATTTTCTAAGGCCTACATAAAAGAAATTATCATATCAAAGAGTGTAATGTCATTTGAAAATTTAAATCTTATAATTCAATCATTTCAATATTTGTAAGTGAAAACTTACATATTTCTCGAATGATCGAGGAAAGTGTCTTTCAACTTCTTTATTAATATCATCCTATATTTTGTTAGGTATTGGCTCACGTAACAATTGCTTGTATAATCTAAAAGCATTATTATGCATTTCAGTTATGAATAACACTAAATTTCAAAACCTAAATAATCAATTTCAACTTACTACACGAAAGGTTGAACCTCTTGATAGTTTAATAAAATGTAACCATTAGCATCCTCAATTTCTTCCTCTATTAACATTCTTCTTGTTGAACATCTATATGTTCATCAAAGATATGTGAAAATGGATAAGTTACCATCAGCATTACTCATTCCTCCCCCATCGTCATTACGAGGAACTTTTCTTTCTCTTATGTAAACATGCGGCTTAAAATAATGTGAACAAAATGCACTAGCTTCCTCCACTAAATAAGCATTACATATTGAATCTTCAAATTTAGCCTTGTTTTTGACATTTTTCTTCAAGTGATGCAAATACCTATATTAGCAAATAAGGTTATTACAATTTAGTTGTTAAAACATGTTATTACTTCAATTACAATCATTTTTGTTAAATTTCCTCTCAAATAGATACATCCATCAATATTGAACTGGATTGGCCAGATTTTCCTTATGTGCTAAATGTACAAGTAGATCCTCCATACAATCAAAGAAGCTTGGAGGAAAATTTCCTTCTAACTTGCACAAAATTACTAGAATTTTCCTTTCTAATTTTTCCATTTCAGCCAACTTGATTTCAGATGATGTTAAACTTTTGAAAAACAAACATAATTATATTATTACTTCCTAAACCATATTCGGTAGCAACTCCCGAAATGCAATTGGAATTAGCCTTTACATAAACACTTGACAATCATGACTTTTCATCCCAAATAATTTGTACTTCGTCATGTCCACACACTTTGCCAAATTTAAAACATAATCATCACGAAACTTTAGATTTTTCATCCATTCATATAATATTTCCTTCTATTTTTTTCAAAAGTGTAATATGCTTTTGGATATTTACTGATACGAAGATCTTTGTGTAACTCATTCCTTCTACAAAAAAGTTACAAATTAGCTTGTGATTTTGGACTGTTTTTTGTCCTCCTTTCAATGTTCATTATAGTATTGAACAAATTGTCAAAAATATTTTTTTCAATATGCATCACATCTAGATTATGACGTATCAAATTAGTTTTCCAATATGGAAAATCCCAAAAGATGTTTCGTTTTCTCCAACTAAAGTTTTTACTAATGCTTGTATTAACTTCATCAGGTTCAAATTTTGTAACTTTTTGCAAGCTTAATTCCTCAATTTCCTGCAAAATCTCTTCACCAGCTTTGGGAGTAGGAGGAGGTGTTTTTACCATCCTATTCTTAATGAACTTTTTTTTTATTATATCTAAATGGATAATCTGGTGGAAGAAATTTCCTGTAATTGTCAAACTAACATGTTTTGCCCCCGTTTGGAAGATAAAACACATCAGAAGCATTGTCATAATAAGGACAAGCTAATTTTCCTATTGTGCTTCATCCAGACAACATGGTATATGCCAAAAAATAACTAATGGTCCACATGAAAGCTACTCTTAACACAAAATTTTGTTTCAGAGACACATCATATGTCTCAACACCATATTCCCAAAGATTTTAAAATCAGATATCAATGGTTGTAAGAATACATCAACTTTATCGTTTAGACTTATAGGCCTTAGCACAATCACTGTCAAGATCATATATGCCTATTTCATACACATCCATAGAGGTAAATTATAAGGAGTAATTATGATTGGTCATAATGAATATTGCTAGCCAAATTGACCAAAAGGTTGGAATCCATCTATTGACAATCCCAACCTAACATTTTGACTTTCAGTTGCAAACCCATAATAGGTGTCATTGAAATGTTTCCATATCAGTGCATCTGATGGATGACTCATTATTCCTTCTTCCTATTTGTGTTCATTATACCATCTCATGTGAAATGCAGTAACATTAGAAGCTTATAGTCTTTGAAGTCTCGAAGTTAATGGGAAATAATGCATCCGCTTCTAAGGTACTAATTTCTGTTTCATAGAATGCTTTCTAGGCTTGAACCTAGATTGACCACAAAATTTGCACTCTTGTAATTCCACATCATCCCCAAAATACAACATATATCCCAATTTGCAACAATCAATTTTTTCAACAGGCAAACTAAGACCCCTAATAAGTTTCTTCATATTGTAAAAATTATCAACTATTGTATGATGAGGAGGTAATGATTCATTATGCCATTTAAGAATTTTATCAAAACTACGATTAGAAATACGCCCTTCAGACTTTATGTTCAATATTCGGGTGATTGAAGACAATTAAGTCATTGTCTTACAATTTTCCATAATTCTTTTTCAGTTGAGTGTAGCAACTCAAAAAACTATTTTGCATGTGGGTTTGGTTATTCTTCAGGATTTTCTATATTTTCTTAAAAGGTATAACCGGCTGTATCATAAATCATTTGCATGTAAGGATTTTCATTTACATCCACCTTATTCGTTCTAAATCCAATCCCCTCTTAAAACTCATTTAAGTTCACAAATGATTGTACTTGATTACCCCTTATGGTGCTACAAATCAATGATTCCCCACATCGTGTCCACTCAAAATAATTAGGGACGAACCCTTTTTTCAACAAATGCCCATTAACTTCATCAATAGGAAGGAAATGATTTTTATTGCACTTTTTACATGGACATCTGATTTTTAGACCATCCATATATGTAGGTTAAGAATATGCATAATGAATAAAAGCTTCAACTCTCTCAACAAACTATGAAACCATCAGGTGCTAATCGGCTATACATCTAAGATCTATAAACATTACTCATTTTCTGCAATACTATTAATTTCAAACAGTGATTTCATAGTTAGTATCCTTCATGTTCTTCAAAGCTTACAGAACATCTAAACTTTACATAACATCCCCTAAGTATTAACCAACTGAATTAATCACCAAAGTTTACACCTGTGAATTAAGAAAACAAGTTCTCGTTATGACTTTTAGGCTCATGGTATTTTTCACCGATAAGCCTCATGGGAGCTGTATCACAAGTTATAAATTAAGGTTTATGGGTTAAGATCAAATTTATTCATTAACTAAAGATCTATTTTTTGTTTGTAATCATATATGTTAGAAGAGAATTCAAAGACGCACTTAAGGACATGAAAGGGAAAATTCTTGGTCTGGTTGATTTGATATGGGAACATAAAATGAATTAGTTAATTTTATAAAGTTTGAATTTATAATTGAATGGTTTAGATATTGTTATTGAAATTTAAAATTAATGTTAGAAGTTTGATATTGAACCTAAATTAATTATGTACTAGTAACAAATACAATTAGTAAAGATAAAAATATGAATACTTTGATTAATAAATTATTGTAACATATACAAATTATCTAATATGTTTATAAGAAAACTATTATTATATTAAAAAAGATGTGTGTAAAGATTCACACATAAAAGGTAAACAGAACTTAATCATTTCAGAGAACATCAATGAAATAACCTATTGATAAAATTTAGATATTTGGAACTATAAGTCAAATCCATCCTATATTAATTCATTGATAAACTGAAGTTCATGTAAGCCATTTACATTAAAAAAATAGGAAATTCAAATTGGAGGTTCAAACCACAAACAAATACCCAAATTAAACTAAGTACATAAAAACCTAGTAGGTAACAAAACTCACTTACCTCAATTGACACACAAAAGAAGTCACTGAAGCACATGAAGGAAGAAGATGATGTAGATAGAGTGAGCTGACGGCCAAAGAAGATAACTAAAACAAAGCAAAGAAGACAATGAATTTCAAAGCAGTACGTAAATTGATATAAATTCATGTTAAAAAGTCTTAGTTATAGCATTTGATTGTCGCCATGTCATGCAAGAAAATCTAGTCATTTGCCTTTTAAAACATAAAAAGGATGATAAAAGTTCTCTTTTCAATGAAGTAAAAAAAATGCAAAATGACTACGCTATAAAATATAGAAACATATACAAATTCAATTAAAATGTGAAGAAAGTCATTGTTGACATTGTCAACAAGCAAAGGAAATGAATCTCTAAAATGAATACTTGCTGAAGCTTCTCTTCAATCTCCTTAAAAATAGAAATACTGCCAATAAATGAGTTCTTACAACTAAGAAATAATTAATAAGATCTTAGCCAGTAAAATTACAAATCTATCCCATATAAGACCCAACTCTTATTCCATGATATAAGTTGTAATGTGAAAAACGTAAATCTTTATAATATTAACACATAAACAAAGCAGTCTAACATTAAACATTTAAGAAATCGAGGTCACTTACACATATGGAGGGAATGCACTATATGTAACATTCCATTACCTATGATAAGACTTGCATAGTGAACATGAGAAATCTTTTAGAAATTAGAATGCACAATTCATGCTTTTGCAAAATATGGCATATACATAGGTGATAATATTGATTTTTGCATAATAATATGATTGTAC
>JANSVA010000009.1:17969817-17989483 GCA_025504915.1 Erythroxylum reticulatum
GCAAAACTCATCAAAATTGCAACGTGGCTTTTCAGGTTTTTTTTAAAGGTCTCCAGAAAGGCTTCGAGTAAGAGTTTCAGGTCAGAATCAGTATGCACCTGCATATGTATTTCGTTATGTTGTATTGAAAGTGTAATCTTAAGTGTTGTATTGAATTGTAAAGACATTATGCATGTATGTAATTTGTTTGATATCTGAAATGGGACCGAATGACTGTTGAATACTATTGTTTGTTATAATTTTATCTATGAATGAAAAATGTTTTAAAGCAAATGATGTCTAATGAAAACGACATCGTCTGGTAACGACGTCATTTTTTATTTATCAAAAATGTTGCAGACAAAGCTAAAGGTGGCATTTAAATTTTAAATTTACCAACAAAATATCCCTTCCTTTAGTAAATAATCGATGAAATCTAGTTCCATTAGTACATCCCGTTTCATTTACGTTTTACTAAATACGTTGCAATCGAAGCAAACTACGACGTTTAACTTTCAACTTTACCGATAGGATACACTTCCGTCGATAAATGACGACTCTTATTTTGTTGACTATCATTCACGCCTCTTTTACTGATAGTGATTGTTATTCCGTCACTATATTCTATCGCAAAAATTAGTAAGATAATTTTCCATCTATCTTTACCGACGAATATTTTATCTGTTACAAATTACCATATATTACGAAAATTTTACCGACCAAATGTGATTTTATATCGCTAATTTTCAACAGTATTATTTCTATCGGTAATTTTTCGTAGGGATTCAGTAATTTTCTTGTAGTGTTCCTCTTATCACCATTATGACTTTAACTTGTTATAAACCAGATTGTCTATCTTCTTTATTCTTTTATCAACTTCTTCCTCTAAAACTATGACCGCGATTATGTCATTGAAGACGGAGTAGTACGTAAGAAGATTATTAGTTAAATTGATAATAAGTTGATCATATGAATTAGATAGAATTTGAATCAAAAGTTTAGTATGTTTATATAGCTCTATTCTATAATCCAATAATATGAACTGAGAGAAGAAAGTAGTTAAATGATTAATTTGCTCGATCAACAAAGTGGATTTTAACATTCCAAGAGTATAAACTATTTCTGAAAAAATCATTATTGAATAACTTGACCTCGTATAACTTGGTTCAATAATCTCATATGTGATTTTTTTTCCTCTTCTCTATGCTTGATAAAACTTCATCATTTAAATTTACATAAAGATTTGCAATCGAATTTACATCAGTTTCACTCCATTTGATGTTATCCGTGAAGTATGTTGGTCTTCCGTTAATAGCTGCAAACATTTATGAGGGCAATTTTCATCTTCAACTTTAATAACAATAAATTATTTTTATTGAACTTCTCAATCTTAAATTTGTTTGTCATTGCTTTTATCACAAACTATTTTGAGTTAAGAGGAATAGCTCCTACTATTTCATATACTTAATAAATGTATCATGAGTAATATATTTCAGTATCTTTAAAGAGTGAACAATATCTAACTTATCTTCTAATGTGAAAGATCTACTTATATTGCAACTATAGAGTATATGGCAAATAGCTATATACAACCTAATTAGGCCATGATATCACTATTAGAATGATAGGTAAATAAAGCAAGATTACGAATCAATTAATTCAGATTTTATGTTAATTTGAAGTCATAAGACTCAATTCTAGAAATTTTATCTCAACTTCTAATCTTAAGATCCATTCTAGGTATTCATATTGATTTCAAACCCTAAAATCCATTCCAAAAAATTTTTATGGCCTTTTTGAAATAATTACTTGCAACTCTAGCCATACCCAAACAAACAAACTTATGGAATTCATGCTTTTCTTATAATGTTCCTAACAATTAGAAGGCTCTTTCTAAATCTTTTACACATCCAAATGGGAGAATCCTGGTCCTCTTTAACTCGAATAAGATACAACTCATCAATTCCATTATTTGCGATAAAATTGTCCATTTGAAAGTCAAAATTTTCAATAGGAATCTCTATCTTAATATCTCTATCATCTATGCCTTCAATCATGCTTATTAGAGAACCTCTCTTTGGAGTAAGCTCATTGATATTCACCAAGGCATTAATACTCTACGAATTTTGCTATGTGACTTCAATTCAACAATCCACCTTGATGAAGCCAGGGAAATCAATCTCATACACAAACTCATGCCCATACACAAACTCAATCTCAAATACAAACATTTATTTAAAAATCAATTTGTAAATGAAACTACCTCCATAAGGAGAGCACAGACACGTAGAGGAGCGAAGCAGAGAAGAGCATGGAGAAGACAAAAATACCTCCACGAAAATAGCTGGAGAAGACGACGACAATGGTTAGAGAAGTCGCAATAGCTCCATAGAGAAGACGCAGCAGCTCTGCATGACACAACAACAGATCTAGTGGAGGAAGAAGGAGGATCGGTGCAGGTGGGGGGCGAGGGGATTCGAGGTTGTCGTTTTAAGTATAATAAAATGACGTCGTTTGGTTATACTTAAAAACGTTCAAGCAGAAGCAGAAGCAGACGATGATGTATAACTTAAGAATTTACCGATGAATATTTTCCGTAGACAAATTGAAAAATTATTATTCCGCCAACAATTCCCACCTTATTTACTGACGATCATTTCATATTGTTGCTAAATTCCATCGCAAATTCATTTCTCTCCGTATTTAATGATGGATATTGCTACTGCTGCTAAACGTAAATTTTCCCGACAATTTTTTTGATAGAAATAAGATTTCCGTAGGTAATTTGTAACAACTTTTTTTACAAATTACCGTCGGTAATTTTCCATCGCTAATCTATGCTTTTCTTGTAATGCACAAAATATCATTATGAGTAAAGAACAAGAGTTATAATACAAACATTCACTCACTAATTATAAGTTAAAAATAATAATTTGTAACTTAAAATCTATAAAAATTAGAATGCTCACAAACTTTACTCTTGGATGTTTGAATTTATATTTAAACACATGAAATAAGAAGATTGATGGATATTTATAGGTTAATCATAGCCACACAATTTAATTTATTATAATTATCACAGGATTTTTATTTTTGTATTACAAATTATTTATCTTTATCTTGATATTTTGCGGATCATATTCAAAATTTTCTAATATAAATAATGTCTAAATATCATAAGTAACCATTATAATTCATCCTACGTAACAGAAGTCTAAGGTGGACAAGATTTGGAGTGACATCAATATTGGGGAAGAAAGAAAGCGACAATAAAATGTTTTGGTTTTCACCTACTCAATTATGTCTGTTTATTGTGAGCTTAAAGGGCAAGAAATTGCAGAAGAGAATCTGGGAATAGAAGAAGAACCCGTGAAGAAAGGGAATGGCCCACAAGAGCCTATTCTTATTCCGTCTCATGATCAGTTTGTCTCCACAATTTGAATATTTATTATAACGGCAAATGGACAATAGGTAGTTGGTAAATAGATGAATTTGATCCTCATGATTACTCAACATTGCTCAAAAGATGGCCTATTTTTTCATGCAGGATAGACATGGTCTCCGTTTATTCAAACTTATTTTTTCTTTATTTTATCGTCGAGAGAGTACGTACTTTATATGAACCAAAAAGGTCGGGGTACCTTCATTTCACTAAAGCAAAGTCGTGAATAAGTTCCATTATGTCAAAAACTATAACAAAACTTTTAACCACTAAATGTTAGTAACCATTTAGACAGTGAATCAATGGAAGACTAATAGTTATTAATTGAACTTTTATCCGTAAGATGAAAAGCTGGTCATTAACCTTAAACTGTTATCTGGATGATGAGGTAAGAATTAATCACTCCACAATTAAATAGATGATTGGGGGAACAAAGATTCCGGAAGATTTTGCATTCATGATTGTTAGGAGAAATGTCACGCCCCTGGAATATTAAAAAGCTCGTTACTATCAAGAATTTGGGAGTACGTACTGCTTACTTTAGGCCATTTGAAGTTCCTTATGAATTTTATGTAAGGAATCAAAGGGTGAAAGTGGTTTTGAATGTTTCACTTAAGAACAACATAAAATGATGATGGTTTTTAAGCTCCTGTATGTACCTTGAATCTTTTGAACCCTAAAGATGAATCAGCGAAGCATAAACCTCACCTTATCACGAAGGAAAAGCAAAATGAATCTCACCTCAAAACCATATTGATTCAAAGGAGATCAAAAGCAAACCCACATTGGATTCTCCAAAGTGTATGTAAGAGCAGCACTCGAATGATATCTGAAAGGTGAAATGCAAATATGTAACTGGGTCCTAACAAAGGCGAATGGATTATTTTCGCATGGCGGTTGCTATCGTCTTGAGCTGCCATGTTTTAGACCACGCATGCATGCACTATAAAGAAAGAGAATCTCTTATTTTCCCACTCCCAATGCCGCTCTTATCCCCCATCATTATACGAGTTCAAGTAAATTAATGTTGGTGTCTAGTTTTGGGTTTTATCTTGAAGAGGATAATAAGAAAGTCAGTTTATGCCGATCTCTTCATGGCTTTAGAATTGGGTTTGGAATATAAAAAAAAGGGCTCATAAAGGAGCAATAAAAGAAGAGAGGAAACCTTCCAAATTCCCTGTGGTGGGGTTTGTATCAGCACTTTCTCTTTGCACTAGGATGGCTTAGAATAATTGGAAAAGAAAGAGAGATATGGGAAGTTGGGAAAAATCCTCAACATAGATAATGGACAAGAAGAAACTTAGAGATAATATTCCTGAAGCCTTCAAATTAACATGAAGGAGATCAACAATCTTTATGTTTAATTAAGAACTGTTCAAAGAAAACAGTAAAGAGTCATATAAGGGTTTAAATTACAAATTACAATAGCAATAAAAGACGGAGTTTTTAAATAGTTGTGAATTGTTCTGGCAGGTATACAAGAAAAGCAGATTCTGAATACTAAATTTAGCAATGCGATCAGCTCCCATTATTTGCAAGCATTTAATTGGCATGGTTTTGGAGTTTGAAGTCCTTTAATGATTGGTTAGCAAATCCGTCACTACACAAATTATGCTAAACAGGAATATAATAAGGCAGTGATTCAAATGCCATGAATATTGTGATAAACTAAGCCAATTGTATAAGCTGAAACAGTCATTCAATAATACCGATCATGTCCGCTGTGAAGTAATAAAAAAGGTTGAGAAGGCCCATCTCTCCATCTCCCCAAGCTTTTTAAGTTTCTCATTGCTATAAGCTCTCCGGTAATAAGCAACCAACCATCCTTTTTTGTTATCATTCCATTCAAATCAAGGTCCTTTTAGGGTTTGGGTGTTTTATAACAGGAACAAAAGAAAAGACAGAAAGTGCCAACGTCAAAATTCAAAAGAAAATTCATTAAACACACAAAAAGAAATGTTAATGATTCAAGTGGGGTTGGGATTCTTCTGTTTCGCTCTCCATCTCTCTTCTTTTCAGAATTTTTATCCATTTTCTTTTCTTCATTAGCCTTTTTCTAATCTTTTAGTCTTTGCAATTCTCAAGTTTTTCTCTATCGTCTTCCGTGGTCAGCCACTGTAATCATCACATCCTGTATAACTGTTATCTACAATACCAGCTACTGATGAAGTGATAATTTCTCTTTGTCTCTATCTATCCCAATAGGGCGTATATAAACAGAAGGGAGAGGTTTCTTGAGTAGTGAAGAGTGTATTAGGTTTTTGGGGAAAACCCATCTTATGGTCTGGTCTTTCTATATTTGATTGCATGGTAAACTCTCATTCTCAGATGGTCTTTAGGATTGAGAGAGAGAGAGAGAGAAACAAAGCTTGGAAAGAGATGTATCTGTATTGTATTTCAGAGCTGCTCAGACAAGCAATTATCCATGGCTAGACAGCGACTTGGAGAATAACCCATCATCATCATCTCTTCACGAGATTTTACTTTTGCAACCCAATGAATGATGCCTTTCTGTGTCTATATTTCCCTGCCACCTGTTCATTAACAAAGTTTTGTTTAGTTGTGTCCGGAGCCACTATTCTCTAATATTCCAGGCCTGGACTTACTTAGTCTGCTAACTTCTTGTGTCTTCAAAGGTGCAAACTAGGAACTCGAACAAGAGGTTAAAGTTGTGGAAAGATATCAAACGAACAAAAGGGATCAATTTTCTTGTTTTTCTTTGTTGGATTTTTCTGCTACATAAGCATGTTTCCTGCATCCATATCTAACTCTACGTTGTCTGAAGAAACTAGTACTGTTTCTACTGGTACCAGAGTTCAGGATATTTGCGGCCTAAATCCAATTGTTTCAACAGCCATTTCGGCGCAACAACAACATCAGAAGTTCAAGAAGAAGAGAAGCTTACCAGGCAACCCAGGTAATTATAACATAATGTTCTTCCAGTATTTTGATTTTGCGTTAAGACTGGTAAAATTTTAAGATCAGTTTTAGATGTTTATCAACTATTGGTTTTGTAGATCCCGATGCGGAAGTGATAGCATTATCTCCAAAGACCTTGCTCGCTACAAATAGATTTGTATGTGAGATCTGCAGCAAAGGGTTTCAGAGAGATCAAAATCTTCAACTTCATAGGAGAGGCCATAACCTTCCATGGAAGCTCAAGCAAAGAAACAGCAAAGATATTAGGAAGAGAGCATATGTTTGCCCTGAGCCATCATGCGTTCACCATCATCCTTCTAGGGCTCTTGGTGACCTCACTGGTATTAAGAAGCACTACTGCAGAAAACATGGAGAAAAGAAGTGGAAATGTGAAAAGTGTTCGAAGATCTATGCAGTTCAATCAGACTGGAAAGCTCATTCTAAAACCTGCGGAACAAGAGAGTACAGATGTGACTGTGGAACCCTTTTTTCCAGGTTAATTTTCCTATACTTTCTCTTTTTCTTGAACTTTTTGGAGTCCCCTTTTTACATAAGCCTCATCACTACCTTCTTCATTACTTAATTCAACATGATGAGCTCTATCAACATTCATGGCAATGTTTAAAATGGGAGGTATCGTGTCCTCGGGATGGCGTTCGTATTTTGCATCAGTTTGTTTCGTCTAGTAGCTATTTTTGCGAAAGAGTGTAAGCTCTGCATGGAATATCTGAAGCTCAAAGCTGTTGGCAGGTTCCATAGAAATGGAAGGCATTAATAAAAGTATCTGCTACTGGTTACATTACAAAGGCAACTAAAACAATGCCCTGCGGGTCTAAGACCAGCCAATTTCAGATTTGAAAAGAACATAAACGATGGGGAAATAAAGGAACAACGAACACAGTCATGTTTTTTACAAACTTTCTCTTCAAATCAGAATATATTCTTGCATTAAATGCTTAACTACTTGGTAGATTTTCCTGAGCTTTTCTAAACAAAGCTTAATGCAATTTATGCATTTCAGTTTGAGAAACTTGTTTGGGTTTCCTGACAGTGTTTACGCTTTTGGGGTGCTTAGCAGTGGACTGCCTGCACTCCTTAAAAAATGATGGATATCTGCTAGCTGATCTTGTTCAAGAAAAAAGCTCATATTAATTATTTAGTTTTATGGTTTTTACTGGTACATAGGTACGTCTCGTGATTTTTCACGGAGAGTTGTCAAAGTTTACTCGCAGGAAGACACTGAACCTCTGACCTCCTCCATCATTAAAGTAGATAAATCTGCACAAAAATCCGATAGTGCCCCATCTGCTTTCGTTTTCTTCATCAGTACCACATGCTTGGGGGTCTCAATTGCGTATCTTTGTTTCATGCATGAGCTCAATTTTTTCGATCTTTTTTCCCCTACTGTCTACTCCATTTCTGCATGCACATTCATATTCGACCGCCCATTCTCTCTCTCTCTCTTTCCAATGTTTGACCAAAGAAGATCATTATGCCTTGTGCTTTCTGGCTTTATGACAATCATGTATCCATCCTATTCGCATGCATGACCCCTGGACTTTTATCTCTTCCTTTGCATTACTAACCCACTAAAAGATTTAGTAAAGAAAAGACAAGCATTTGTGTGATCAGATTAAACTTTCATATTAAATCTTGAAAATGTCAACTTCTTCAAATTAGTTTACTTGCTTTGTTCTGTCATAACCTGATTTTGTTTTCCATTTCAACTTGTTCATTCAGTATTTATCATTCCTAACTCATTACTAATTATCGTTTATAAGCTTAACATCTAATTTGTTTTTGATATGCTAATCTTATGTGCATTCACTTATTAACAGGAAGGACAGCTTCATAACACACAGAGCTTTTTGTGATGCATTAGCTGAAGAAAGCGCGAGACTCTCAGCTCAACAAATGATGTCCTCAAATCAAACTCTGCTTCTCCAGACCTCACAGACTCACCCACCACTCTTTACTATTCCTAACCATCAGATCTCACTTTCTCCATGGGATCAATCTCAGAACCCTACTCATCCTCAAAACTCGGTTCACATCAAGCCTGAACCTCACCCCTTTCAGAGTAGTACTAGTACGCCACTTTTCCAAGAACCACGACCTTTCACCACCGTCTGCAAGGGTTTGGTAGTTTCACCCTTCCAAAGCCTCTCACACTCCAATGCCGTCACAGCAGCTGCATCGCACCATCTGTCAGCCACTGCACTCCTTCAAAAGGCTGCAACTGTGGGTGCAACTCAGAGCACTGTCGGTCAAAGCCACATGATCCCATTGAACATTGGTGAGGTAGGACCGGCTAGTCAACAAGTTGCTGACTCAGTGAGTCCAATCTCACAATATCCGAACTTGGGCAGCCTCGCCACGTGGCAGAAGAATGACCGTTTGACTAGGGACTTTCTTGGTCTCGCTTGTGAAGAGCATGGTGTTAATGGAAATGGAAATGGTATTGCAAGTGGTAGGAGTCATGTTAACATCAGCCTGAACCTCAGGGAAATGCTAAATTACACTGGCGGTATAGGATTCCAGAATCATGGTTTTGGATACACTCATCCTCCTGCCTCTGAAGCTTGGGGTGATTGCTAGAACGCAAAAATATGAAGGAAAAAATCATTTGCCTACCTTCGAAGACAGAGAGATATTATAAAGGGTTTAAAGAATTATATTCTTTGTTTTACCTATATTTCTTAAATCTCTCTAAGTGCTTATCAATTTGTTGTTAATTTCATGCTTTTGAGGCTACCTTTAATTTGGTCCCTTAAGTAGCTTATATGTTGGATGATCTTAGTGATAATTTGATGCTTGTTGAGGAGGAAATGTTACATATATGCACTTCTATCTATGATGTGTTGGTTTTATTTGATGTCCTTCGCAGTAATTAATGCAAATTCGAATTTACCTTTGCTAGCAGTAATTAATGCAAATTCCCTTTTACCTTTGCTCTTTTGTCCCATCTTTATCTCGATAGCTATGGATCACAAGCCTGCCTCGCAATACAACTGACACGAGATCGATGGAAAGGGGTATTAGATGCCAAGAGTTTCCACTTTTAGCTCTTCACAACGCTTGTGGTACTGTAGAAAGAGTACACCATTGGCATATAAAGACAAGTTGGATATGCCCCTCCTGTCTCCATGCTATATCCATGATTGACATACAACCTTTACAGTTGAAGGGAAGATAGGCATATCAGCCCCACTACATTATAGTCATCCTTTGACATTGCAAATCAAGAGATCTTTGCGAAGAAGATGATATAAACAAATAAGGTTCGATATTCATATATTGAAGGTAAGAGGGGATCCTACATGGGAAATGATCAATTACTAAAAGAATTAAAGATCAACTTTGTAAAGGAGGATAGTACATTGTATCATCAAACAGTAATGAATAAAGACAAGCAAGAAGCTGATGAGGTAATCATGTTGACGAGGTGAGAGGCCTTGGAATGGAATAGACCAATGCCCCCCTCAAAACCAACCTATTGCCTTGTTGACATTGGCACTACCAAATACTTAATTTCATTTCTAAACTTCTTATGCAAATAATCGAACAGGGGATGAGATTTGGATTTTAGAGTACTTCCGAGAGTTCTAATTAATTCAACAAATTTTAAATTTTTCTTAGAGATTATTGCAGAAATTTTATTAAGCCACATTTTATCTTAGATAGGCATATTATGTATGTACTATCATTGTACTGTCTTGAATTTACTACACATAATTTCTGTGAAAAGCCGATTGATGTAGATTTCTTTCCAGAAGCATAAGCATCCAATGTGACCACTCACATTTGGCCTTGGCTGAAATGACAGGTTTCAAATTGGACTGCCAAACTCACCTAATATATGGCTCATGTCTGACAAATTATGCATGTGGAATTATGGTTAATTTATCTTGATAGAAATCTACATCCAAGTAGTTCGGACGAGCCCTGGACTCGTAGATTTAACTAATTAAACCAAAAATAGTTATTTATGTCCTCACAGGTCAGTATTAACCATCTAATTTACTCTCTCTACCGAGTACATTTTTGAAAGTGTAATACCTTTCCAATGAGATCACGGCACCAGCCATGCACTTGCGCAAATGTTCATGCATATCCAAGTTCTTACACAAAGTCTTACTGAAGAATGTTCATGAAGACTGAAGAATATAGCAATTTCCAACAACTTCTTTTCCACAATCACTTTATGGAACGTACGAAGAAAAGAAGAGGATAAGCTTCAAAGAAACAATGGTCTTTTTTAAAGAAGGGTATAGAGGGCTGATACTTGTTATAAGCGTGAGTGGAAAGGGAAACTGAGCTGACGGTCTGGTCTGTATGTATTTGTGCAGGTGGGGCGGTGGTCCGGGACTTCGTAGTAGAGAAATGAAAAGAAAATGTCAACGGTTTTGAAAATGATATTCGATTGAACTTTGAAATTTTGAATTACTATTCTCAGAGTCTTCTTTTCTAACCCTTTATCAAATTCCGTGCATGGCTCCATAGCATATCCAACACGTATCGTTTCAGTTGGTAGGTTCACTTACGTTAGCATCCCCAATCATTTCTCATACAAACTATTCTGTTTTCCTGATGACACACCACTATTGGACGATTATTCCTGGTCCTTTGATGAATTATGAGTGAGTCTTTATAAAACAGCGTGCTTTGGAAACTGAAACTCTCTGTAAGATTAGCATCATGAAAGATGTAACGCATAATTTTAAGATGAAGTTTAATGGTTGAGACTTTATCGTCAAGCTTTACGGGTGCCGGGTTATTACATAGATTAAGAAAAAGGGTATATCCCGATTTTACAAGTACTGGTTGAATGTATCTAACTAGATTCTTTGTTATCAACTATAAAGGCAAAATCAGATCGACAACTATACCGTCCAATGGACAAGAAGGCATGTCGCTTGGTTAATCCTAGAAAATGAGCTATTAACATGTTGATTCAACTTCTAAACGAAAAGGCCTTAGTCAGATTTGAAAAAAAAAAGGTAAAAAGCAAATCATTATTGGAGCAACTTAGTATATTCAGCATGCAAAAGAAGGAATAGAAACCTAGGAATTAATGAAAGAAGAGCTTGTGGTCTTACGGTATATCCAAGCTTTTGGAAAGTGTGCGTTAGCTGCAGGGTTAAGGTACCATACATGCCATTTGCCTTGTAAAAAAGATTGCATCTTTTTATCTCCATCTACTACACGTCCAGACAAACCAAAAGTTGCTCTCTCCTTCCTCTTTTCAGCATACTTGCATAAGTCATCTTCTTTTAGGGAATCTCATTTTAACAAACCTGCCTTTTCCCTCCTTTATTTTTTTCCCCCCTTCCACTACTAATTATTACCAAAACCTTTTCCTTTTTCTTGGTCTATGCTTGCATCTCTTTACCACTTCGGCTGCACACCCCCATGCATGCTACTACTACACATGCATTTAATAGTAAAGAAATGACCTTGCATCACTTTGGCCTCTGGCAATCTTTTGCAAGCGCCAACTACATTTCTTTCTCAAAACTTGGATAAACAACTTTCTTTTCTCAATAAATGGATAAACATTTATAGTCACCAGTAAATGATTAGGAAATAGTAATATCTGAAGATTGTGAATAAGGACTCCTGCTAATGGCCTCTTTTACTCAGAATATTGTGCGTTAATGGCTACTTTTATGACTGCATTGCTTTTTACCGCTGGTGCGTGTTTGCTTGGTCGACCACGGATTCTTAATCTCACATCATGTTAAATCACCATATTAGATTTCGCTTTAATTTGAACAAATGAGAGTTTCTTAATGAAAAGCTTCTAGTAAAGCCGAAGATCACATGATTGGATCACCATATGACTTTCATCAACTGTTCAGAACTTCCCATCAAACTGATGGTTTTAGCATATCACAGTTTACTCCAAAATACTTGTCCAAAACTGAATGCCTGCAAATAGAAAAGTGTCAATAAAATCTTATTACAATGCTCTGAAAAAAGGACATGTAGGAAATACTCCCCATAATGATGGCAGCTGGATTCCAAAACCTTTATAAAGTATAAGCTCATATCATTACTCATTACGATGCTTGGAACGCCTTTACAGCCCCCTACCCAAAGGTAAAGATGCATGTGCTGATAACAAGAAGCAAAAAAGTTTACCCAGAAGAAGATGCTGATGATTGTAGAATATTGAAAAGAAACAAAAGGTTAACACTCCTCTTGGGTAACTTTGAAAAGACTGCTCATTCAGAGAAAATGATGCAGTAAAAATAAATAGCATCGGAGAAGATATCACTAGAGTAGGATACTAATTAAACTTCAAGCATATGGCATAACTTAGAACTCAAGGAAAGACATATGCGCCTAAAGATCCATTATCCAAGGTCATCTATCAGGATTCTCATTTGAACTATCTTTGAAACCAAACAGATTTTCATGTTGTTAGTCAGAAAACAATATAAAGTTCCAACTTTCCATACAATATGCGATTCAATACATAGTATCATATTGGCCGCATACAGTGCTACATTTCGTTTTTAACAATTTGACTTGCCATGAACATGTTATATTCGTTGTTTCCTCTCTACCATGTCCAGACTGTTTCTAATATTTTATAGACCTTATTTTGGCTCTTTTTGTTCTTTATAAGTATAGAATGAGCCTTTATAAAGAATAAAATAAAGTAAAATAGGAGGAGGTCAAGAGTGAGCCTTGAGCAGTATCCGTCCTGCCCTTGTGTAGGATCGGGCCTGACCATGTCCTTAATAGCACTATATTATCATTGCACTTGTGGAAAGGATATTTTCCTTTTCCCTTTTCCACCATATTTTTGTTGAAATGTGATTCCAAAATTTTAGTGCCACTCTCCTAGTGTTTGACCAAGTCCTAGCTAGTTGTTGGTAATTTGTTATTAATGTCTGTCGTGATCTCTAGTTAGTAGCAAGTCAGTTTTTAGTCATGGTTCATGTTTATGTTTCAGTTGAGTCCAGGCATAGAAGCAAAAGGTATATGTGAAGTCAAAGAGTCATGGCAGCCAATGGAGTATTTCTGAGCGTATCTCAGCCTTTGATCCCTATTTTCAAGGTAAAAGTTATAAATTCTAGAGCATCAAAATGAAAACTCTATTTAAGTCTCAAGACTTATGGCACTTAGTAGAAAATGGGTATTCGAATCCAGATGAAGAGACAAGGTTGAAGGACAACGAAAAGGACTCTTAAGGAACTATTTTTCATTCAACATGCTATCCATGAAACTATTTTCTCCAAAACTGCAACAACAATTACTTCATAAGAAGCATGGATGATTTTGAAGAATGAGTATCAAGGCTCATCAAAGGTAATCACAATGAAACTTCAAATTCTTCATCGTGACTTCGAAATGTTAGCAATGAAAAGCAATGAAACTGTGCAAGATTATTTGTCTAGAGCAACCACAATTGTTAGCCAAATGAAGTCGTATGGTGAGCAAATTACTGATCAAATTGTTGTTGCAAAAGTTTCGAGGAGTTTAACTCCAAAATTTGATCATGTGGTGGCTACAATTAAGGAGTCTAAGGGTTTATCTGTTTTGTCATTTGATGAGCTAATGGTTTCTTTGCAAGCACATAAAGTAAGGCTAAACGGATCACCTGAAAAGAATGAAGAGAAGGCATTTCAGGTGACAGGGGATAGTTCCACTTTAAGGAACAAATCTGAACAATCAGCAGTAAGGGGATGTGGCAGAGGTGGTTTTTATGGCAGAGGACGAGGTAAAGGGTGGCAAGGAGTTCAGTGTTACAATTGCCATCAATTTGGGCATATTGCATCAAATTGCTGGAGCAAAGGAAATCAAGCAAGTTTTGCAGAAGAGAATGAAGTATAAGAAAATAAAAAGGAATGTAGTTGTTTATGATTTTTTCTCATGCTATTAATATGTCAAATGGTATTTGGTTTTTGGATAGTGGATGTTCTAATCACATGTCCGACATGAGATCACTGTTTAAGGATCTTGATGAGTCCCTAAAGATGCAACTTACACTTAGGGATAACCAAATTTAGATTGAAGGAAAGGGTACAATTGCTATCACAACAAGCCATGGTAATGTGAAGCACCTTTATAATGTTTACTATATTCCTAGTTTGGCACATAATCTGTTAAGTGTTGGGCAACTCATGGCTACTGGTTATTCAATTTTGTTTGATGATGGTGCATGTCTTGTTATAGATAAAAAAAATCTAGTCAGGCTATTGTCAATGTGAAAATGACTAAGAACAAAATGTTTCCTTTTGAAGTTTCATGTGTAAACAACCATGTTTTTATTACTAGTATGATGAATGAGTCTGGACTGTGGCATTTATGGTATGGGCATTTGAATTTCAATGGCATGAAGGTGTTGGGTCAAAAAAGCATGGTATTTGGACTACCTAAAATTGTTTCGCTTAGTATGTGCGAAGAGTGTATTTATAGGAAGTAGTGTAGGCAGTCATTTCCTGTTGGAAAAGTATGGAGAGAATCTTATTATCTTGAATTAGTTCATGCTGAATTGTGTGGACCTATGAGAACTGAATCAATCAGTGGAAGTCAATACTTTCTGCTATTTACGGATAATTTCAGTCGAATGAGTAGGGTGTATTTTTTAAATATAAATCAAAAGCAATAGAAAGTTTTAAGAAGTTTGAGGCTATCATAGAGAAGCAAAATGGCAGTAGTATAGTGATACTTCATACAGACAGAGGTGGTGAGTTTCTATCTAAAGAATTTACTACATTTTGCAAGGAAAATGGCATTTGTAGGCAACTCACTGCTACGTACACTCTGGAGCAAAATGGTGTCGTTGAATGGAAGAATCGAACAGTTGTGAAGATGGCAAGGAGTTTACTCAAAGGAAAGGGCCTTCCTAACTAGTTATGAGTTGAAGCAGTTGTAACAGCAGTTTATTTGCTAAACATTTCTCTTACAAAGGATGTGCTGAATCAGACTTCGTTTGAAGCTTAGAATGGAATGAAGCCTCAGGTGAGCCACTTGCGTGTTTTTAGTAGTATTACCTATGCTTTGGTTAATTCTCAAATGCGTAGTAAGCTTGATAAGAAATCTGAAAAGTATGTCTTTATTGGCTATTGTCAACATTCCAAAGCATAGACACTATTTAATCTTGTTAATGGCAAAGTGATTGTTAGTAGAGATGTGATTTTTTACGAAGATGCAAGTTGGAAATGGGATGGAAGTACTGCTATTTCAAAAGTGTAGATAGTGTTAGAAAATAAAGCAGTAGATTCAACTTCATCATTGCCTTCAACGCCTTTGACTCCAACACCTTTGACTCTGAGCAATGGAAGCAGAGGTTCTACTTCAAATTCAGCCACTCCATCCTCAACTCCAAGTGGTGGAGATTTTCTTATTGCCCCAAACAGCAGCAGTCCTTCTTCGTTAGATGGATCTTCTCTAAGAAAGTTCAAACTTTGAGTGAGATTTATGTAACGTGCAATTTTGCTTTATTTGTTTCAGATCCAACATGTTTTGATGAAGCGATAAGCAAAAAGGAATGGTTTACTACAATGAAAGAGCAAATTTTGGCTATAAAAAAAATGATACATGGGAATTGGTGAACTTACCTGAGGGGAAGAATGCTATTGGATTGAAATGGGTATTCAAGACAAAATATCATGTTGATGGTAGCATTCAAAAGCACAAGGCTAGATTGGTGGTAAAAGGGTATTTGTAGCAGCAAGGTGTAGATTACGACAAGACCTTTTCTCTAGTTGCTCATTTCGAAACAGTGAGAACGGTTTTAGCATTAGTTGCTCAATTGAAGCGGGTTGTTTGATGTCAAGTCTGATTTCTTAGATGGTGAACTAGAAGAGGATGTTTTCGTTCACCAACCAGAAGGGTTTGTGGTTAGTGGCAAAGAAGAGAAAGTATACAAGTTTTAAAAGGCTCTTTATGGATTGAAGCAGGCTCCAAGGGTATGGTACAGCAAGATTGACTCTTACTTTTGTAAGAGTGCCTTCGATAAGAGTGAAAATAAGCCCACTCTCTACTTAAAGGAGCAAGGTAAAGATGACTTCCTTTTAGTGTGCCTTTATGCTGATGATATGATATATATAGGTTCATCTTACTCTTTTATAGTTATTTTTAAAGATTGTATGATGACAACGTTTGATATGATGGATTTGGCATTGTTACATTACTTTCTTGGGTTAGAAGTTCAGCTAGGTGATGATGGGCTCTTTATTTCACAAAAGAAATACGCTACTGATCTTCTTGAGAGGTTTAACATGTTGAATTGCAAGGTGGCAGCCAATCCAATAAACGTGAATGAGAAATTGAAGCTTGAAGATGGTACCGCAATGGTTGGCGCAAGAACTTTCAGAAGTTTAGTTGGTGCACTGATTTATTTGACTCATACAAGACCAGATATTTCATTTTCTGTTGGTGTGGTCTTAAGGTTTATGCAAAATCCTTCAAAGTACCATCGTGGAGCAGTAAAAAGAATCTTGCATTATGTAGCAGGAATAGTTGATTTTGGAATATGGTATACCCAAGTGTCTAAGTTCAAATTACTTGGTTTTATTAACAGTGATTGGGTAGGTTCTCTGGATGATCGTCAAAGCACTTCTGGTAGCATCTTTTTTCTCAGTTTTGGAGCAATCTCTTGGAGCTCAAAGAAGGAAGCCATAATAGCATTATCATCATTTGAGGCAGAATATGTTGCTGCAAGTTTAGCAGCATGTCAAACAGTTTGGTTAAGGAGATTGCTTGAAGATCTTTAGCAGAAGCAGGAAGGAGCAACTGAAATTTTCTGTGATAACAAAGCAACAGTAGCAATGGCCAAAAATCCAGCATTCCATGGAAGAACAAAGCATATAGAAATCAAATGTCACTTCATTCGAGACATGGTTACTAAAGGAGTAGTGGTGCTAAAATTCTACAGTTCTGAACAACAAGTTGGTATTGTTCTTACCAAATCACTTGCTAGTGGAAAGCATGACTTCTTCAAAACTTAACTTGGTGTGACCAACTTTGAACCAAGGGGGTGTTGAAATGTGATTCCAAAGCTGTAGCGTTACTCTCTTAGTTTTTGAACAAATCCTAGCTAGTTTATGGTAATTTGTTATTAATGTCTGTCGTGATCTCTAGTTAGTAGCAAGTTAGTTTTCAGTCATGGTCTATGTTTATGTTTCAGTTGAGCTTTTATAGAAGTCAGTTGTGTATTTAGATCCTATATATAGGAACCTTGAGTCTTTATGTTTACTGTAATTTTGAGCAATAAAATTTCTATTTATCTACAGCTTTCCCATCAATTGTTTTTGCAGATTTCTGTTTTAGTTATAGATCCAACAATTTTTACACTACATGGGAGCTTGATTGGTAATCCTATATCAAATCAAACACAATGTTAAATATGATATTTTGAAAAGAGCATAGGTCTCTCCATCTATTTCTAACACGTAGTAGCTACTCCTATTTTCTCATTCAACAAATATTGAAAGCAAATATAAGTAAGACCAAACATATAAAAAAGTTATGGTAGAAGTCGACCATATTACAATATATTGTATAATGGTGGTGTGGAAATCACGAGATTGAGGGATTTCTTTCTATTTTGGTCTTCCTTAATTGGAGGCAATCTCTCCTAATTGTATCCTATAGATGGGTCTCTTTCCTAAATTAGAATCCTATTTGTACATTATAAAACTCTATATCTTATACAAAAAAGAAGAAGAAGAAGAAATATCATAGTAGTCATTCTTTCCAATGGAAGAAGGTTGAATTAACCGAACCACATAATTCACTGTGTCATCTTCAATGACTAACACCACTAGCAGATTCATTCCCTTCGAATCTCTCGATAACAAGTGGGAGGTGTCCCTGGTGACTGTTGTCACTTGCAACCAAGTATAAAGAAAAACAAATTCCTGAAACACAAATTAATGTTGTAGTGGAGAGTAGGGATCGTTCCTATGAAGAATTCAGACATTAGCAGTTACGCAATAAAATGGGTTTTAAATTGTGAATTAAACAGAATTTACTTGGAATACGAAATTGAAAAATAACTAATAGCAAAATAATTATAATCTAACAATCAGTGGGAACAAATCCCGGTTTCTGATCTCCTTCATTATTAAACTTGCGTTGATTATGGACACTAAAAATAACCAATTTATTAGTTAAGTATTCGTCGTGGTAAATTTCTTTACCTATTTTCTCTTATGTTTAGTTAACCAAAGCATGTATTTGAATTAACCCATATTAATTAATAACCTAGATACAATTTCAAATTTAATTAATTAATAGCTTTATGAATCAAGAAAATCGACGAACTACACAACATATATACGATGTATATTTAGCCTAGACAATTATTTTTCCTAAAATCATATCCCTAACATAGTAGACAAAATTCTTAGTCGCTACTGATTAAAAGAATTGAACTTCAATCTGTTTAATCTAGTGATTAATTGAATAAAATCATAAAATTGTTGCGCACGTAGCTATAAAATCAAACAATCAAATAATAATCTAAAAAATAATTCGTACTTGACTAATAAATAGATTGAAATAAAAAACGAAAGTCTCACAACATTTAAAGTTCAATAACTAGGATTCTGTAAACTAAGAAATAAAAGTTTAGTTACCCAATATCATAATTTTTCCTAACTATTTGAGACGGTCATAGACGTTATTGTGGTTTGATTTCTATTTGAAACTATCATGGGCATTAGGATTGTCGTGGGCGTTGCTCTTCTCTCCTTTTCATGCTACTCCTCTTCTCTCTGTCGTAAGCCCTCTATTCTCCTCTTTTCTTTACTGTAGCTTTGATGGGACAATTTAATTATCATAGTTTTTGGTCCACCTTACTATTCATGTCTCACCACTCTCTCGCAAACTCTCTTCTTCCATCCCTCACTTCTGTTGTCCCTTTACTATTGCTTGATGTGACGAATAAAGCTTGGAATTTTTGGTCCACCACATTATTCACTTAAAACCCTACAAACCTGACGCCCTCTCTACGTTGTCGTTTTCTGTTAAAGAAAAACTCCCTACCTAGTTGTGCGTCGTTGTCTTAGTGTGGGACATGCTTGCATGTTGCATTGCCTGCTTGCTTCTATCAAGTTGCTGTGTTTCTTACTCAACTGCATCATTTTGTGTTTCCTTGGCAGATGTTCCTAATGTGCACTGCGTTTTGGTATAGTTTGTTCACCACTTAATTTACTGCAGGAGGCCATGTCTAGCTAGGTTGTAACATCCTATCACCGATGGGAAGGGCAAAATAGTAAATTGAGATGGGTTATGAGTGTGTAAACTTATCTCGGCAGGTTCATGCATAATATGGCCTCCATATATACATGAATAGAAATTTTT
>JANSVA010000009.1:17989583-18020112 GCA_025504915.1 Erythroxylum reticulatum
TCTAAATAAGCATCCTAAAGATCATCAAAGTTAGAAATTACCTCATCATCGCTTTTCCTTTTAGCTACCAAGCATATATTTGCTTATTCTGATGTTTCTGAGTCAGATTTAGAATCAGATGAATCCGGATCTTCCCATGTTGCCATCATGCTCTTTTTGTTTTCTTGATTTTTCTTTTGTTTTCTTTTGAGCAACAGACATTCAGACTCATAATGTCCTGGTTAATTACACTCATAGCAGATGATAGAACTTTTCTTATTCTTCGAATCTTCTTTGCTATTCTTTTTGAAAGAGAAGTCTTTATTTCCCCTTAATTTCTTTTTCCACATCCTATTATTCTTTATTGAAATGAAGGATATCACATCTTCATATTCACTTGAATCTTGCTCAAATTCACTAGCATCATCATTCTTGATTTCTTCAATCTTTAATGCGTTTGAAGATGTGTTTCTATTTTTCTGCATCTTCTGATTCTTCTGACCAGCCTTCAATGAAATAGATTTATCCCTTCTAGGTTTATCTTCTGCATCAAACTCTACTTCATGGATTTTCAGTGAACCAAGCAATTCATCTAGCTTCAACTTGCTTAAATCCTTGAACTCTTGTATTACTATTACTTTAGGTCTCCATCTTTTTGGAAGACTTCTGAGAATGTCAGATCTTGACTGTCGTAGATTCTCCCCAAATATTTAAGTCCATTAGTAATTGTTTAGAATCGTCCAACCATCTAATTAATAGTCTCATCATCTTTCATCTTGAACAGCTCGTACTGATAAACAAGAATACAAATCTTGGATTCTTTCGCCTGGTTTGTACCTTCATGTGCAATGGCTAATATGTCCCACATTTTCTTTGCAAATTTGCATCCATAAACCTTATCATATTCACTTCTTCTTAGAGCATAACTTAAAAAGAACTTGACCTTTGAGTTTAATTGAAAGCAAGCTTTCTAATCAACTGACCATTGGGCACGAGAGATGTTTTTCCCTTGATTGTCTGTTGAGATATATGGACCATTTTTAATGATATCCCAAAGATCAATGTGTTTGGATTCTATGAAGAGCCACATCCTGTCCTTTCAATAATGATAGTCTTCACCATTGAATGCAAGGGGACTTGAGACTGAGGCACCTTCTGCTATAAAAACATGTGATTCAACCAAGATCTTTGTCCTCACTTTGTAACAGTGTTTCTTGGAAACTTGCTCTAACACTAATTGAAGTAAATCACTTGTTAATATAGAAATCACGTATAATATGTAAAATACAAAAGAAGGGGGGTTGAATTGTGTTAAATCGTCTAAGATATTAATCTTTAAAATCTTCTTGATTTTTTTACAAATTCAAACGATTACAAAGCAACGTACTTAATTTAATGAGTAATGCAATAGCGGAAATTAGTATCTATTCTTCTAACAACAAGAAAATTAAAGAGGTAAGAGTTAGAGAATATGACACCGCGATTTATACTGGTTTACCCTTAACTTTGGGCTACGTCTAGTTCTCAGAGTTCGTTTGAGATTTCATTATCTCCTTCAATGTTACAAGTATTATTTTTCCACTTGCAGAGCCTCTTTAGGTCTCTTTCACAAAGTATTCTTTATCTGCTTCCTTAGCCTCTTCAGGCTCTAGCCTTTCTTTCACTCGAAAAATATTGTTTGAGCTTCACGTTACGGATGTATTTGCTCTTTCTCTCTTTCTTTTCTCTCAGAATATTTTTCACAGCGTGAGCATAGAATTTCTTTAAATATGTTTTGTACATTCAGAATTCTCCCTTTTTTTTAAATTTACGACTATAACTAATATTTATAACCTAAATCTCCAACGATCTTCTTTGAGAAATTTGCTTGTAGAGTCTTCTAAAGTGTGCTATTAGTTGAGTCCTGTAACTAACTCCAACTAATTGACGTTCTAGTATATTCTTTAATTACATCGTCTTGGATAGATTCGTATGCTTCGTCTGCTTTCTTAGACTTAATCACTTCGTCTGATCCATCTTAGATGCTTTTTCTTATTTAACTTTTACTTAAGTATCGTCTTGATTTGATGATTTGTGCCACTTATATTTATCTACGCACTTAACAAATTCATCAAAACAATTCACACAATTCTATTATTATTATTATTATTTGACTTTCATCAAAATCAATAGAAGAAGTGAAGTCTTCTTGACTTAATATAAGGGAAGTTGGTAAAGGTAAGACAAACTATTTCAACAAGGACTAGCAGTCGTACAACTTGCGGGAAATGTAAATAAGATGGATATAATTCAAGAACTTGAAAGATGCCAAGACTTAAGTTAGTTGATGGTAAGCTTATTTTTTCATGTTCAAGTAAGAATGTAAGTGACAATAGCAACTAATATTATTTGTTAAATGCAAACTCAAGTGAAGAGCCTTCTTAAGAAAGCATTATGATAAAATAAATTGAGAGAACTCTGCAATTATTGCAGAGAGGGTTAGGCAAGAAATACTAACTCCATTAGAGCTTAAGTCTATTTATAATAGATTCTAAACATTTTAGTATTTGATTGAAATTAAATTTTAATCATTTAAATTTTGATTATAATTACAAATAATTATAATTAAATACCAATTATGCCTAAATAAGATCCAATATCATATATTGATCCTTATTTATTAAATATCTCATATTTAATCATAAAGTTTCTCAAACTTTATAATCAAGTCGAATTTGATTAAAATATCTTTGCTATCTTCAACATGTTCTTTATATATGACCCATTAGGTTCCCAGATATGTTGGTAATAGATACAAATTATAACCTTAAATTATATTTAGGATTAGATAAATTAAACTTTTTAATTCTCTAATTAAACAATTTATGTTCATAGATCAAAATTAACGTTTAGCAATATATCTTGACCACTCAAATATTTTAGAATGCCAAGTAGTTTTGACTATCCTTTCGTGCATGATTTTCTTGTATAATTCATTCATTTCATTATATAACATTTTGATTAGACATAAAGAATGAAATTATTATATACTCTATTTTGAGTCTAATTATATTAGTTATTCAGCATTAGTTATTAATTCAATTAATAATATTTGTAAACTATTCACAAAACGTAATTTCACCTTGGCCAGGAATTTTCTAAATTAATACTAATTAAGAAAAATAAAATATTCTCCTTAATTACTTTAAGTTGATGTATTCTACTTTGATCACTCAACAACCTCCATATAATTAATGTTATCTCCAATGACTACTAATTGAACTACCCATGATTAGAATATGTAATAAATAGTATCAAAATATAGCAATTCCTATACAAAATAACTTTGAAGATCTCAAGTCAAAAGATGACTTATACAATCATTACAATAACAATTTTATAGACATATAAGTAATAATCCAAATAGATATCTCGTATGGAGTCAATTTAGTGAACTTATTCTCTAGCAAACACTTATAAGTTTGCTTAAGTATCTTCATGCTTTAGCCTATAAGACTGACTACTGCTTTTAAAAGAAAAACATAACATGTGACAGTTCTTTTACGTTTTATTAATGTTCAATCTTAATAAAACACTTTAGGGATAATATATGAGTGCAATATAAATTTCATAATTATAATCTCATTTATAATATATTAATTATCACATGGATTTTATTAGATATATATCTAAATATATATAAGATAAAGAATGTCTTTAAATTATTTTGTTACTAATCCATAACAAGCTAATTGAAAATTAATACATAGACCAATAAGCTTACCTTTTAGAGCTTTTAAAAAATTCCATAATTTATAATACATTTCATACTTCTTAATTTAAGAAGTATTTAGCTAATACAAGAAGGATCCAATCTAACAATCCAAAATTCGTACAATACACATAAAAACATCTACTGACCATCCATGATAGAAGAAAGGATAATCGCACGAACAAACTAGTAGTAAAGATCTTAATGCAATTGTCGCTTGAGGATGAGGGAGATATCTCATAAGAGTCTTTTATAATTTGCATCAGAATATTGAACTTGGGAGTTGCTGAGCAGGAAGTCAACGTTGCAACTTAAAAAACTATTGACATCAAGATTGCAAAAAAAAAGGAGAGAGAGGAGTATTAAGATCTAAAGTGAGCATAAAATAGGCAGGAATAGAATCCATGTGTAAAAATGAGACACGGTAACAACTATAATGGCTTTTGAATGAGAAATTCTAACTAAATTTGACCTAATGGAATTTAGCTGCCTTCTCACTTTAGTTTCTATCTCACTTTCACTCTCTCAAACTTTTTAAATTAGCTAAAATCCTGAAACTGAAACTGAAACTGAAACCTTAATTCTTAATTCCTGAATTTTAACTCTATCATAGTATATTCTTATTTTTATTAAACATATGTAAATTTAATCATTGTTTTTTTATACCGGTAGAAAGTAAATCTAATCATTGTTTTCTTGTGCCTATAAAACTTACGACTATTAATTACTCTTCAGTGCATATTGGATAAACCATCAGGAACATAGAAACCCACAGATTATGTAATCTGAATAAATCAATTCACGAGCCAATGACTCAAAGCTAATTGATCGATTCAAATGCCTCTGGTAGACTTTAGTGTGTCTCCACTCTTAACTAACCATCCTCTTCAAAATTAAGATGAGTTACAAGGTCTCTTAACGCGACTCGAACCTTTCATTTCTTGCAAAGGAAAGATCCTTTCCATCTTTCCACCAACAGATTTACCATTTTTCTTAGCTTGGATCAAATTTGTTATTTTGTATTATTTTCTCGATAGTATATTTGTAACTAATGATGGCTATAGTTTCTTTTGTTTCACTTTAATTTTTCAATTTAGTTAAAAAATTGTTTAGTTGAGCTTTTAATTTTAATTTTAATTTTCCCTGTTTTCATAACTTATAAAAAGTAGTTTTAATTTTATTTTATTATTAACTAATTAAATAATATTTAATTATAATACATTATGATTACTATTTTTTAATAATATAATATGTGTTTTATAACAATAAATTTATTTTTAAAATTAAAAAATAAAATATTTCAAATATGCAATTATATAATAAAATAATTTAAATTTCGAATATATAACCTAAAAATAATTACTTATTAAATAAAAAATTTTGAGCAATTTTTATATAGAATTTTATTATAAAAGTGCAATTAAATTGATATTAATAACCAAATCAAGTTAGAAAATACAAAACCAAAAGATAAAAAAGAAATGAGATGAGACAATAAAAGCAAATTTATAAAAAAATAAAATTGGCTTAAATTGAATGATATGTATTTCGTATCATACTAACTACTACACATTATACTGACCAAAAATAGTACAATATATATAATATCGTTTGGAAATCTAGTATTGTTAGCACCAACAAATATCAGTCTTCTTGGTGGATACTAATATTGTTATTACCAACTAATATTGTTTCCCTTTTTTTTAATTGGCTTTTTGGTTGATATTTAAAAGTGATTCTAATATTGTATTATATCAAAATTAAAATTGACACCAACACTGATAATGTGCTCAATTTCAAATGTTGGATTTTAACCAAAGCATTTCAATAGCTGCATCCATGTCAGCATAATGAGAAGACTCGAGGAAGGATCATTCGGAAAGTTGAAAAAGGCCAAAAAACGAGATGATCCAGTAGTTTCCCCGCTCACCACGCAACGAATCGCGCGCCATTTCTCGTCTTCGAACAATCATGCTCTTGGGACCCACATCCACGCGCTTTACAAATATCTTTGTTTTTGTCTTTTGAGACTTCGTTTTCAGGTTTCCAAAGCATCTCCAGTTTTTTCTACAATTCAGATTAAAAATATAAATACTTCCATTACCGTGTTATTGTTTTTATATATTTCTATCAAATATTTTGCAGCTTCGCTTTCAGAACATCAGGGTTTCCTCCATCACTCATTTTTTGCTTTAAATACTCCTCCATTAATATTAATACGCGTAGGTGGGATAATAAAGAGGAAGGATGATATTTTTGTTATTATTTAATTAATAATCAGTTTTTTTTTAGTTGACCATAATTTACGTGTGAGGATGACCACACGAGTTTAATTAAATGAAATATAATAAAATTCTCAATGAATAAATAAATAAATATAGTTCAATTTTCATGTATCTAATTTAAAATATTATTTCGAGTCGATTGGTTAATGGTATGAGAAGATTAGTAGGGGAAATTCCACTCGTTGATGTTAATAAAATCTGGTTCTTACTTAACTTTAATTTATGTTGTTGTATGATAAAAAAAAAAAAGAAGAGAACAGGTGCAATGGATTGATTTTTCCTCTTTTGCATTATCAGACAAGGCAGCTTATTTCCGTTTCACGGTAACATTGAGATAGGTCCCATGTCGGATTCTAATGATCCAATTCACCTTATGTATGTTTTTTTTCTTTAGTGCTATTCCATACACGATTAGAAATAGGCTCATTAGGGCATTTATAACGCGGCTGAAAAAGCTAACAAAGCAATAACTTCCCTATGTCTTGGATTTTAACATTGTTTTATTGAAGAGCTAAAAAAAATAATAATGTGTAACATACACCGTTAATATATTATATGTTCATTAACTACTAAATACATTTTTAAATACTTATTAATTGCATTTTGATCTAAGGAACTACTATTCTTCAATTAGATAGAGGTCTTTTATAATATCCAAGATAAGTATAAATTGAAATAACAAAAAATTATAGTTTTAATAAATTATCTGATTAATTAAGACACATTACCAAATCAATATTGTTAAAATGAAAGCATATATACATGTATAATATGAAAAAACAGAGATAATAATGTCGCACTTATCGAATCAAAGTACAAATTTAGATAAAAAAATAAAGGCCAACAAGCAAAAGGTCATATCACTAGCCTTTGTCATTAAGAAATAGGAGAGACGTTCGTTATATTAATAACTAAATACCTACAACCTCACGGCAGAGGTCATTTACTCTTTTATTTCAAGTGAAATTGCTTTATATATATGTAGATGTTTAAAGTTTAAGATTAAAATTTTATTTTTTACAAGAGATCTAGTTAGTTTAAGCAAAAATTAGTCTAATTATGAATAATTTAAAGGTACTTTTTATAATTAGAACCTTCTAAAAACATGAAATGAAGAAAAGGTGCAATAATATGAAAATATACCATAAATGAAAAAAAAAAAGGAAAGGCAATATTTCTTCCCTTTTTGGTTTGAACTTTTTTAATCCCTTTCGTTCTATTGTTATTGTGGCAGGCGATCAAATAAGAGAAGCCCTAGATCCGCCACGTGGAAGTTACAACGTTGTGGGTCCATGCTTACGTGGCAGACGATCCTATAATCTTACTGCAAGAAACAAAATTTGTAAACTAATATATAGACAGAAAAAACAGGACAAAGAGATAGAGAGGAGAGAGACATAGAGCGAGAAACAAGGCGCGGAGAGGCCGTCCAAAAATCAGCAGCAGCTCAGATATAGAGAGAGAAAGGGAGACAGAGATAGAGGGAGAGAGACAACGGACAGTTTCTCGTTTCTTTTTAGGGCTCGCCATTTTTGAACGTCCGAAATTTAAATAATTAAGACAAAAAAATCACCAAATAATTGATTAAGAAAAGGCTGAACAAAGAAAAGCAGTGAATCAATATACATCATAGAAGTATTAAATTCCTGGATCTTGAAGGTTTCCATTTAGTTCTGGCTGCTGCATTTTTGATCGGATTCGGTTTCTCTGTTGTTTATGTGCGGTTGTTGAGTTTGGAGGAGAGATCCTTCTAGAGCGAGGAATCTAGAAGGGCGTCGGATCTGGTCCTTGACGGCGGTTGGTTGATCAGCGGATGAGAGAGGTAGATAAAGAGGAAAAGGATGAAATGGGTAACATTGCTTAAGGACATAAAAGAAAAGGTCGGTTTAGCTCAATCTCTGCCAACTGCTTCTTCTTCTTCTTCTACTGCTGCCTCTTCATCGTCTTTGCTCAGTCGCGATAGCAATTCTGCTTCATTTCTTCATGATGACATATTCTCTCCTACCAGGTTCGAAAATGTTTCTCTCTTTCTTTTTTTTAATGAAGAAAGGGATTTCTGTTTCTGCCATGGTTTTGACCTTTTAGTAATATGATTAACTAGGCGAATTTTAGTTACACGTTTTTGGTTCTATTTTTCCTTTTATTATGGAAATTATCAGCATTGACCATCCTTGACATTGATCTGTAATGGGGAGTAAAAATGAGCTCCTTGTAACTACTTTTTAGTTTCAATCCAAAGCTTATAGTTTATTTGTGTTGATCAAGTACTTACTTTAGAATTGGTTAGGTTTATTTTCGGAAGGATACGTGTTTGACGTGATGGATTGGAGGGAAAAATGGACTTTTGATTTTATGCTCATTAACGTGCTGGACATGTTCATTCCCTTTGGTTTTATTAACAGTGACAAGATTGACGTGTTCAAATGAATTTGGTAATCCTTAATCCTCATAGATGGTCATGGTACAGCAGATGATGCTGTACTTTCCACAGTTTAGTTTTGGGTCATATTCATCCGATAGTAAGCAACTAAACACCAGATCATATCTCTTGAGATTTGACCTTAATGAGGATCATTGTTGGAACTGCACATTATAATACTGCTATCATACTTAGATGTGCTTTAGAAGGCCTGGACACAAGCTTGGCCTTGTGACTTGACATTGATGTAGAAGATAGACTAGTTGATGTTCACAGTTTCAGGGCTTAAGTAGAGGAGTTTATTGTTACCTTTTCTATACCAGTTAGAATTCATTTGTGTAGTTGTCTTAGCTAAAATTTAGTCCCTTGTTGCACCATGCGGAAGTTTTTTTAATGAAGAATGATGTTATCTATTATTGGATATATGTGGAAGAAATATCTTCTTAACTTTAAAGTTTGTAATTATTGGACTGAGATAGGATAACAAGATATTTCTGTAGTAGTTGACTAACAAATTGTGTAAAGATAAAATATTTTACTAGATAAACAGTTTTCAGAATGGATTCTAGAGTATTTTCATTCTTGTTATAGAGCAGTTAGTAGATATTCTTCTCCTTTTCTGCCAAATGTCAGGCAAGATAAGGTTACAAGTATTTTGGGTTCTTGTTGTTAAAAGATCAGCATCACCACCATTGGCATTGATAGTTTTAGACATTAATGGTTATCTATGCTCAGTATGCTGTTGTTTGTGAAACTAGTGGAACAATTATTAAATAACTCTGTTGATTGAAAATCCTGAGGAAATGTCCGAGGATATCTTTTCTTCCTGTCATAGTTTTTGTACTAAAAATGAGCTTATCATATTAGCTAGTCCCTTCTTACTTGAATAGAAAAGGTTGGATGGGGAGAACATAAAACTCCATGGCAAACAAGAAAAGATCTAATTCCTGAACAGTGGAATCTAAGTTGTCTTCATGAGTCCAACAGTTTCGGATCCTTTAAACGTCATGAGATCATCATAATTATACTATTTTACTTTTGATTTGTGTGACCTTTTAGGTGTGGTGAATTAAACCATCCTGCACCTTATTTTTGAGTCTCCATGCAGTTAATCTATATCTTATGAATGCAATAGCTATGTGGCGATGCCTTTAGTGATATTTGTAAATCATGGAATGTTTGTTGCTAGATTTGAAGAGATACTCAATTATACGGAATTACAGTATTTTGGATCAATCATGACATTTTATAGAATGCTCTTTTGCACTTGTATGAGATTCTTTTTCCAGCTGTCAGTTTCCCAACTCTCCTTTTTTCCTTGTCAAAGCAGAGACAGTCATGAACTGGAATTGGACTTCAAAAGATTTTGGGAGGAATTTCGCTCTTCCAGCTCCGAAAAAGTACTTTGCTTTTATGTGTTATCTTTTAATTGTACTTCTACTATGCTATCTTCTTTCGCCTCATGTATGCTAATGGAAATCATTTACTTATCAGAATATTATGGCATGTGAGTGCTAATAGCTCTTCAATTTTCTGTGTAGGAGAAAGAAACGGCCCTGAACTTGACTGTAGATGCTTTTTGTAGATTAGTCAAACAGCATGCAAGTGTAGCTCAATTAGTTACTGTGTACGGACTTGTTCCTCTTATATCTTAAATTGTACTTGTTTTTCTTTATGTCATAAAATGATTGCCGCAAGATTGGTATTGCCATTGGTTTACTTCAATTCAGATACACTAATTATCTCTCTGAACATATTGGTTTCAAGCCAAATTTAATAAATATTGTTAAACTGATGATTTATCTGTAATCTTGTATGTTTGTTTAACATTTGTAATTTCATGCAATTATTCTTCTGAGTACACGCTTATCCAAATCTTTAGTCTTGATATTTGTGGCTAAATGGTTGTTATCACCTCCTCTTTTATGTCAAACTTGACTTTTGCGTAGGTTATAACATTCTTACAATCTACTTGGTCTTCCTTGTTGCACAAGATAATTTTTTTTCTTCCATGTAGTGAACTTGCCTTATACCTCCATTAAAATATCCCAAAACAAGGACTTCATTTGTTGTGAATACTCTTTTCTCTTTTCTGCCACATAAGCTCTCAAATAGCTGAAATAATTTGAAAATTCTTGAGCCACAGGTTAGTTGAGACACATATATTCTGCTTCGTCATTGGAAGAGCATTTGTATCTGATATTGAGAAGTTAAAGATCAGCAACAAAACAAGATCTTTGGATGTAGATAAACTGTTGAATTTCTTTTCCGAAGTAACAAAGGTTTGTCTTCCAAACATTTGTCAAGTATGCTGCTGTTTTTGTCTTGAATATTAGTGGTTTAAAGGTGCTTCTATGTCTTTTCTGCAGGATGGCATCAGTCCTGGATCTAATATGTTAACTGCTATAGAAGTCCTTGTATCTGGGGTATTTGTCCTCATAAACCAGTCTTCATAGTTGAAGTTCTCGCTTTTTCTTGCTTCCTTGTCACAGCGTAGTTTTGTAGAATACTGGAATTGAATTAGTCTATTTTTGTGGCATTTATGTGGTTTGTGATCATTTTCCTTAGTTACATAAAAGTGTTATCTATGCTTATTGACTTTGCTTATTGGGGGATAATTTTGAATGAGTTTGACACTGAATGTGAGTTAGATTTATTGTTTATTTTCCACCATAATTTTCTCAATTATGGAAAACCTTGCAAGGATACATCTTAATTGATTTAATTAATATATCAAGTTTGTTTGGTTGTTTGAATATTTATCAAGTTTGCTTGGTTGTTAATATTCAATAATTAAATTCTATCTTCCTTATTTGCAGCCTGTTGATAAGCAGTCACTCCTTGATTCAGGGATATTTTGCTGTCTCATTCATATTTTAAATGCATTACTGAGTTCTGAATCCAATCCAATACAAAAGGCTTCTCCAACGGAAGTTCCATTAGAAATTGAAACAGATTGTGATAATGACGTCAGACAAGTTCGCCGGCTTGAGGTAGCATTTTAAACATGACTCTGATCTTCTAGTTGGTATTGTTAATCATGACACATTTGCTTCTCTTTTTTGTTCTCTGTGTTGGGAAGAAGGGGAGTAGGGTTAGCATCTCTTTGAGTGGGGTGAGCAAACTGTGTTATAGGCCAGCGTTTGACATGATTTATTCCTTGCTTTTATTTCTACTCTCTCTTGGGCATCTCAACACTTGTCGTTCCTGAATTTGTTCGTGAAAGCTGTTGGGTGATGGATTTGTTTGATGAACTAAAACATTAAATTTGTCTTCTCTTGGTATCTTTGAGAAACACAAGCCATGAACTTGTCTATAGTGCCTGAATTTTAATACTGAGCTCAATTAATTCTAAATTAATTTTTTAAATATAAAATAACTTACAGGTTTAGTTTAGCTTCTTGTTCAGAAAGAGGCTTAGTTTTGTTCTTCCTAATTTAATTATTGTAGATATGTTAGATGTAAAGGAAGTTCTCAAGGCATGGTAATCAATATCTTAGATTTTTAGTGAAATGGCTTGGCAAACCAGCAAAAGAAAGCACTTGCACTGATGATGATGAGCTGAAAAAAGTGTATCTAGACTAAGATGTGTATGTCAAGACCGACTCATCAGAGCTGAGTTCTTTTCGAACGTGAGGAGATTGATACAGGAGCTAAATTAATTTGAATTAGTTTTTACATATAAACTAACTTTGAATAGATTTAATTTCTTGTCCAAAAACAGGCCTACATTTGTTCTTCCTATTTTAATATGTTAAGTACTTTTGATACTTGCTTTAGACCTTAGATTTTATGATTTTCATTTAAGAGATCCTAGTACAATTAACTCTACATCAAAATGCTGTAAATAACTGACTTGTCCTGTTCTCAGCAGCCTACAGTTATTGTCTTAATACCATAAGGTTTTATTACATAAGCCTAAGTTCCTTTTCTGTCCTAGTCCCATCCATCTAGTTCTAGGCCTAATTTTTTTATTTATTTTTTCTATTTTATTCATCTACATCAAATATGATCTTGGTGCCTTGTTTGGAATAAAGGCTGTTTATAGTGTCAATAGTGTTTTATAATCTGGATAATAGATTAGCAGTTGGTAACTTATAAATTCTTGCCTTCTATTTTATTTTTCTTATATGAAGATGTCATGGAACTACTAGAACTTATGTTCAATCTCTCATCTAGTTGTACATTATCATTTTTACATTTATCATGTAGACATTTTATTTCTTCATGGATAATCTTTTAACTCTCTTGAAATTGCTATGGTATAGTATAAGGGGGTAGGATGTTAACTGTTTGAAGGATATAGGTTCTTGAAGCATGATTGCTTGAAGGGATACCTATTCCTTCAATATATTTTTTCTCTACCATAGGATAGATCTCCCCTCTGAGTTTATTATTACTTCAATAGTTCTGTCATGGAATGAGTTGAAGTTGTGAAATCATCTTTTACTGATTCTTACTTATTTTTGTATGCAGTTTGTATCTCAAACCACATATGACTGATTTGTGTATATTTGAGTGGCATTAAGTACAAATTATGCTAATTAATTGGATTGCAGGTTGAGGGAAGTATAGTCCATATCATGAAAGCTTTGGCAAGTCACCCATCAGCAGCACAGAGTTTGGTAGAGGATGATTCACTTCAGTTGCTGTTTCAAATGGTTGCCAATGGGTCGTTGAAAGTCTTTTTTCAGTATAAAGAAGGCCTTGTTCCACTGCACAAAATACAACTTCATAGGCATGCAATGCAGGTAATATACAGTTTTTCTTTTTTAATTGCACAAGTTGCAAGTGTGGAGCGCTTCATAATTTGCCTTAAAATTGTTCTTATTTGGTCTAGTGTTGAAAAATCTTATGGTCTGATGGTTGCAACTTGATTTTTCAAAATTTATGTTTCTTTAATGATCCAGATACTAGGTCTTCTTTTGGTCAACGATAACGGGAGCACGGCCAGATACATTCGAAAACATCATCTGGTATTGCCACCATATGATATGCCTCATATCAACATCATTATAGTAATATGGGGATTTTAATTGCACATTGAGTTCCCACAGCTCATCTCCTACAACAGAGCATCCGAATAATTATTTTGTAGGTCCTGTAATATGTTATGCTTATTCCAACATTTCATAGAACATGGGTATTTTGTTTAATAATCTTTCAAGCATCTAAATAGAAAATTTCTTTCTGTTTACATCACTTTCTATCATTCTTTTTAAAGCTCCTTCCATTTTCTATCGTTTGCAGATTAAAGTTCTTTTAATGGCAGTCAAAGATTTCAATCCAGATTGTGGTGATTCTTCCTATACTATGGGCATTGTGGACTTGTTACTAGAATGTGTTGAGTTGTCATATAGACCTGGTAATTGGGCCTTGATTTTTCCTTCAAGTGATTGAAAGACTTCTTATGATGCCTACATTTGTTTGTTCTTGAGTGCTCAAATGAAAATTTAATATAATGCCTACGTATCATTTACGGATTTAAGATTGTAGTAAGCTTAAATGTTCTTATACATGTTCAAATGTGTGCAACCTTGAATTGTAGAGGCTGGTGGTATCAGACTCAGAGAAGATATACACAACGCCCATGGCTATCAGTTTCTTGTTCAGTTTGCACTGGTTCTGTCCGCCATGCGACTAAACCAGGTTTCTCTGTCTCTCCATTCAAAGATCAATTCTGACCAAGATAAGATTTCCAATGGTTCTGATGCAATGAAGTATGTCGAGGGACAGGGTAGGACAGAGAAAGAGGACCTCCCCTTTGAGAACTTATCTCCTGCTCTGTCTAGACTGCTTGATGTTCTTGTTAGTCTAGCTCAAACTGGTCTAGCTGAACCAATAGGATCTTCTGGGGGCAAAGGTTCTAGGTCTTCTCATGCCAAGGTTGGTGGCCGTAGCAGAAGTCCTGCACCATCTCTTGATCGGATTTTTGATGAACATTGGGATATAGACAACAGTAAAGTAAAAGACCTTGAGGCAGTTCAGATGCTGCAAAACATTTTTCTCAAGGCAGATAATAGGGAACTGCAGGCAGAAGTTTTGAATAGAATCTTTAAGATATTCTCCAGTCACATTGAAAACTACACACTGTGTCAACAATTGCGAATAGTTCCTCTTTTAGTCCTAAATATGGCTGGTTTTCCAGCATCATTGCAAGAGATAATCTTGAAAATTCTTGAATATGCCGTGACTGTGGTGAATTGTGTCCCCGAGCAGGAATTACTCTCTCTGTGTTGCATATTGCAGCAACCAATAACATCAGAACTGAAGCATACAATACTATCTTTCTTTGTAAAACTTCTATCATTTGATCAACAATACAAGAAAGTGCTTCGAGAAGTTGGCGTACTCGAAGTCCTGCTAGATGATTTGAAGCAGCACAAGTTTGTTTTGGGAGAAGAGCAACTAAGTGTTACTTTTAACCATTCTGATAAAAAATCTAGCTTGAGTAGTTTTAAGAAACACTTGGATACAAAAGATGCCATTATCTCTTCACCCAGGCTAATGGAATCTGGTTCAGGGAAGTTTCCTATTTTTGAAATTGAGGGCACAATATCTGTTGCATGGGACTGTATGATCTCTTTGGTGAAGAAAACTGAAGCCAATCAAGCTTCATTTCGTTCAGCTAATGGTGTAGCTACTGTTCTTCCTTTTCTGGTTTCTAGAGTTCATCGTCCTGGTGTCCTTCGGATATTGTCTTGTTTGATTTGTGAAGATGTTGCTCAGGTTTGTAAATCTTCATGTGTTGAACATTTGGATCCACAGTTACCACTGCCAATTTTGTGTTCTCATATATTTTGGACTTTTGCAACTAGTGCTTTGATGATTTGCTTTTGAAGTTATAAATATTAAAATATTTGCCACGTTTGCATGTACTTCATTTATAAATAATTCCTGACACTTCCTCACTGATGCTAGATTGTTCTTTGGAGTAAATTTGCTTGATCATTTGATTCCGTTTTCCAGGCTCATCCTGAAGAATTAGGCACTCTTGTTGAAGTTCTAAAAAGTGGAATAGTTACTAACGGTACAGGGAATCAATATAAGCTTCCATTTGATGCTAAATGTGACATGATGAGTGCCTTGTGGCGCATACTGGGAGTTAACAGTTCAGCTCAGAGGGTCTTTGGTGAAGCCACCGGGTTTTCTCTTTTACTGACCACACTACATAGTTTCCAGGGTGATGGAGGAGAGGCAGGAAAATCTTCCTTGGTGGTTTGCATGAAGGTCTTCACATATTTAATGCGCCTCATTACAGCTGGTGTGTGTGGCAATGCTATTAATAGGACGAAAGTGCATTCTATTATATTGTCCCAAACATTTTATGATCTTCTATCTGAATCTGGCTTGCTTTGTGTTGAGAGTGAAAAGCAAGTTATACAGTTGTTGCTAGAGATTGCTCTTGAAATTTTGCTTCCGCCCTCATCAGAGAGTGTAGGACCCAATGTCAATGAATCTGAACCAGTTACTCCTCTTTTAATTACATCTGGTTTTTGTGATCCGGACAAGGAACGAGTGTACAACCCTGGCGCCATTAGAGTTCTGCTTCGTTCATTATTGTTCTTTACTCCCAAGGTGCAACTAGAATTGCTAAACCTTATTGATAGGCTTGCTCGGGCTGGGTCATTTAACCAGGAAAACCTCACTTCTGTGGGTGAGAAATGGATATTTTTGGCAATCTTCCAATTCTTTTTGGTTTTATCGATTAGCTTATCTGGTAATTTCTTTACCATTTTCTTATTTTCCCTAGGTTGTGTGGAACTTCTGTTGGAGATGATTCGTCCTTTCCTTTTAGGCTCATCTCCGTTGCTTTCTTATACATTGAAGATTGTGGAAGTTCTTGGAGCATATAGGTAGAACAATTTGCCTTTTGTGTGAATTATAACATTACTCAGTTTGTCTCTCATCTATTTGTTGGAAAATAAGGTTATTATTTCTGGTAATAGGTTGTCTCCTTCCGAACTACGTCTGATTATTAGATATATTTTACAAATGAGGCTCATGAATTCGGGTCCTATGCTTGTTGATATGCTGGAGAGGCTGATCCTTATGGAAGACATAGCCTTGGAGAATGTATCTTTGGCACCATTCGTTGAGATGGACATGAGCAAAATGGGTCATGCTTCAATTCAGGTTTCTTTGGGGGAAAGATCATGGCCTCCTGCTGCTGGATATTCGTTTATATGTTGGTTTCAGTTTAAAAATTACCTGAAGTCACAAGGTAAGGAAACAGAACCACTGGAAGTTGGTCCTTCTAAGAGACGGAGTGGCTCTAATGGTTCTCGCAGTGAGCGCCATATTCTTCAAATGTTTTCTGTTGGCACCACGGCAAATAACAAGAGCACATTCTATGCAGAACTTTATCTTCAGGAGGATGGTGCTCTAACCCTTGCTACCAGCAACTCTTCCTCCCTGTCTTTCTCTGGATTAGAATTGGAAGAAGGGAGGTGGCATCACCTTGCAGTTGTTCACAGTAAACCAAATGCTCTTGCTGGACTATTCCAAGCTAGTGTTGCATATGTTTACCTTGATGGGAAGCTAAGACACACAGGGAAACTAAGTTATTCTCCATCTCCTTTAGGGAAGCCTTTGCAGGTAACCATCGGAACCCCTATGAGTTGTGCAAGAGTTAGTGACCTAACATGGAAACTCCGTTGTTGCTATCTTTTTGAGGAGGTGCTCACAGCAGGGTGTATATGTTTTATGTTCATTCTCGGTAGAGGCTATAGAGGGCTTTTCCAAGATTTGGATCTTTTGCGTTTTGTGCCCAATCAGGCTTGTGGCGGTGGTAGTATGGCTATCTTAGATTCTTTGGATGATGACTTGTCATTGGCAAATACACAAAAACTTGAAAATGCTGGCAAGCAAGGGGATTCTAAGGCAGATGGTAGTGGAATTGTTTGGGATTTGGAAAGGTTAGCAAATCTTTCACTACAGCTTTCTGGGAAGAAACTTATATTTGCATTTGATGGAACATGCACTGAAGCTGTTCGAGTGTCTGGGACATTCTCCTTGCTCAATTTGGTTGATCCAACTTCAGCTGCTGCTTCTCCTATCGGGGGTGAGTTACTACAGTCTGGATTGTGTGTTTTTCAATGTTCTTAGGTAGTGGGTATCTTTATAAAGTAGGATGCTACTCTGAGAATTATTTCATGAATGTTTCTTCATTTTCCTTTTTTTTTTGTCCAGGTATACCACGATTTGGACGTCTCTATGGGGATGTCCACATCTGTAGGCAATGTGTGATTGGTGATACTATCCGTCCCATTGGTGGGATAGCTGTAGTGCTGACTCTTGTTGAAGCTGCTGAATCAAGGGATATGCTTCACATGGCATTGATATTACTGGCTTGCGCACTGCAGCAGAATCCCCAGAATGTGAAAGATATGCAAACATGCAGGGGTTACCATTTGTTATCTTTATTTCTTCATCGTAGAATGTCATTTTTTGACATGCAGTGTCTGGAAATCTTTTTTCAAATTGCTGCATGTGAAGCTTCTTTTGCTGAGCCAAAGAAACTGGAAAACATCCAAACTACACCTCCTACTGAAACTTCTCAGGAATCCAGCTTTGAGGACCTTAGCTTGTCAAAGTTTCGTGATGAAGTTTCTTCAGTTGGATCTCATGGTGATATGGATGATTTTTCTGCTCAAAAGGATTCATTCAGTCATATTTCTGAGCTGGAAAACTCTGATATACCAGTTGAAACTTCAAATTGCATTGTCTTGTCTAATGCAGACATGGTTGAACATGTCCTGTTGGACTGGACATTGTGGGTTACAGCTCCAGTCCCAATTCAAATTGCACTACTAGGTTTCCTTGAGCATTTAGTATCTATGCACTGGTATAGAAATCATAATCTTACTGTTCTGCGTCGAATAAACCTTGTTCAACATTTACTAGTGACATTACAGCGGGGTGATGTTGAGGTTCCTGTTTTGGAGAAACTAGTTGTCTTGCTTGGGGTCATCTTGGAAGATGGATTTCTAGCTTCTGAACTTGAAAATGTGGTTAGATTTGTTATTATGTCATTTGATCCACCTGAATTGAAACCAAGGGATCGAGTAATGCGAGAATCAATGGGTAAGCATGTAATTGTGAGGAATATGCTGCTGGAGATGCTTATTGATTTACAAGTAACCATAAAATCAGAAGAGTTGCTTGAACAATGGCATAAAATTGTTTCATCCAAATTGATCACATATTTTCTTGATGAAGCTGTTCATCCTACGAGTATGAGATGGATCATGACTCTTCTTGGGGTGTCTCTTGCTTCTTCTCCCACATTTGCTCTTAAATTCCGCACTAGTGGTGGTTACCAGGGTTTGATGCAAGTTTTCCCGAGTTTTTATGATTCTCCAGACATATATTATATATTATTCTGTCTGATATTTGGAAAGCCTGTTTATCCAAGACTGCCAGAAGTTCGCATGCTCGATTTTCATGCCCTGATGTCAAGTGATGGAAGCTATGTGGAGTTCAAATTTGTAGAGTTATTGGATTCTGTGATTGCAATGGCTAAATCTACATTTGATAGGTTGAGCTTGCAGTCAATGCTTGCCCATCAAACTGGTAATCTTTCCCTGGTTGGTGCTAGCCTTGTGGCAGAACTTGTGGAGGGAAATGCAGACATGGCTGGAGAGCTTCAAGGTGAAGCATTAATGCACAAAACTTATGCAGCACGCTTAATGGGTGGGGAGGCATCAGCTCCTAGTACTGCAACTTCAGTGTTGAGATTTATGGTTGATCTTGCAAAAATGTCTCCAATGTTTACAGCTGTTTGTAGGAGGCCAGAATTTCTTGAAAGCTGCACAGACCTGTATTTCTCTTGTATAAGGTTTGTCTTTATACTTCTTATGGTCTGTTGTGATTTGTATTTCTTTCTTTGTGCCTCTTCAGATGATGAATTTTAGTCACCTTGACACCAACCGTAGGTATTTGATTTAAGCAAGTAAAATTCTATCATCTGTTTGTTCTATATTTAATTTCCCATCTTTTTATTTGAGGTTTAGGGGTTATGATGCTTTTCTTACAGGGCAACTTATGCTGTGAAGATGGTAAGAGCACTCTCTGACAAGACAGAAGAAAAGAGCTTGAATGATGGTGATGATACGTGCAGTTCCCAAAATACTTTCTCCAGTTTGCCTCATGAACAAGAACAATCTGCCAAGACCTCCATTAGCATAGGAAGCTTTCCCCAGGGTCATGCAAGTACAAGCTCTGAAGATACTCCAATACCTAAAAATTATGTTGTTGATAATGAAGCAGATCTCAAGGCTGCTAGTTCCCCTGATCCTTTGAAACAGCTGGTGCAAGGTGGCTTTGTTGTGCAGAACCCAGATATAGAGAATGTTGACCAAGTCTCTGCCTCCTCAAATGAAATTAGTGCACGTAATGTTGGCAGTAACATGGATCAAAGTTTTGCATCTCTTACTATATCAGATTCACCCATCATATCAAAGAAATTAAATTCAAAAATTCCACTTGTGCAGTCTACATCTCCAGTTGTTGCATTGACCTCATGGCTAGGAAATTCACACAATTATGAACCCAAACCTTCATTAAATGCTTCTCCTTCCACAGAATCTTCTGTGACAGCCCATGAACTAGAATCATCTTCAGACTTGAAGTCTAGTTCTCAATATCCATCTGATGCAAACATATATTTTGCAGTCAGTGCAAAAGTGCTCCTTGAAATTGATGATTCTGGTTATGGTGGCGGTCCATGCTCTGCAGGAGCAACTGCTATGTTGGATTTTTTGGCAGAAGTTCTTTCTGATTTCATAACTGAGCAAATGAAAGCATCACTAGTTATTGAGAGTGTTTTGGAAATGGCACCTTTATACATTGACCCTGAGCCTGTTCTAGTTTTTCAGGGTTTGTGCCTTAGTAGACTGATGAACTTCATAGAGAGGCGTCTTCTTCGAGATGATGAGGAAGATGAGAAAAAGCTAGATAAAAGTCGATGGTCATCAAACTTAGATGCATTGTGCTGGATGATAGTAGACCGCGTTTACATGGGTGCTTTTCCTCAGCCAGCTGGTGTGCTGAAGACCCTGGAATTTTTATTGTCGATGCTGCAGTTAGCAAATAAAGATGGTCGCATTGAAGATGCAGCTCCTGTAGGAAAGGGTCTTTTATCTATTACACGAGGAAGCAAACAAAGTGATGCTTACACACATGCACTCCTTAAGAACACTAACCGCATGATATTGTATTGTTTTCTTCCATCATTTTTAGGCGACATCGGAGAAGATGAGCTCCTTTCAAACTTGGGTTTACACAATGAATCAAAGAAGATGTTATCCTCAAGCAATTTGCCAGAAGAATCAGGAATTGATATTGGAACAGTTTTGCAGTTACTAGTTGCCCATAGGAGAATTATTTTCAGTCCCATCAATTTGGATGCTGATCTAAATTGCTGCCTTTGTGTAAATCTATTGTCTCTTCTGCGTGACCATAGGCGAAACGTTCAGAACATGGCTGTTGACATTGTCAAGTATCTTCTGGTGCACCGCAGGTCTGCACTAGAAGACCTGCTTCTGTCTAAAGCTCATCAAGGACAGAATCTGGATGTATTACATGGTGGTTTTGACAGGTTATTAACTGGAAGTCTTTCTGCTTTCTTTGAGTGGCTTCAGGGTTCTGAGCAGATAGTCAACAAAGTATTGGAGCAGTGTGCAGCCATTATGTGGGTCCAGTATATTACTGGATCGGCAAAATTTCCTGGTGTAAGAATAAATGGCCTTGAGGGACGTCGTAAGAGAGAAATGAGTAGAAGATTACGAGATATTTCAAAGTTGGACTTAAAACATTGGGAGCAATTGAATGAACGGAGATATGCTTTGGAAATGGTTCGTGATGCGATGTCCACTGAGCTGAGAGTTGTTCGCCAAGATAAGTACGGTTGGGTTCTACATGCTGAAAGTGAATGGCAAACCCTCCTTCAGCAACTTGTTCATGAGCGGGGAATATTCCCAATGCTTAAGTCCCCTGTAACTAAAGATCCTGAATGGCAGCTTTCTCCCATTGAAGGTCCATATAGAATGCGCAAAAAGCTTGTGCACTTTATGTTGAAGATTAATACTGTTCGAAATGTTCTGGATGGGCAATTTGAACTGGGAGAACTTGAGCTGTCAAAGGGAAAACATGAAGATGTGCCTGATGCTTCTCATACTGACTCTGAGTATTTTTTAGATCTCTTCGATGACAGTTCCAATCAAAATGGAGTTGAGAGTGAGACTTATGGGGAGATTTTCAAAGAAGCAGATAATGACAGAAATATGGATTCTGCTAGGAGCAAGTGGAATGATGATAAAGCTAGCAGTGTGAATGATGCTAGTCTTCACTCAGCACTTGAGTTGGGTGTCAAGTCCAGTACTGTCTCTGCTCCAATGTCAGAGAGCATAAGAGAAAAGTCTGAAATAGAATCTCCTAGGCAACTATCTTCTAATAAGATCAATGAAGCCAAAGCTGTGGAGCATAAGTCAGACAAGGAACTTAATGATGACGGTGAATATCTCATAAGACCATATCTGGAACCGCTTGAAAAGATCCGCATTAAATATAACTGTGAGCGAGTTTTAGGTCTGGACAAACATGATGGTGTATTTCTGATAGGGGAAATATCTTTATATGTAATCGAGAATTTTTACATAGATGATACTGGGTGCATATGTGAAAAGGAATGCGAAGATGAACTCTCTGTTATTGATCAGGCTTTGGGTGTAAAGAAGGATGTTACTGGCAGTATTGATTTCCAGTCGAAATCAACTTCATCTTGGAGCACAACTATAAAGACATATGTTGGAGGAAGGGCATGGGCTTATAGTGGTGGGGCATGGGGCAAGGAAAAAGTGTGTACCAATGATAATTTACCTCATCCTTGGCATATGTGGAAGCTCAATAATGTTCATGAGATTTTGAAACGTGACTACCAGCTTCGTCCTGTTGCTATTGAGATATTTAGCATGGATGGGTGCAATGATCTCCTGGTATTTCACAAAAAGGAAAGAGAAGAGGTGTTCAAAAATCTGGTTTCAATGAATCTTCCGAGGAGTAGCATGTAGTGCTTCTACTTCCCACTGCTTCTATTCTTTGTCATTTACCTTTATATGAAAATGATAGGTTTAAGTTTTCTCCATGTGGTTTGTTTTGCCCTATAACTGACATGGATTTAGTGCTATAGCTTCTTCTCTGGTGAATCTGTGATTTATTACTGCTGATGATATGAAAACTGAAAATCCCGGTAATGTTGATGATTATTTCCAATTATCCTGGGAAAATATTTGATAGGTTCCATAGCATCAAAGCCTACTGGTAACATCAAGCAAAGTTACAATATGTAAGCTTTGGTCTTTGCATATAAAGACTGTTAGGGTTTATGTTTATAGATAAATCCATCGCATGGCTGATCTAGAACATGATTTGAAGTGAATGAAGGGTTAAAATTAGGAAGGAACCTTAAAACACGTGTGAAAATTGTGGGTCATATTAAGGCCTTAATGTGAAGTTTCATCATGGGCATATATACAATGGTATACACTATATGAAATATTTATGGGAAGTTGCTTTTCAATTTGAAGATCAGAAGGTCTTGCTGATGTAATGCATGTGGGTTACTATGCTATTTGGGTAGTCTAACAGGTCACTTTATGTATACACTGTTCCGTGACTCTGCTGAAATAACCTTGTAAATAGTGGTTCTACTTTATACATACTTGCCTTACTCATGCTACACTGCTTCTTTTGATGTTGGGTTTGCTTCTTCCTTATCTTGAATATTTGAACCTATTGTCCTGATTTCATGATTTCATCCTTGCTTAAGGTTGGACCCCATAATTTCTGGTTCAGCAAAACAAGAAATTAACGAAGGCAGTCGTTTATTCAAGTTAATGGCTAAATCCTTTTCAAAAAGGTGGCAAAATGGAGAAATTAGCAATTTTCAATATCTAATGCACCTCAACACCTTAGCTGGCCGTGGCTACAGCGATCTCACCCAATATCCAGTGTTTCCTTGGGTTCTTGCAGATTATGAGAGTGAAAGTCTTGACCTGACCAATCCTAAAACTTTTCGTAAGCTTGACAAACCAATGGGCTGCCAAACACCAGAAGGGGAAGATGAGTTTAAGAAAAGGTATAATGAGATACAAATCACTTGGATTTGTTGTTGAAAATTCCTCATTCCTTATTTGCTTTTCATTTTTGATCTTTACACAGATATGACAGTTGGGATGATCCTGAGGTGCCGAAGTTTCATTATGGTTCTCATTATTCTAGTGCAGGAATTGTCCTGTTCTATCTTCTACGCCTGCCACCATTTAGTGTAGAGAATCAGAAACTGCAGGGTGGCCAATTTGACCATGCTGACCGTCTTTTCAATAGTGTTAGAGATACTTGGTTAAGTGCAGCAGGGAGGGGCAACACATCCGATGTCAAGGAATTGATTCCAGAATTCTTTTACATGCCAGAATTCTTGGACAATAGGTTCAATCTGGACTTGGGGGAGAAACAATCAGGAGAGAAGGTTGGTTCGGTCAGAAGTTGAACCTTCTTTTTCCCGCTTAGTTTCCTTTCTTCAATATCAAGCAATACTCATTACCCTCTGCAGTACCTGTTACTCCTGATTTTGTTTTGGTAACAATCTAAGGGCAACCCTTTTTCCAGGTTGGCGATGTCATATTGCCCCCATGGGCTAGAGGCAGTGCTAGAGAATTCATCAGGAAGCATAGGGAAGCACTGGAGTCTGATTACGTTTCAGAAAATCTTCATCACTGGATAGACCTCATTTTTGGATATAAACAAAGAGGGAAGGTATGCTGGATTTTCTCTCTCCCCATCTTCCCTTATTCATGTGTATATCTCCTCTCTTTTTGCTACTACTTTATCTGGAAGAAAACAATAAAACTCTGAGATTTTCGCAAGATGTATGCTTTCAATAGTAGGGGAATTTGAGTTTGACTAGTCCTATATGTTTAAATGTGTTTATCATTATTCTAGTTTAATTTAATGCTCCTTGGACAGGCAGCTGAAGAAGCTGTGAATGTTTTCTATCACTACACATATGAGGGGAGTGTGGATATAGACTCAGTTACAGATCCTGCACTGAAAGCCTCAATTTTAGCTCAAATCAATCACTTTGGGCAAACACCCAAGCAGCTATTCCTCAAACCTCATGTCAAAAGGCGATCCAACAGAAGGCTCCCCCCTCATCTACTCAAGTACTCCTCCTATCTTGTTCCGCATGAAGTACGCAAGATCTCATCTGCAATTATGCAAATTGTTACTGTCAATGAGAAAATTTTTGTGGTAGGGACAAACTGTTTACTTAAGCCTCAAACTTGTACCAAATATGTTGCCTGGGGTTTCTCGGATCGTAGTTTGAGATTTGTGACCTATGATCAAGACAGACTTCTCTCTACACATGAGAATCTTCATGACGGAAACCAGATTCAGTGCACTGGTGTTAGCCATGATGGTCAAATTTTAGTTACAGGGGGTGATGATGGCTTACTTTGTGTTTGGAGAATTATCAATGATAATTCCCGTGTCTCACGACGCTTGCAGTTGGAAAAGGCACTTTGTGGGCACACTGCCAAAATCACATGTCTTAATGTTAGCCAACCGTACATGCTGGTTGTGAGTGGGTCTGATGATTGCACTGTCATTTTGTGGGACCTCAGCTCCTTGTCTTTCATCAGGCAACTACCAGAGTTCCCAGTGCCAGTTTCTGCAATTTATGTGAATGATTTGACTGGGGAGATTGTGACAGCGGCTGGAATTCTGCTTGCTATTTGGAGCATTAACGGGGATTGTCTTGCATTGATTAATACATCGCAGCTGCCATCTGATTCCATTCTCTCAGTGACAACCTGCACTTTTTCAGACTGGCTGGACACAAACTGGTATGTAACAGGTCACCAGAGTGGGGCTGTAAAGGTGTGGCAAATGGTTCATGTGTCTACTCAAGAGAGTGCTTTGAATAAATCAACCAGTAATTTGTTAGGTGTACTGAATTTAGGTAACAAGGTACCAGAGTACAGGTTAGTACTCCAGAAGATATTGAAGTGTCATAAGCATCCAGTTACTGCACTTCATCTCAGCAGTGACCTGAAGCAGTTCCTAACTGGGGATTCTGGTGGCCATCTGCTCTCCTGGACACTAGCAGATGAGAGTTTGAAGGCTTCGTTTAATCATGGGTGAACATGGGAAATAATGTTTATGTTAGTCTTTTTATGTGAAAACTCGCCCTTAGTGGGATATGTCAGTTTGTCCCTGGCAACGGAAAAGGATCAAAACTTCATGATACGTTGAAGTGGGAAAGGCAGACAAACAGTGCTGGCGAGCTGTTGAATCAGGGGAAAGCAAGAAGAGCATGGAAGACAAAACATCTGGTATCTGGACCTGGTTTCTATTGAAACAACGAAACAACCAAAGTTAAGTTGGGAATCTTGGGTGGTCAGAGGCGGTTTGTAAAGGCAAACGTCAAAGGCCATACTTGTTATTTTTTTTAGGTGCTTGGTGTTGACACAGTTATTTAGTTTTACATGAGAATTGAGATCATCAATTGGTTTTATGCGCATGTACATAGATTGAGCTTACTAACAGTTCCTAATGAAAGCTGTATAGAAGGGAATGTGGCTAGAGAATTCATCATTCTGTCCGCGTTTGGATTAGGTACAGTTAATTTGTTAACAATATGTTAATTATGTTGGCAATCAAGGATCATGGATGCTCTAGTCAAAGCTGACATTTTCTTTTAATAGATTCAGAAATGGTTCTTTTGAGTTTAATTTTACCTGTCTAGAACGAGACTGCTTGTGAGCTTATCCAGTCAACACCGCTCATGTCACTACTTCCTTGTTCCTCCATTCCTCCCACTCTCAGTCAACCCATCCAAACCCGTGAAACCACTAACCCTAAACCCTATACGGTCCTCAAATTCATGTTTCCTTCTCGTAAAGGCAATCTCCAAGAGGCTCTTCCCTCATTTACTCCTTTGTTCTCAGACACAAGTAACTTGTATCAGCTTGGCTCGGATGATGTTTACGCACCGTTGCTTGAGCTTTGTGCGATCAGTAAAGCTGCGTCACGAGGCCGACAAATCCATGCCCGTATGATAAAGCATAACGTTGTTTCTAGTTCAGTGTTTTTAAGTACTAAGCTTGTGTTCATGTATGGGAAATGCGGGTCAATCTCGGACGCGGAGAAGGTATTTGAAGAAATGTTCGAAAGAAATGTTTTCACTTGGAACTCCATGATCGGGGCTTATGCTTCTAATCAAGAGCCTTTAAGAGCTCTTGAATTGTACAGAAGGATGCGGGTTTTCGGTGTTCCTTTTGATTCTTGTACCTTTCCTTGTGTCCTCAAGGCTTGTGGTGCTGTTGAAGACATTCGCTGTGGATCTGAGATTCATGGTCTTGCGATTAAATGTGGGTATGATTCTTCAGTGTTTGTTTCTAATTCTCTTGTTGCCATGTATGCCAAGTGCAATGATATTGACCGAGCAAGGAAGATTTTTGAAGGAATGAATGAAAGAAGTGACGTTGTGTCATGGAATTCTGTAATTTCTGCGTTTGCAATTAATGGGCCAAGTATCGAGGCGTTGAGACTGTTTAGGGAAATGCGAAATATAGGTGTTCTGCCAAACACCTACACTTATGTTGCTGCTCTTCAAGCTTGCAAGGATTCTTCTTTTAGAGAACTGGGTATGGAGATTCATGCTTCTATTTTGAAATCAAATCAACTTAACGATCTCTATGTACACAACGCTTTAATATCCATGTACGTGAGAATTGGAAAAATGAGGGAGGCCGCGGCAATTTTCTATAAATTGCACAAGAAGGATGATGTCACGTGGAATTCCATGCTGACGGGATTCATTCAACATGGTTTATTTTTTGAGGCTTTACAATTCTTCTATAAAATGCAAGAAGCTGGTCTAAAACCGGACCAGGTTTCTCTAATAAGCATCATTGCAGCATCAGGTAGATTGGGTTATTTATTGAATGGAAAGGAAATCCATGCTTATACAATAAAGATTGGGCTTGATTCAAATTCGCAGGTTGGGAACACAGTCGTAGATATGTATGTGAAATGTTGTTGTATGACTTATGCAGGCCATGCTTTTGCTAAGATTACTCGTAAAGACTTCATTTCTTGGACCACTATTATAGCTGGTTATGCAAGAAATGATTGTTATGTAGAGGCCTTAGAATTATCAAGGCAAATGTTGATTATCGGGATGGAGTTGGATGCAAACATGATTGGAAGCATCTTGTTAGCTTGCAGTGGATTGAAGTGCTTCCTAAAAGTAAAAGAGATTCACGGCTTCAGCATAAGGCATGGTCTATCTGATCTCGTGCTACAAAACTCGATCGTAGATGCATATGGAGAGTGTGGAAATATCAATTATGCAGCTCAAATTTTTGAGTCTATTGAATGGAAGGATGTTGTCTCTTGGACGAGCATGATATCATCTTATGTCCATAATGGGTTGGCAATTGAAGCGCTTGAAGTCTTTTATACGATGATAGATAATGGCATTGAGCCTGATTCAATAACTCTGCTGAGCTTACTCTCTTCTACTTCAAGTTTGTCTGCCATGAGAAAAGGTAAAGAGATTCATGGTTATACAGTTCGGAAAGGTTTGATATTCGATGATTCCCTATCAAATGCTCTTGTGGATATGTATGGTCGTTGTGGAAACTTAGAGGAAGCATGTAAGATTTTCACTGGTACCAGATCTAAAAGCCTTCTTTTGTGGACAACCATGATCAATGTGTATGGATTGCATGGGCATGGTAAAGAAGCTATTGAATTATTTTACAAAATGGAGCAGCAAAGTGTGAGTCCTGACCATATTACTTTTCTAGCACTTCTTTATGCATGCAGTCATTCAGGACTAACCCATGATGGTAAAAGATTTATACAAATTATGAAGTCAAAATATCAGCTGGAGCCATGGCCTGAACATTATGTCTGTTTAGTTGATCTTCTTGGCCGTGCAAATCACTTGGAGGATGCATATCACTTTGTGAAAAGCATGAGGATTACACCTACGTCTGAAATTTGGTGTGCTCTACTTGGTGCTTGCCGTGTTCACTCAAATAAAGAACTAGGAGAAATCGCAGCACAGAAGCTGTTGGATTTGAACCTGGATAATGCCGGAAATTATGTTCTTGTATCCAATGCTTTTGCTGCCCGTGGTAAGTGGGAAGATGTAGAAGAGGTCAGATTAAGAATGAAGGGAAGTGGGTTGAAGAAAAACCCCGGGTGTAGTTGGATTGAAGTTGGAAACCAGGTTCACATATTTCTTGCCAGAGACAAGTCTCACCCAGAATCGTCTAAGATCTACCAAAAACTAGGTCAAATTACTGAGAAGTTGAAGAGAGAAGGAGGCTATGTAGCAAATACCAAGTTTGTTTTGCATAATGTAGCAGAAGAAGAAAAGGTTAACATGCTTTATGGGCATAGTGAAAGATTAGCAATTACATATGGTCTATTGGCTACCGCTGATAAAACTACAATTAGAATTTCGAAGAACCTCCGAGTTTGTGGCGACTGCCATAATTTCTGCAAACTAGTTTCTAAGTTCTTTTGTAGAAAATTGGTTATGAGGGATGCCAACAGATTTCATCATTTTGATGGTGGGGTCTGTTCCTGTGGAGATTTCTGGTGACTAGGAAGTCTTTTTGCCTGAAAATTTGGCTTCCACGGGGTTCTTTGGGTATATTCTCATTGCCTAAGCTCATTGGAATTCTGTTCCTGTGGGAAAGTATTCCTTTCTCTGTTCCATTTACCAGCATACTCTTGAAGCTATCAACTTTTGCAGCTAATTAATAGGCAATGCTAGTAATTTATGGGGCTTCTAACTGATAGGGGTTTGTTGTATCTCTCTATCCTGACTAGTGGTCATGAGGAAGAGCAAGGAGGGCAAGCGAGCCGTTATGGATGCTGAGCTGGCAGGTAGTGGTGCGAAACTACACTCAAATGATGAGGTTGTTAGGAAAGGGGAGGTGTCAGAAGATTCGCATGTGGAGATACATCCTGAGGTAGTGTTAAGACGTAGTACTAGGGCCTGAAAGAAATCACTGAAGGTTAGAGAGAATGAAGGTATATTAGCTGGGGTATGAAGGGAATTGGGGTAGACCATAGGAAGACAAGTTGTCCCCCTGTATGTCTTCTTTCCCCTCTGATTCTTTCCCTTTCTGATTTCATTAAGAGTCTCTTTCTACATTGTCTTGTAACCGCTACTTTGTAGTGGGTAACTATATATTTTGGCTGAATAATATTCCCCAGTAGAATCCATTATTTAACATTATCTCTGGAATATATTATTTAGATATTCGTGTCAATTTGGTACTTTCATTGAGAGAACCCAGGAAGCGAGTGGAGAAAGGAATTTCATATTGAGATTCAGAAGCTGCAAGATTCGAGTGAGCAGCGAGATTTTGTAGTAGCAGCAAGGGTGGATAAAATCGAAAGCAGCATCGAAGAAATTGCGCGAGCTGTGACGAACCTAGCCAATGATATGGCAGCTGGGAGACATGAGTCCGCCTGTGGGTCCTTGAACTTTGGCTCGAACACCTACGGCCATTTGAAACTCGCCAAGATTGATTTTCCATAATTTAGTGGCACAGATCCTTTAAACTGGATTTTTAGAGCTGAGCAATACTTTGATTATTATGATACTCCTGAGGCTCAAAGTGGTGCTCGCATCGGTGAATATTATAGAGGGCGACGTTGTAGCTTGGTTTCGGCTGATGAAGAGGAGGAATTAGGTTCCAGGGGCTGCACTTTGAAAGACAATAGAGATGCATTTTGGGCTGACTGAGTGTAAAAAATTTGGTGTGTTACTATTCATTACACTAAAAGTTCAAAAAGACAACTTTATCCCTTAATTTTTTAACATTTTTCTTTTATGTCCTTTTCACAAATTGATTTATTTACATAATTGATTAAGTAATTAAATTTAACATATTTATTACTTTACACAAAATATATCATTACAAATATCTCATTGAGACATTTAAAACGAGACTAATATTGAATATAATATTAAATTTATTTTTAATATTTATTTATAATTCT
>JANSVA010000009.1:18027953-18038994 GCA_025504915.1 Erythroxylum reticulatum
CAATTCTTTTCAGAAAATTTCCCCAAAATCTCCAAAAATTCTAAATAAAAAATTCTAATCTCCAAATCAGATTTTCAAAACAGTCAAACCACGATTTCTAATAAAATCACATTTTTGAACAATTATACCCAAAAATGTCAATGAATACATGTACAACCATTTTGATGTGTGCAGAATCCACTATTCACACATATGTGCATATCATGAAATGCATGAGTATGAAATGTGTTTCCTAATTTCTCCGTAATCTCTCACATTTACAATTTTAGCTTGAAGGTGGGTAACGGGATGTTACACTAGGGTTTCTCTTTCTGGGACTTTTTTCCAAGCAGCCTTCATTGCTGCATAATTTGAACCCTTTTTTGGTTTTGTGTGTTCTAACCTTCATTGCTACATTCCTCCTTGTCTTTCCTTCTTTGATTCTTGTTTAGACAGCCTTAATTACTTCTTTTTTTCCTTCTTCATTATGTCAACCTCCCAAACTTCTGCTTTTAACCCTTTAGAAGAATTTAATTCTAATCAGAAAATTGGAGATTTGTAAAATATTCCAGCTTCCTATAAGCTTAATGGGAAGAACTACCTCCAATGGTCTCAATTTGTCCACATATATCTCAAGGGTAAAGGGAAGCTTGGTCACCTCTTAGAACAAGACCGACAAAAGATAACTCAATGTTTGAAGCATGAGATGAGGAGGATTCCATGATAATGTTCTGACTGTGGGATTCCATAGATCCCGTGATCAGTAACACATGTATGTTTTTGGTCATTACAAAGGAGATTTGGGATTACATTTGTTGCACATACTCGAAGGCTTGTGATGCTGCTCAAGTGTAAGAGATCAAGGTCAAAACTGCAGCTACTAAGTAAGGAGATAAATCTGTCACTAAGTATGCAACTCTGTTTTAGAATCTGTGGAAAAAACTTGACAATTACTGAGTTTTAAAGATGAAATGCCCTGAGGATACTGCCATCTTGAAGAAATTCATTACAAAAGACCATGTTTATGATTTTTTCGTCAAATTGAATCCTGAATTCGATCAGGTTAGGATCCAAACCCTTAGCAGAGGGGACACACTGTCTCTAGAAAAGACAATTTCATTGATTTGAGCAGAAGAGAGCTGAAGGAGTTTTATGCTTAAACCATAAACTATGAAAAGGTCAACCTTAGTAGCAAAAATAGATCATCAAGTGAAAGGAAATAATGATCTGTCCAAAAATCCTAGTAGGTAAAACCAGGGGAAGGAGAATAAAGACAATATCTGGTGCATCTATTGTAAGAAATCAAGGCACACAAAGGAAACTTGTTGGAAACTACATGGTAAGCCACCAAGCTGATAATGGGGAAACTATAGGGGACATTAGAGGTCTCAAGCACATATGATAGAACAGTCCAAAGCTGAGGAAAATCCAGCTATAGGGGGTTTAATAGTGAAGAAATTGAAAAGCTGAGAAGCTTGTTGGAGTTTATTAAGCAACCTTCTAAAACTTGCTCTTTGGCTATTTTAGGTAAACCTCTACTTCCTTTTTGTATGAATATCTTAACTGCCTCAAAAACTTCTTATACTAACTCTTAGATAATAGACTCCGATGCTACAGACCATATGACACCTACATCTTAACTCTTCCACTCCTATACCCTATGTGCAAGTAATAGAAAGATTTTATTAGCCAATGGCTCTTTAGCTACTATTGCAAGGTTCAGAGATGTACACATCACATTAACCCTTATTCTAAAAAAAATCCTCCATATACCAAAAATGTCTGCTAGCCTTCTTTCCATTCAAAAACTTACCCATGATCTTAAATGTTATGCTACATTCTTTCCTTCTTATTGTGTTTTTCAGGATTAGGTCTCAAGGAGGGGGATTGGACTTACTAAAAAAAGAAGTGGTCTTTACCACCTTAAATTTCCTCAAAAAATTAGAAGCAACTTGTCTTTGTCATTTCTTAGTTTTTCAAATAAATATGCCATTCATTTGTATCACCTGCGCCTAGGTCATCCATCTTTTAAGGTTTTAAAAGTAAAGTTCCCTCATTTGTTCCAAAAATTAAATATTTCTGAATTTCATTTTGATGTTTGTGAATTGGCAAAACATACTCGGGTATCTTTTCCTATTAACAATAAAAGAAGTTCTCATCATTTTCATTTGATTCATAGTGACATATGAGATCCCTTTACTACACCCAATGTTTTTGGGGCTCGTTGGTTTGTATTCTTAATTGATGATAGCACTCAGGTTACATAGCTCTTTCTTCTTAAACAAAAATCTGATGTTAGCCTTGTTATGCCTAATTTCCAATTAACGATTCAATTTGGGGTCAAAATAAAAAGCTTTCATACAGACAAAGATAAAGATTACTTGAACCAAACTTTGTCATCCTTCTTGCAATCACAGGGCATTATATATGACTCATCGTGTTAACACACCTCAACAAAATGGGGTAGCTGCAAGGAAAAATAGGCACTTACTCAACACCACCTAAGCCCTACTCTTTTAAAGGAATGTCCCTAATTCCTATTACGGAGAGGTAGTTCTTACTACCATATATGTGATAAATAGACTTCCCTCATATATGTTAGACAACAAAAGTCCCATAGACATTCTCAATAGTTTCTATCCACACTTCAGAACATCACATGGCCTTACACCTAAGGTATTTGGGTGCACTGCCTTTGTTCATGTCCATAGCCAACATAGAGACAAATTAGACCCCTGAGCCATCAAATGTGTTTTCCTCGGTTATTCACCTACTCAAAAGGGATACAAGTGTTACAATTCGTCATCTAGAAAATTTTATCTCTACAAATGTCACCTTTACAAAAAATATGTAACATCCCACTATCATAAGGTAAATACCCGAATACCCGAAGGGCATTCAAGTATACCCTATGATAATGGTATGTTGGAGCAAAAGCAAATCCATCTTATACATGACATCATCTATAGTACTCAAAGATCACTAAACTTTAGAACCATTGATTGTATTCATTTACAATTCTTACTCTGTTTGCATCATACAATTATTTACAAAACCTCTTATAGGTTCAAACAAAGCTACAAAATAAATGCTACGACACTTCTAGTGTCAATTTACAGACCTATGAGCCATGAAAAAATCCAAAGGGGCTTTTTCTCCTATCTAAAGCATTAGGTCTGCTGTCTCATACTTGACGTCACAATTTTTTAATGAGTTTTGTGAACTCAATGAGTGAACAATCATTGATGATTTCACTGGATCACAAAACACATATCACCTAAGTCACATATATACATTTAGATCATATTTATATTCTTGTTATTTCACATAGCATGGGATATCATATAATCACATAGTTCAATATAGTAGACAACTTATATCACTTTATCACTCATTTCAGCTTTGCAAATTATTCAAAGAAATTCAGTCTTATAATGCTATATGCATGAGACTCATATTCGTTCTTATTGTTGTGACTGAGTGCCTATCACTTACTTATACAAATACTGGCCCATAGGGCGCAGTTAGAACAAAATCATGGAGCATAGCTCTATGTGCAGAATCGGAAATCACAGAGCAAAGCTCTACGTGAAAGCACTTCATACTAGCGACTTAAGTCATAACTTCCAATACATAATATTGGTCTCCTCGGACAATTCAAATATGAAATTCATAAACAAATCGCTAACAATTAAATAATATTGGCAGTTTAAACAAATCAAATCAAATTAATCCTAGGAAATCATCTAGGTCGACTCACTATACGCTCTAAGATGCTATTGCCTGGATAGTCCACAATGTCTGACTGACTTATAATGTGCTCCTCTATAACATACATATCACATTTACATATATCACATATTTGCATAAATATATAAATATTGCTTAATACACATGTACTTATACAATATGCACAATGCATGTTCAATGACAATTCTAGGGGTACTCTATCAAGATCCTCAAGAACAAATCATTCAAATATCACAGCCCTCATTAATACCCTGTATACTTAAAATTTGGACCAATATAAAGCAATGAGAGACCAATTACACAACTTCATTGACCACTTCAGATTTTCTTCCAAGTCACACTTTCGGGTCTTCTGTTTACATTCAATTAGAAAGCAAATCTGACGTAATTTGATCATACTCTCCTCTAGAAAAGTGTTCCACTATGTCTTGTCTTTCCATTGACACTAAAATCACTCAATTTGGATCAGTAAATTGGAAGATATGTCTCAAACATTATCGGCTTGTTCATATTAAAAAACAGTGTACTATGCACAACTTCTATCCAGAAATTCAATATCTTAGAGAAAGAATCAAAATTCGACGTCTTTAAACAATTTGTAGGACTATATCTCTAGTTTACTAATTTAAATATCATCTTATTTAGAATCCTACAGATCGAGATATCATCAAAAATACAAAAATATGTTTAGTAAAATATCCATTTCATGCTCTTCCAACCGATACCCTTACTTTTATTAGATCAATCATTTTTTAGTCAAAACCAAAAGCTATAATTTTTATAGAGGGAGATATAGAAATGCATTATGAATCTAATGCTTTAAAAATCAGATCATTTAGAGGTTGGATGACAAAGTTATGGATGAAAGAATCAATCAAGGTTCTGTCCACATAAGACGAAGCAGCTAGCAGATGAATCGAAAAGCAAACGGATGGAAAAGCAGATGAAACAAAAAGCAGACGAATGAAAAAGCAGACGAATATTAAAGTAGACGAATGGAAAAGCAGACGAAGTAGAAAGCAAACGAATCAAAAAGCAGACGAATAGCCAAGGAGACAAATGGAAAAGCAAACGAAGCAAAAAGCAAATGAATCGAAAAGCAAACGAAAGGCAAAGCAGACGATTCAGATGGTCAACTTAAGATGAAGCAGAAGTCAACCTAAGATGATACAGATAGTCAACTTAAGATGAAGCAGAAGTCAACCTAAGACGATACAGATGGTCAACTTTAGATGAAGTAAAAGTCAACCTAAGATGATACAGATGGTCAACTTAAGGCGAAGCAGAAGTCAACCTAAGATGATACAGATGGTCAACTTAAGACGAAGCAAAAGTCAACCTAAGACGATATAGATGGTCAACTTAAAATGAAGCAAAAGTCAACCTAAGACGATACAGATGGTCAACTTAAGATGAAACAAAAGTCAACTTAAGACGATACAGATGGTCAATTTAAGATAAAGCAAAAGTCAACCTAAGATGATACATCTTTACAGATAATAAGATCTATACTGCTGGACTCAAAACCTTTTTCTTGAACATCTCTAAGTTTTCATCAACTCACGTATAAGCACTTATATAGTCATACTTACACAGTGAAGAAACAGAGCATATCACCCTTCCATATCTAACTCTATACACTAATCCTATACATCATTTGGTTGCTACTTCAACTCCAAGAACCATTTTCACAACATCTAATCACTAACAATCCATCAAAAACTAAATAACACCATATCCACAATTTTCATCCCCTTAACACAGTATTCAAGAATATAAATATATGTAATTTCATGATCATGCACTAACAATAAATTCATCAGCTTTATTTAAAAAATCTACAACTCTAACAATTTTTATTCGCTACTTACTTGTTGAAGACTTTAAAAAGTTCAACTATCTTCAAGCCTTAACTCCATACAAAATTACGTAAACCATTGTGAACACTAACCAACTTTTGGTTTTTTTCTTGAGGTAAAAGAAACACTTAGCAGTGGAGGAAGTGGTAAGGGATATGAAAAGGTAAAGTTAACTCTTAGAAGGAGTTTAATGAAAAACTCTGTGTATGGGAAGAAATTAGGAGAAGATGATAACAAGGAAAGAACTTAGGAAAAGAACAAACCCCTTTTTAACTCTCGGATAACTCAAACTTACTTCTGACAAATAATAAAGGCAACTTTACACTTGTCACTTTTCCTAAGGTCTAACTCTAACTAAGTTTCTTTTGAAACTAACTCCATTAATTCTATCCTTGCAATCCAACCATCTACAAATCTTCTTTTTTTCTATTTTCCATAATACTCTATAAATTCTGAAATAAATCCTAAATTTATCGAAATTCACAATAATACTTCCACTAATTAATAAAGTTTCCAATATAGTTAAATTCCAAATTCACAAATTTCCCAAAAATTATATCTCTGTTCAATTATACCCAGAAAATATCAATGAATGCATATACAATCATATGAATGTGTAAAAATGTACATGTCCCAATTAACTCATGAATAAGTGCATTTTCTTAATTTCTTAGAAGTTCCCAGAAATCACAATTCTATCCCTAACATGGGTAACGGGATGTTACAAAATACACCTTTTTTCTCTAGGTCCTCTCTTCAGGGGGAGATTTCACTGATAGAAGATAGCACTTGTGAATCCTTCGAGCCACTTAAAACACTTGACCTTCCTTCTCCTCTAGCTCATATTGTTGAAACGACCGAGCCTTATGAACCAATTACATCTCAGTTTCCCAATAATACTACTAAACCTAAGTCATCCCATCTCCCAACCAGTGTTACCCAAGTGTATTCAAGGAAAAAGGTCATTCCAGAGCTAACACAGGTCCAAGAATCCAACTCAGATTTTGAACACGTAATCATGGTAATATCTGACTCACCTTTATATACTCAATTTTTTGAACCCATTGTTGTTAGGAAAGGTGTAAGAGAATGCACTAAGCGAACACTCTATCCTCTATCTCACTATGTCTCTCTCAAGCGCTTATCACTAGCCTACCAAATATTCATTGTGAGTTTAACCAACATTACTATCCCTAACACAGTTTCTAAGGCATTGTCAAAAAGGGAATGGAGGGATGCTATGAGGGAGGAGATGAGTGCATTAGAAAAGAATAGAACATGGGAGATTGTTGATAAACTAAAAGGAAAAAACATGTTGACTATAATTAGATTTTCACACCAAAATACAAGGCTAATGTATCTCTTGAGAGATTAACCCAAATTAGTGGCCAAAGTGTACACTCAAACTTATAGGATTGACTATCAGGAGACTTTTGGTCCAATTGCAAAAATGAATATCGTAATAATTATGTTATCATTAGCTGCCCATTTTAATTGGTAGCTCCTACAATATAATGTTAAGAATACATTTCTCCATGGAGACTTAGATGAGAAATCTGCACGAACATCCCACCAGGATTTGAGGGAGACGTTGACAATAAAGTATGCAAGTTGAGGAAGGCCCTTTATAGATTAAAACAATCTCCTAGAGCATGATTTGGAGATTTTCAAAAGTCATGAGGGATTCTAGGTATAGACAAAGCCAAGGTTACCACACTCTTTTCATTAAACATTTAGCTATATAGGGAGTTACTGCTCTTCTAGTTTAAGTAGATGACATTATAGTGACTGGAAATGACGACAAAGAAAAGTATGAATTGAAGCGAAGACTAGTAAAAGAGTTTGACATAAAGGAACTAGGGAAACTAAAGTACTTCCTTGGTATTGAGGTGGCATATTCCCTACAAGGGATTTTCATATCCCAACAAAAGCATATGACTAATTTATTGGCAAAAACAGGGAAGATTGGGTGTAAAACAGTCTCTACATCGATGGATCCAAACCATAAGTTGGGAGAAGCTAAAGAAGAACTAGTTTTGATAAAAGGATGTATCAAAGATTGGTTGGCCAACTCTACACTCAGCTAAACATAGCTTACTCGATGAATGTAATCATTCAATTTATGCATGATTTTAGAGAACCTCATATTCAAGCTGCTTATAAAGTGCTACATTACTTGAAAGGCAATCCAGGGAAAGAAATTTTGTTCAAGAAAAACAATACTCCTACTTTAGAAGTCTACATCGATGCTGACTATGCAGGTTCTCTAGTGGATAAAAGATTAACTACAGGGTACTGCACTTTTCTTAAAGGCAATTTGGTAACATGGATGAGCAAGAAGCTGAATGTGGTGCCAAAGTCATATGCAGAATCGGAATTTAGGGTTATTGCTTAAGGATTGTGTGACCTATTATGGCTAAAGAGTACTCTAGATGATTTGAAAGTCAAATGGAGCTATCCTATGAAACTTTATTATGGCAATAAGTCAACCATCAATATCGCTCATAATCCTATACAACATGATAGGACAAAGCATATTGAAATTGATAGAAATTTCATTAAAGAAAAAGTGGAAGAAGGGTTAGTATATATGTCTTATGTTCCATCAAAACATCAAGTAGCTGATATTCTATCGAAGGGGCTTAACAGTTTGAGTTTCCATGATCTTGTATTCAAGCTGGGAATGAAAGAAATCTATTCCTCAGCTTGAGGGGGAGTGTTGAGATATACATTAGCTATAAATAGATTAGAAGAATAAGTTTAAAATCTGTTGATTTAATGGATTTAGTTAGATAGTATATCTAATATAGGATCTGATCTAGTTTCCTATTTTATCTCTTATAATTTCCTATATAAACAAGTGTTCTTTTCCATATGTATATTGACTTATGAAATTTGTGTTTTAAGGATCTTTGAATAAATATACATGTTAATTAGGATATGACATATGCTTTGTTCACTTTAGGAAATCTGTTGTATACATTTATAAGTAAAATTCAACTGAATTGTTTAGCATTACCAATAACCTTTCATGATGATGATTGACGACAAAAGAGATGAGGTAAGCTAAGTAATTAAATAAATAATAAAAAGTATGTTAAATAAATAATTATTATGATAGTCCTTTTTTTAAAAAAATGGGTTAAAAATAGAGCTGATAGCCAGTTGAGAATTTGATATAGTTTAATAACCAGGGGTATTCATAACAAAATGTTTGTCTTCACAGAAAAGGCTAGAATGACATTCTAACTAAGCTAAATAATTAAAAAAAACATGATCTAGTTGAGTAACTGGGAGATATTTTTTACAAGTTGTTTACCTTTGCATCAAAAGACTAGATTAATGTCAAAGAAAATTAAAAAATTAGTGTTTCAGTAAATAAAACCTATCGATATTTGAAAATAACAAAAATTTTCATCAAATAATACTTAGTGATAGTTACCTTTTTTATTGATCACTAATTATAAATGTGTGTGTACAACTTTCATAGGTGTATGTGGTTAAATTGATTCCATAAGATTCGATGTCATTGTACCATTATTGCATGTTGCATGAACGTGTACTTACGCATTTTTGTGTTTTGTTGTGTGTTTTGTGTTTTTGTTTTTGTTCGGAAACAAGCAAAAGTTTAAGTGTGAGGATATTGATGGGTATATTTCACACCATATTTTCCTAGGTGTATTAGTATGTTTTCAAGTGTTTATTAAATGATTATCATATGTATAGGCTTAGAATTATGTTGTTGTGAATGTTTGCTTATATTTTAAGTATTTGTGCAGTTTAGAGCATGAATTCAATTTTAATTTTATATTTCATGAGGTGTTTGATATGTTTGTGAGTGTTGGAAATCAGGTGACTGAAAAACATGGATAAAGACAACTAGCGAAATAGTGATCGTGTAATAACTCCATATTTTTTTCGATAGTTGGAGAATTAGAGCAAAGTAGAGCCTAGTATTTAGAACAACAAGGTACGAGGAGTGGAACTGGCCAAGGGGCACGAAAGGTATAATACTAAGTAAGTCAGTATCTTAAATCTATTATACACAATCGTGATAGGCGTGCATAGGGCTACATGACCTTTATCATGATCATACCTCAAGGGGCACAATTTTGACAAAGAGGAAAACACCAAGAGCATGATCATAACCTTGAGTTTCCAAGCGTGAATTTTTTTTATCTATTTTAAGGTTCAAGACTATTTTTTGACTAGGACAAAGTAGGAAAACCCTAGACACAACCCCATGACCCTAAGGCACTATATATGAATGTGAAATACAACAAAAAACAATAGTAACCAACATCAAAAAGTAGATCGAAAGTGGTGAGATCAAGAAGAGCTATAGGAATTTCAACTTTCCAAATCAAGTCCTTCAATAGAGTTTTATTCTTTTCCTTTATTTCCTTCATTATCCTTGATGTGTAATTTAAATTCTATGATGTTAAACATGTCTATATAGTTCTAAATTTCAAAATAGGATTTATTCTGGAATTATTTTGTGACATTGATTATTTTTATTTGAATACATACTTAGATGTTTGTGATAATTGTTCATGTATAAACTTTACAGCAAATTAAGAGAGTTAGTCAAAGTAATCAGTATTAGATTGTACAAATAAAGTTCGCAATTTAATGGACCCACAATTATAAAATTAACGATCAATCGAAGAGAGATCTTGGTTGAAAAATTGATTATCTATTAGATAACTTTGGATATAATAATGGAAGACATTAGGGATAGTTTTGTGAATTGAGAGATTGTAAGTTTGGAAATTTCGAATTTAATTAAGGTTAATTGGTTAGATATTAAGGGAGAGTAGTAAATACCTTAGGAAATATAGGATCAAACAAATAAATTGAATAGTAAAGGAAACAAAATTAAAGGAATTATAGTTCATAAACATTTAATCTTGATCAAACCTTAATTTTAATTGACAGCTTGCTTATCATTTGATTACTTGCTTTGTTTTATTTATTTGCTTCAATTTCAATTACTTGATTGTATTCAAATCAATTTCGTGTTATCTTAGATAAAGTTAGGTTCAAATTTTTAGTTATTGCATAATTCGTGTGGGAACAATAATCTCTTATACTATAAAATACGATCTGTATATATAAGGGTATTGAGATTTTTATTTTTAGATATAAAACTTGCTTAAGAAGACATTTCATACCATTTGTTATAAACCAAAGAATGTTATAACTCATTATAGCGATATAAAAAATATTGAAATTAATAGATAAATTCCAATAATAGTCAATTTTTCTTATTCAAAACTTAAGTAAATCACACGTTAATATAGACTTTACATTCAATAGACCAAATGCACAAGAAGGGGGAGTTGAATTGTGTATTCTTTTTGCATGAATACAATTCCCTTTCAAATTTCTTTGAAAAATAACTTTTTTAAAAACTATTAAGTAAACAATCACAATGTATTGCAATTAACTTC
>JANSVA010000009.1:18039094-18076104 GCA_025504915.1 Erythroxylum reticulatum
GATCAAAATGGTTCAACAATTTCTAATATTATTATTATTTGAATGTCATCAAAATTATTAGACGTGAAGTCATTTTGTATTAACAAAAACAACTACACATGATCATCAAAGGAAGTGAGGAAAAGAACTTTAAAAAGAATTTGATCCCAAAATAAAGAAAGGTAACCTTGAAACTTAGAGACTGTGGTAGCAGAGTGTGTACCCAAGTAATCAAGTTCAAGGCATTCGAGGTGAGCCTAGGTCTTAATGTTACGATCAGGCTAAAGGAAGATTCGATAATGTAACAGGGAAGCTCCTAATCTTCCCACTTACGAGATTGGCCAGGTGGTAGAGGAGTCCACTCGAGGACCCTTTCGGGCACATAGGGAAACCATGACATAAACTAGGCCAAACTGGCACAACAACTCACATGGATACAAATCAATGACTAACCAAAGTTGGATTGGAAGTGTATATCACTCAGTCACTTAGTAGGTAGTTCCAAATATCGGAGCTAACAACCCTCAATGTCTGTCCATCGGCTTACACAGGCACAAACGCTCTCACCTTTTAGGAACCTTACTTCACTCACATACTCTTACTGATCATTCTCTGTTCTAATAGCAGTGGAGATTGTTGACTAACAGTTCTCATAATGTCATAGACTTTCTGATACACAAGATCCTCAAATGAGGCGAGTATAGAGCATACTCATCCTATACCTAGACAAAAGAGGAAACAAGACTTAAGTCTTTGAAGCTTTCAGGAAGGAGAAGAGCCTTGGAAAACAAACTTCATTAAACAAAAGGCTTCTTACAAAAGCCTACTAAGATATCGAAGTATTCATTTAAGTGTGTTTACAGCTGAAGAAGAACCTTGCTTTTATAGGCAAAGCAAAGGTTAGAAATGTAAATCTACCTAAAGACATAATCATGACACTTTTAGAAACTAAACTAAAGTACAATGATGAGTCATGATAGCTACTTTAGAAAAGAAAACCAATAATGCTACCTAACCTTATCAAAAGGAATCTACTTTACTACTTTAGAAAAAAGGTCACATCTACCTTTACAAAAGTCAAAAAGATAAAATAACTTAGGCTTAAAAGTTTGAAGGAAAATGATGATGGAATCTTCAATAGGGATGTGAAAGTGACATGCGGGACCATCATCATCAAAATTCTTTGGTGGTTGCCTTATAATGCCAAAGTGAGGTTCAGGTCATCGGTCAATTTCATGTCTCTATCAATTTGGGCAACTATATCATAGATATTCATTTGAACCCAACTAGAAGGCCATGGGCTGGAAACAGAGTTAGGATTTTGGATTAGATTGTTTGATGGGCTTGAGACAGTATTAAAGGCTAGATGATTTAAGTCACCTGCTTGAATATGTATCACATTGTCAATAACAGAGGCCCATTGTCTAGTTGATGGTAGATTGATAGGTTCGATCAAAGTAAGATCACTATAGTATGGTCCAAGAGAAGTGCACAGTGTGGAATATGCAACATCATTAGATTGATTCAACTGATCAAGAAGAGGACATAGTTCTTGTAGCAAAGAATCTTGATCAGTAGACCATGAAGTTAAAGTGGGTCATTGCTGGATATGATTAAATGTGCACAGTTGTCCAGATGTACTCATCACATAGGGGCGATGAATAAGATAAATAGCATAAGCTTCTTTAGCTTGCAAAGAGGATTCCCATAAGTGATAGCGGGTTAAAATGTGGGATATGTCATACCTCCATTTGTCTAAAGGTTAGAACTATTCAAGGAATGTCTATAAAAGAGATTCGGACTCAGTTGGATTTGAAAGATGTCGATATAGATGCATTGGAGAAAAGGCAACAGAACAAGCATATAATGCCGACATAACCCAAAGATGCCATAATGTAGACTCCTCACTATCATCATAAAGATGATAAATCATTTGTTATGGTGTAGATGGATCAAAGAAACTGGAGACTGGCATAATATCTTGCTTAAGCAAAGTAAGATGTAAATAATAAAAAAGGACTCTGTGGTAACAGTAGATACAGGTCTTTTACAGAGGTAGGAGCTCTAGAAAACAAGGGAGGAAACTCCTTTTGATATCTGGCAAACCGAGGAAACACCAATAATCAAAATAATGGAATAGGGAGTTTGATTGCAGAAGAGAAAAACAAAAGAGGCTTGGAAAGTCTAGAGAGATAATCTGCAAGTATGTTCTTATGACCTTTGATGCGGTGAATGGTGTATTTATAGGTGGAAAATCATTCTTGCCAACGAAGCAATTGACTATTGGGAATCTTTTTCTAAGATTGTTCAAGGATTTTTAGAAATGAGGTGTTATCCATTTCAATGATGAAATGATAAGGAGTGAGGTGGAAGGTGAATTTTTCAATACCTCTTTTCACCACAAGAATCTCCTTGTAGCTGATATAATAATGGCATTCAGAAGAACTAAATGAACCACTTGCATATCCACAGTAATGCCTTTGATCATTGATTTCTTCGAAGAATACATCACCCCAATGTGTGTCACTAGCATCAATCTATAAGACACATTGTCCTTGGTCAGGGATCTTTAGTGGTGGAGGATCCTGACAGATTTATTTCAGTTACTTGACAGCTGTCGTCTCTGCTTTTCCCTATTGTGGTGGATTCTTTTTCAAAAGCTTGGATAAGCTTAAAGTATAAGTAGCCGCATGAGGAATGAAATCTCGAATGTAATTAACAATTCCAAAGAACTGCTGAATCTGCTTTACGTTGAGATTTTCGTCGAGAAATTGCAATAATTCCTTAGCAATGTGTGTACTTGGCTAGTAGAATCCATCCTTGAATTGTATAACTAATAATTCAATTTTTGTAATGCCAATAATGCTTTTTGAGGCTAAAAGCATAATGCCATACTATTGAGTGAGATCTAAAATTTTTTGCAAAAGGGCTATATGTTCCTCATGGGTTTTTAAGAATAGTAAGATGTCGTTATGTAGATCAGTGCACTATTGAGGATAGGCTCATAAATTTTTGTAACGGATTTCTAAAACAGTGATGAAGCAACTTTAAGTCCAAATGGCATAACAATTTATTGGTATTGTGCATTGAGAATGCAGAATGCAGTCTTATGTCTTTCTTCTGGGTGAATACCCAATTGCCAAAATCCTGCTTTAAGATCAAACTTTGAGAAGATAACAGCTTCTTTAAGAAAGAGTACTTGAGTACTTATCTTAGGCAAAGGAAACTTGTAATCCTGCAGGAAAGTATTCAGAGGTTTGTAATCAATGACTAATCTTTTCTTTCCATGTTTCTGCTCTGAACGTTTGTTGACATAAAATGCTTGACAAGCCTAATCCGACTTTGTGGGCTCAATAAGTCTTTGCTTCAAAAGGATTGCACACTCATCAAGTGCGAGCTTCAGAATATCAGGGTTCGTCCCTGGATGTGTGGCTTTGGTAGGATTAGTATCCTTGTTCTTTTTAAATAGCAGACTTATGAAAAAGTCAGCATTTTTACATAGAGGATATGGGTGAGTAAACTGTGCATGAGAATCTGGACAGTATTCCAACAGTTTATCTTGAAGTGTAGTGTAATGTGTAGGAACATTGGATAGTTCAAACACATTTTTTATGTCAGTATATGGACTGAATAGTGATCGATACCTGAGGCCTGTGGGTAGGATTTGCAAAGGTGATGCTTTACTGTATGTATCCATACCAATCAAAATGTCTGGGTCTGGTAGGTTGCTTCCAAGAACTTTAGTCCAAACTGTACACTGAGGAAAAAAGTGAATGTCGATCCGCCTTTTTGTTATCAACCCAATCTTGAATGTATTACCATCAACAGCAGTAAAATACTCATCATGAGAAGTCTACGTGTCAGATGATAAAATGTTGGGTTTCATGATCGTACGAATGGATCCAGTATCCATAAATTTAATAGCCTTGATGGGCTTATCGTATTTATCTTGTTGAAACAACTGGATATGAATATATGGTCGTTGTATCTGTGTACGATCTATCTTTAGACAAGTCTGCTGTAACATGTAGAGTGAATCATCGTCTGTAGAAGTAAATGATTGAGATGATTCTTCATCAAAAGATGATACTGAGATAGCAAACTTGGTATCATTGTCCTTTTGAGATTGTTCCTCAATTAATTCCTCAAAGTCGTTATCAGAATGAATTGGTAGAATAGATTTGATCTGCTGTAATAACTTGAGATCTTGTTTTTTGTTGCACGAGGATAGGAACAAGCAAAATGTCCTGGTTGTCCACAGAGAAAACATCGAGTAGGCTTCTGTCGATGTGAGGAATTTTTGAAGAACCGTATGAATCTGTGTTTAGTTCTATCGTTGTTTCTTCTGAAGGTTTGCTTCCAAGGCTTATAGCCTTCCTTCTTTCTGTGGATCTTTCTCCTTTGGTATACTTAAGAAGAACGAGCTTTCTTCTTGCTGTGACACTCACAAGTCTTTTTGTCTTTGCATTTGATCTGGAGATTAGGCTTCTTGCAAGCCTTTCTAAGAACTAGACCGCATTTAATGATATTCTTGAACAAGGTATGTTGATCATATAACTTATCAAGAGAAGCTAATACAAGTTGGTAGATTTCTCTAAGAGATATTGTTGACATATCTCGTTGTAGAGAAACTATGGTCCTTTATAGTTCTATCTGTAGTTCATCTAGAAGGGATGATATAAAAGTATATCGAAGATTAACATCATTCCATCCATTCAAAAGATAATATCTTTCTGTCATGCGTTTGTAATGCTTCTGGATATCACGCTTATCAAGAGAATGGCATTTTATAGTGAAGTACTCCTGACGGATTTGTTTGTCAATCAACTGAAAGTCACCAATGAATTCTTTGTGAATTACACCGAGCAATGCTCCAACAATTGATACTTGTATGTTCTGAAGACATTGATAATCAAATATACTTTGCCACCATTCTCGCAAAGTACCAATGAATCTAGATGTGAATTCAGACAAAATATCTAGCAATTGATAATTTGGTCTGGTCATTTGTAGATCAATCCATGCACCGAATTCATGTAGTCTATCCCTCCATTTCTTCGGGGGTAGATCATCAAATGTGAACCAAGGTCGTAAAGTAGGCTTGGTTGTAGCCTGTGCAAATAGCTGAGCTGGTGTTGCTTGAGGTGCAGGTTCTAATCTGAAGGGTTTAGTCCCAATATAGTCTACTTCACTGATTTCAGGTTCTTTAGTATATTGAGGCATAGTCATCAAAACATTAGATAATTATGAAAGATCAGCAAACTGTGCTGAATCGTCAAATGATGGTTCTGAAACAGGTTCAAATGATGACTCAGGGATTAACTCATATTCAGAAATCTTGTCTGAGTTTTCAGATGGTGTTGCAGAAACTTCAGATGTATTGTTTTCCGCTTTAATTTTCTCTGATTGAGAACTAGAATTGTCTGTAAGAGATTTAGTTGTTAGAGTTGCAAGGAACTCTGTCTGTTTAGCTTTGTCCTTCCTAAGAGAAGAGGTGGAAGATCGAACTGGTGGTGGAGATTCTGGTGGTGTACATATCTGTACTGGCTTACTCCACTGTTCAGTAGGTTCAAAAGGTGTATAAGAAGTTGACGCTTGTGGAATCTTTTAAGACTTGGAAACTCGAGGCTTAGGCATACGATCAGATGTAGACTTTGATTTTGATCATCGTGGTTTTTCTTGTGTTGTCTGAGGATGTATATACTATCTAATCAAAGGATAGTTGAATTTAAATACCTTTGAGTAGTTAGCTTCTTTTGGATACCATTGATATGAAGGAGATGGATATATTGGCTGTGTATTTGGAAAATCAGAAGAGGATGAGCCATAGATTGTCCTTGATTATGCAGAATGCATATCAGCTTCCATTTGTTGCACAATTCCTTGTATCTTTTGTATCTCACAAACTTTGAAGTCGAAGTCTGGCCCCATATAATGGGTAGAGATGTATTGTTTGATTTCAGCATCAAGACACTGAATCTGGGCTTTGTAAGACCGATACATGGTTTGTATCTGTTTCGAAACATAATCGACTTTCTTATGAGTAGCAATATTTTGTTGACTAATTCCATCTAGCTTAGAATCAATCCTTCTCAGAACTTTATTCTGTGCTACTGCATTAGATGTCTGCCAATTAAGAACTTCATCAGTTGGATTTGATGTAAGTGTTCCTTGTGAAGGTATTCCTGACGCTCTAATGTAAGGGTTATAGACAACCTGTTGTGTCTCATCAGTACTCCTGGATAGTTGAGGAAAGTCATCCTTGTATGGCCTTGCCATCATATAGGGTATAGGAGTAAGAGTCATCACGGGAATTACTGGCGTAGATCTGGAGGATCTATCAAATCTGCATGTATTTGCCATAGACTTAGACGATTGGAACATCTCTCTAAGAGACTTGGTCTGGATCTTTCTATCATTAGTAGACCGTTTGGATTGTCTTGATATGGATCACCATCTTATCGGTGATAGTCATGAGAAGGTAAGCACAGAGATTTGGGCTTTGATTTCTTCTTCCTTCTCTGTTGATATCTTGGATCATCATCATCACTATTTGACTCAAGGTTGAGACATATTTCACAGTCTAGTTCGCACATGGATAGGTCGACATCCCATACAAAATGTCCACGATGATGACTGACATAAACTAGATCTTTGTTTGATTTAGAGTAATGAACAGAAGGACCAGATTTACCTTCCGTATGAGAATATACGAGTTGGATCTTAAGGCTTGTTGCCCTAGATGATATATCTGACTGTAGATTAGGATGTTCAGTGGGCTGGATCATCAAGATTGCTCCTGATGTTAATGGACCAAGCATGTCATTGCTTGGCCTTGCATAGATGGACTTAACAGTACCATCTCCCAAAGTCTTCAGAATCGGAGGAGTCATCATATGAAAAAAGTGTCGATAAGGTGCGTTAAATACCTTCTGGTAATTGGTAATCCATTCTGTTGGCATCAACTTTTCAAGCTCCTGTGAAGGCAACTGCTTTGAGATCTAGATGATAGTAGTCTGATCATTTGATCGATCAGCAACCATATAAAGAGCATCTGAAGTGGAGTTTGGAAAGTTTAAATCCAAGGCATGATTCTATAGACGGTAGATCATCTAGTGGTGTAAGGTAGCCATGATGGCTATAGGATCTTGGTCTACTCCAGTGATCTGGATCTAAACTTGTAGATGTTTAAACAAGGTAGGATTATCTAATCTGATGTTAAGGTGCTATGGTCAAGATGACACTTTCATTGTTGAGAGTAGTCAGCAAGGTACCAATAAGGGCCTTTTAGTACGTTGTATAGGCAGTGTCGAGAAGGGATATCCTAGCTGTTCCAGGAATACCTTTTCTTCCATAAAGAGTAAGAACAAGGCATATAGCTCTAACATGAAGATGTGTATGATTGTGTTCTCTCCATAAGGTGATCAAATCCTTAGGAATTTCAAGCTTTACGTACTGTTCTAAAGTTGTAGATCTGAGACCACATTGTTCCAATCTGGAACTCTGGATTATTTCTTTCACACGAGGTCTAAAAGTAGACAAAATACTACGAATACTTCTCGTCCAAGAACGATCATGAGAATATATATTATACACACGTAACAAAGGTAAAGAAGACTCACAAACATAAATTTCTACAGGAACATGAGTAATTTCTACTAGATTTTTTATTTTGTTAGATAGTACATGCTTCACAGTATAAGGTAAAGAAGACATAGACAAACTTATGTATAGAGTTGGAAGACAATGTTTCCATAATTTCTTATAGGCTCTCTCCTTACCCACTTCAAATGAATGGCAAGAGTCAATATTACCCGCTCTGAAAAGATGCGAAGGTTTGGTATATTTCCAAAGCTAACCACAAAGCATACGTGAAAAACTCTCTGTAGCAATGAAGGATAACAGAACACAAGGTGATAAACACCAAGGGGTACGCAAGTTTCTTTGGTAGAACTGACTATACCTAATCACAAACTAACTTAGGGACCCTAGTATGTGAGTGAAGTATCCTAAAAGGCGAGAGCGTTTGTACTCGTATAAGCCGATGGACAGGTGTTTAGGGTTCTTAGCTCCAATATCTGGAACTGCCTACTAAATGATACATACTTCCAATCCGACTTTGGTTAGTCATTGATTTATATCCTTGTGAGTTGTTGTTGTGCCAGTTTAGCCTAGTTTGTGTCATGGTTTCCTTAAAGTTCTTAGAAGCAACCTACCAAGTCCAGACATTTTGATTGGTATGGATACATACAGTGAAGCATCACCTTTGCAGATCCTACCCACAGGCCTCAGGTATCGATCACTATTCAGTCCATACACTGATATAAAAAATGTGTTTGAACTATACTAGGTTCCTGCATATTACATTGCACTTCAAGATAAACTGTTGGAATAATGTCCAGATTCTCATGCATAGTTTACTCACCCATATCCTCTATGAAAAAATGCTAACTTTTTCATAAGTCTACTATTTAAGAAGAACAAGGATATTAATCCTACCAAAGCCACACAACTAGGGATGAACCCTGATGATCTAAAGCTCACATTTGATAAGTGTGCAATCCTTTTGAAGCAAAGACTTATCAAGCCCACAAAGTCAGATTGGGCTTGTCAAGCGTTTTATGTCAACAAACATTCAGAGCAGAAACGTGGAAAGAAAAGATTAGTCATTGATTACAAACCTCTTAATGCTTTCTTGCAGGATGACAAGTTTCCTTTGCCTAAGATAAGTACTTTAGTACTCTTCCTTAAAGAAGTTGTTATCTTCTCAAAGTTTGATCTTAAAGCAAGATTTTGGCAATTGGGTATTCACCCAAAAGAAAGACATAAGACTACATTCTGTATTCCCAATGCACAATACCAGTGGACTGCTATACCATTTGGACTTAAAGTTGCTCCATCACTGATTCAAAAATCCATTACAAAAATTTATAAGCCTATCCTCAACAGTGTACTAATCTACATTGACGACATCTTACTATTCTCAAAACCCATGAGGAACATATGATGCTTTTGCAAAAATTTTTGGATCTCACTCAATAGTATGGCATTATGCTTTCAGCCTCGAAAAGCATTATTGGCACTATAGAAATTGAATTCATAGGTATGCAATTTAAGGATGGATTCTACCATCCAGGTACACATATTGCTAAGGAATTATTGCAATTTCCAGATGAAAATCTCACTGTGAAGCAGATTCAGCAATTCTTTGGATTACTAATTACATTCGAGATTTCATTCCACATGCGGCTACTTATACTTCAAGCTTATCTAAGCTTTTGCAAAAGAATCCACCACAATGGGGAAAAGCACAAACTACAACTGTCAAGCATCTCAAGGAGTTCCGTTAGAATCTTTCACCTTTAAAACTTTCTGATTAGAGACTATCTCTCTCTCAGACAGATGTCAGTACAACCACTGTAGAAGCTCAAACTTCTTCTACACTACTCCGACAGCATCCACCATGGCCACCATATACGTTTTTGCACTACAAGTATCCCTCTTCTCTTTAGAAAAACTACAAAAAGATTTTCGATATTTCTTTTGTTTCTACTTAATTTTGTAGAATGGCTATCCAACCTTTCTTTGCCTTTACTAAGAATTCCTTTCCTCCTCTAACTAGTCCTCCCACTAGTGTTTTTGAAGTTGCCTCACTTGTTCATATTAGTCTATTTTATTACTTGCATCTGTTTCTATATGAGAGGAATTTCGTTGGAAATCCTGTTATGTTCAACATCAAAGCACCCTACCATAATGTGAATCTCCTTCAAGATCCCTTATCAGAAAACACATTATGGTATCTTTGGGCACTCTCTACCCTTTATGCTTGTGCTTTACAGTTTCTCCTCTTCAATTATATCAACATCTCTGCAATCCCAACAATAACAGTTCTTTATTGTGGACATTTTTAAAATGGTTCCAACCTTTAGCCCAATGGAAGCAACAATGTGATATCATTATTCAGCAACATCGTCTTAAGTCAGTCTCATCCAGAAGAAAGAATACTCAATGCTTCTTCACTGTACATCATTCTTACAGAGAAACACATACTGGTGCTCGTTACACTAAACAACGTGTCCAATTTTGGCATACATCCTTGTATTGGCCATGACATAAGGAGAATGTATTAACCTCTTTAGGAAATTTACTTAAGGAGCTTAATCACTTTCCAGACCATCCAGTATTAACAAAATATATTAGACCACATCCTATAGAATTTATGCTTGATGAACCTGAAGCACCAGAAATCAATATTCCTGGTTCTGATAGTCCTAAGTATGGTACAGACTCAGAAGATGTTGAAACAAACGTCTCACAGACTGCAGGACCTTCCCAACCGTCCAATTCAGTTTTCCAAGATGCTCAAGATCCTAATAAAGACAACCCGCTGTGTTTCACCAGTACTCCTAGATATTTGTTTAGGTAGTGTGTAGGTAGTGTCAAGAAGGGATATCCTAGCTATTGCAGTAATATCTTTTCTTCCATGAAGAGTAAGAACAAGGTGTATAGCTTCAATATGAAGGTGTGTATGATTGTGTTATCTCCAAAAGATGATCAGCTCCTTAAAGATTTCAAGCTTTACGTACTGTTCTACAGTTGTAGATCTGAGACCACATTGCTCCAATCTGAAACTCTGGATGATTTCTTTCACACGAGGTCTAGAAGGAGACAAAATACTACGAATACTTCTAGTCTAAGAACGGTCACGAGAATATATATTGTACGAACTCAACAAAGGTAAAGAAGACTCACAAACACGATTTTCTACACCCACATAAGTAATTTCTACTAGATTTTCAATCTTGTTGGATAGTACATGCTTCACATTAGAAGGTAAAGAAGATATAGACAAACTTGAAGATAAATGTACAGGGTCAGAAGACAGTGCTTCCATAATTTCTTATAAGCTCTCTCCTTACTCACTTTAAATGAATGATAAAAGTCAATATTACCAGCTCTGACAAGATACGAAGGTTTGGTATGTTTCCAAAGCTAACTATAAAGCATATGTGGAAAACTCTCTGTAGCAACGAAGGCTAACAAGACACAAGGTGATAAAGACCAAAGGGTTCGCAGGTTTCTTCGGTAGAACCAACTATACTTGACCACAAACTAACTTAGGGACCCTAGAATGTTCCCGATTTTATTCTAGCTCTAATACCACTCGGGGACCCTTTCGGGCACACAGGGAAACCATGACACAAACTAGGTCAAAGTGGCACAATAATAACTCACAAGGATACAAATCAATGACTAACCAAAGTCAGATTGGAAGTATATATCACTCAGTAGGCAGTTCCAGATATCAGAGCTAACAATCCTTAACACCTGTCCATCAGATTACACAGGCACAAACGCTCTCGCCTTTTAGGAATCTTACTTCACTTACATACTCTTACTAGTCATTCCCTGTTAATTCAGTCAACCTAATAGCAACGGAGATTGTTGACTAACAGTTCCCAGACTGTCATAGACTTTCTGATATACAAGATCCTCAGATTCAGAAATCTTGTCTGAGTTTTCAGATGGTGTTGCAGAAACTTCAGATGTACTGCTTTCCACTTCAGTTTTCTCTAATTGAGAACTAGAATTGTCTCCAAGAGATTTGGTTGTTAGAGTTGCAAGAAACTCTGTCTATTCAGCTTTGTCCTTCCCAAGAGAAGAGGTGGAAGGTCGAACTGGTGGTGGAGATTCTGGTGTTGTATGTGTCTATACTGGCTTACTCCACTGTTCAGTAAGTTCAAAAGGTGTATAAGAAGTTGACGTTTCTAGAATCTTTGAAGACTCAGAAACTCGAGGCTTAGGCATACAATCAGATGTAGACTTTGATTTTGATCGTCGTGGTTTTTCTTGAGTTGTTTGAGGATGTATATACTGTCTAATCAAAGGATAATTGAATTTAAATACCTTTGAGTAGTCAGCTTCTTCTGAATACCGTTGATACGAAGGAGATGGATATATTGGCTGTGTATTTGAAAAATCAGAAGAGGATGAGCCATAAATTGTCCTTGATTGTACAGAATGCATATCAGCTTCCATTTGTTGCACAATTCCTTGTATCTTTTGTATCTCATGAACTTTGAAGTCGAAGTCTGGCCCCATATAATAGGCAGAGATGTATTGTTTGAGTTCAGCATCAAGACGCTGAATCTAGGCTTTATAAGACTGATACATTGTTTGTATCTGTTCCGAAACAGAATCAACTTTCTTATGAGTAGCAATGTTTTGTTGACTAATTCCATCCATCTTGGAATCAATCCTTCTTAAAACTTTGTTCTATACTACTGTGTTAGTTGTCTGCCAATTGAGAACTTCATCAGTTGAATTTGATGCAAGTGTTCCTTGTGAAGTTATTCTTGACGCTTTGATGTAAGGATTAAAGACAACCCGCTATATTTCATCATTACTCTTGGATATTTGAGAAAAGTTATTCTCATATGGCCTTGCCATCATATAGGGTATAGGAGTAGAAGTCATAACAAGAATTGCATCATAACCTTGGTTTCGAAGAAAAAATATGAGGCACAATGAATTATGTGAAGCAAAATCATACAAAAGAGAAGTCCATTGTTCTAAGTTGTCATGCCACATCGGTGGATTATTATCCTAATAGGGTTAGATTTTATGGCATAAATAATATTATTTTGTAAATATTAAAGTTCAAAATACCATCATAAATAATGGAAAAGATTAACTTATACTTTCTACGAAGCATTAGAGAAAAATTTAGAGCTTTGACCTTTTCTAAAGTAATTTAACAAATTGTTATAATAAATTTTATTGAATAATATTAAAATTTAATTAATTAATAACTATTTATAAAATGTTAATTAGCCATAAAAATGAGAACTTGATCATATTGCATTATAATTAATAATAAAACAAATTAATATTACACATTATAATTATTAATGTAAGAAAATCTTATGTAAAGATAAATTAATAAAATAATAATAGTTTATGATTTTATTTTTTAACTATAAAGCAATCAATTATAAATAAAAATATAGGAATTTGTCATCTTATTTACTATTATTAGTATACTTTTTAATATATTATAAATATGATAAATTAAAAATATATGTTTTAAATAATTTTACTTATTAATTGCATAAATGAAAAAATAAATTACAAATACATTAATTAATAAGTAAAATTCAATAAAAGACCTAATTTATATTTTTAGTCATTACTAAAATATGATAATATTTTTATTATTAATTATTAATAAAATTAATGATAGAAAGACACTTTAACATTTTACAAAAAGTTTAAATAAGTTCTTACCATTATCTTTAGTATTATTTTTAAAAATAGTGGTACCCTAAATAAGGGCAAAAATTGTAACATAGATATCGATATGGACTTATTTATATATATATACTTAAATAAAATATTAAGGAATGTTTATTCAATGTATTAATATAAGATTACATCAACATATTTTAGGTTTATATTACTCATTTTTGGCATTATGTAAGCTAAATTGACAATATAGATATTACAACTACTGGACCCTAAATTTATTAGAATGTAGCTGTAGGGTATTACTAAATATTGTTTTGAAAATACGAAACGATAAATAATGACATAAATTTATTTAAATAGAACCTAACTTCGTTAGAATGTAGGGTATTACCCTATATTTTCAAGGTGAAATATGAATAAATATGTTGAAAATATTATATAATACCTATTATTATACTTTAAATATAAATATAATAACCTATTTTTAAAATATATATAATCATGTGATTTGTTAATTTTAATTACCCTCTTGTGATCTATATAAATAATGACATGATCCCTCTGTTAGTATTTTTAATGGCAGAGACTACTTGACGCATTCTATTAATCACAGGGAGGGAGTTTTTTGTAAGTGTGAAGTATACGAATTTTCCTGAAATCAAAGGTGTTCTTTTTGTCCTCTAGCCAAATTCTAATGTTCCTACTAAAGATCTAATTTACTTACAATTGCATCAAATTACGGTGGACTAGTTATTGATTACCATGCAACTATTAACTATGATCTGTAAGTTATGGTTTATGAGCCACAATCTAATTCCTTCATTAGCTTCAAATTTACGGTCCAAGGTTTAACAGATTGGTTTTCTAGTTGAGCACGGAAAGTTTAGGCTTGATAGAAATAGAAGATAGAGAATTCTCCACACTGTAAAAAGGCAAATGTACAAGATATTTTTACTAAGATGACAATCTAATTGAGATAAGTAACTAGTAACAGATTACAAATATATATCACCAGATATATACCTAATTTACAGCTAATGTACTGAATATATATTAAACAATAAAAACAGCATTTTACATTCGAGCAGTGCCTATAATATAGTTTCATGGTGTGAGATCAATCCTTCCAAGTTCACGAACATATTTCCTGAACAAAGTTAGGCCTTTCTCGTGGGCAATAAGACAGGCGTGATTCGGATGAGAAGGTGGGCAGGGGATCGCAATTCGAAGCGTAGGGGATTGACAGATCATACATGCAAAACCTGTTATCTGTACATATCAACTGTTACAGCTTTTGTAATGATCTGGATGAGCTTTTTGGCACCACAATCATATACATAAATAGAACAGTTAGACTGTTAAGGGCGACAAAATCAGAAAAGAGAAGGAAGAGAGATTTTCTCGATGAACGAAAAGCAGGAAGCATTTAATCACATGCAACAATGACATTGACAGCTGAACATGAGCTTAATGCTTGGGCAATATATGCAGGGTACATTGCAAATAATCCAAGATGAGAACAACAAATGCATTGAAATACTAAAACCATTTGAAGCCAATAATTGCAGGGCCTTAGGAACAGTCATACTTTCAAATGGTTGCAGTGTACTGGTACGATACCTATGGATCGTCTACTGTACAGGGCTACGTTTACTACTGTGGGGTGGGCACCAGAGTGCTCAGACCACCCGTCCCTGCCATGCCGTCCTATATTTCCATGGTCTGTGACCCTAATACCTATCCTTCCCTAAATTGATATTGATGCATCTATTTCTATAGCCTTTCTCAGCTACTATCTGCTCCTCTCTCTCTTAGCTGGCTGCATGATGCTTCTTTAATTCACTGTTCAACAAGATAGGGTAATGTCCTTGCTTGATTCTTCTTCTGTGTCTCCTCTTTCTATATCTGTGCGATCCCACCTCTTAACCCTCCTATAGTACTAGGGTTTCTTTCATCTCTTCTTTGTATTCAAACTCTTGTTAACTTATTTATATGTGTGGTTTTTCCCCATCCGTTTGCCGTGTGATTTATGTACGTTTATAAGGTTGTGTTCTTATTGTTCCCTATTATTTCAAGGTCAAATTTGCACTTGCAGCCACCTCACAATTGTCGTTCATCGTGCTTGTCGTAACTACATCGTTTTGTTTTTCACCTGAAGAGAACCAGTTTCATCTTCGTCGTCATGTTCTATTTTGTTTGATTACGTTTCTGTCACCTGTTAAGAAATATGTAGTTCAAAGTCATTCCCCATATCCTTCTTTCTAATCTCTTCCTCTTGTAGTAGTTGTTGACGATGGCGTGAATTTCTTTCTAGATCATATTCTTTCATAAATTAGTATCTTTGCTTTGTGGCTGTAACAAGTAGTAGTCGTGGTTATGAAGACTGGGTGTCTGACCTACATTATTGAAGTCCACTAGGGAAAGAGTGAAGCTGCCAGCGTGATCTAGCTTCGGTTAGAGGGGTATATACAAACGAAAAAGGGTCTGACTTTAGCTAGGTCATGCTGTGGCAGCCTCACTTCTTCCTACTTGGGGACCCAAAAGATCCTTTGATCCTTCAAATCTGATGCTTGAAAGAAAAAACAAAAACGGACCAGCACGTATGAGCTATTTGTGCTAAGTATATTCTTTTTCCTATCCCTCAGTTCCTATAAATAATGTCCGGCATTCGTTTACCAATATTTCCATTTCATGCTGCTTTTACTTTAATTTGCCTTTTGCAGAATTGGCTTGTTGTGCTGATGACAGAAGGTGCGTGTCAAAACAATTCAAGCCTCGTTGTCTTGTTCTAATTTGCAAAATCTTCGTTGACGTCTGATGTTGATACCTAACGAGGCTTCCACAGTTTGAGTTTCTGCAGGTTTTCCTTTCCTCTCTCAAAAAGCCATGAGCAGTAATGATTAGCTTTAAGATCTATGATCTTGGTTAACGGTATCTAGTTGCACTTGCACATGGAATAATAAATATATAATGAAGTTTTTCAACTTTCAAAAGCTTAGGGAAGTAGGTATGACGTTGCCCCTTAATTCAATTATAAACATTTGTTTATCTGAAAATTTAAGCATGGAACATGATGAAAACATCACTTTCAAGTGCTACACTATACTATTGCAGGTGGTTCCTATTTTCATTTTCGCCGTTACACTTGATCACTTCAGCCAAACCCTATTTACATGGGAAATACTTAAAGTTTAAAAATAGTTGGATGTATAGGAATCAGTATGGGCATGGCTCAGTGGACTATAGCAGAAAAACTAACTAATCGTAATGACTGGCTTCTCTTCTTATCTGTGCACTTAAAGAAGGGTATGACAAATTCGATAGTTCAAGTAAGGTCTCATAATTTAAATGAAATGAATTACTTTTTGAGCAATAAATGGCTGATGCGTATATGTAATATAAAATTAAATTTCAATGCTTTTAATGTGTATAAAAAATGTCTGAGGTCGTATTATTCATTTAAATGTGTATGAAGATACTAAATGTTATAAATTAGTCATTGAGCCTTTCTGATGCAACTGCGATAATATTTTAATTTTAAATTAGAGTCTGGTTGGCATAAACCACTCATTGAGTGCTTATCAGTGGGTAATAGTTCCTTGATTAGCAAAGAGTCTTAGTCAGAGTTGATTGGACTTGATAGTCCCTAAGCAGGCAAGTAGCATCTGAAACAGAATCCCAGCTACCGGCAATTTGAATGTTGTTTTCAAGTTGATCATAACTATTACGTTACCCTTGCAACAATTGGTTCCTAATCCTACTGGAACAGAAATGCATGTTAAGCACGTGATTCCATCAATTTGCTATCAGTTCATTCTATTAAGTGTTGTATTAGATAATTTTGTCTTGTTGACCAACTATTTATTCATTATTCTGACATTGTCCAATTAGTTTTTTGATATGAAGGTTTTTTTTAGAGAAGTGTGAAATGTAAATGACCAAATAATCTTGGACTAATTTGTTTTCCCATTATTGAAAGTCTTGAGATGCATAAACAAAGCGGGTTAGAATTAAACTTCTTTAATGATATTTACTTTAAAGGGAGTTTCTGCTCCCAAACCCTTTTTTGAAAAAAGGTTAATTGAATTAATAATATAAGATGAAATTCTACTAAAGAGTTGGACATAAACCTGTGGTATCCTTTCGTAACAAAGTAAAGAAGATAATGTAGAAAAGCAAAGTCATAGGTGAAAGTGGTTATAGTATGGGTGCTAGAGTTGCAGTCAAGGTAGGATGGTCGGATTGCTGTGTTGATGTAGATTGTGCTTAATGAGATGCTCCTGAACTTAAGCGATAACGGTCGGATTCCCATGTTGATGCTTCTGAATCTCATTTTCGTTGCCTTTAGAAATTCCTTAGATAAACTCATGGTTGTAAAACGTTTGAGATTTCATTCCTCGCCAAAGATCCGGAACATGATGGTAGATCATATGATTAGTTGTGGTATATGCATTTTGATTAGATAGACTTTGAGGATATAGTCTCCGCAGGTGAGCCATTGGCATTTCATGGTGATATATATTTAGATATCACTATTGAAGGAGCATTCGAAAAAGAGATGGTACTTGTATGAAGAACATGCAATTTGTGGTACTTTAGTCTGTTTATAATAGCTAACTAGAGGATTAAATGACAGGAGTGTTGTAAGGGAGTTACTCCACACGATGTAAGCCAGTTGATTCTGAAACTGCGAATTCTTAACAGTTGCTGAATCCCCTTGATGGTGATATTGTGAACAAATTTGTCCTTCCAGTAGAATGTATCATGCGCGCTTGGGTACTCGAAGACGAAAGTGCCAGTCTCTGTCGTGGACCAGAGAGTGTAGTCTGGAGTGAAGAAGTATGTGAGTTTCTAGTCGATGTAGAGAATGGATCAATGGTCCTTGGCGTGTAGTCTGGAGTGAAGAAGTATGTGAGTTAGTAGTCGACGTTGAGAGTGGATCAATGGTCCTTGGCTAGACCAGTTGTCATACTAGAAGTGATTAAACGATAGACATGTCAAGCTTGACTTTTACTTTGAAAACGTCATTTTTGATATTTTTTAAAAAAATCGGTCAACACGTTGTCGGGAAGAGTACCCGACCTTGGTTGGTTACAGGTCACCTGGATCAGTCCAACCCATTGATACCTCTGTTAATCGACCGTTTCTTCTTTTGCTGAACATCTCATGTTGTATTCTCTCAGGAGTTGATTTAGAAAAAGTGAATGCGATGGATGTTTGCGGATAGGCCATATGATTGTTCTCAGGAGGAAATAAGCGTGTAACTATTTGAGTCAGAGAGGTTTTTTTGATCAGAACCGCTTGAGTGGTAAGGCTTGATTAGTTGTTTTGATGGGGCCTAAATCCACCTTCTTCCTTCGATAAATATAAGTCAAGACCATTTAACTTCGCCATGCGGACGGCTTCCTAAGAACTTATTAGAGTATTCTTTCGATTGATTTGATGACGGTTTGGGATTGGAAGATGTGGGAGTTTGGAGTTAAGGACCGACTGAATGTCCTGCCAATTTTCTGCATAGGATAGTGACTTGTTCATCGAATGAACATGAACATGTTTGGTGATTTTGTCTAGAAGAGGGGTGCACTTTAAACGGTAGAGATGAGAAATCTTTTTCAAGCCAAATTGCATAATGAACTCTAATTTAGATATGATGATTTTTCTATCGTTTTTATTCTGATGATCCTTAATACATCTATTGTTTTCATATTTAAGAACCTTACCAAATTGGTTTGTGTTTTAGTGACATTCATTTTCATTAAAAAGGTCTAGGTTATTCTTTTAAGAAAGTAACAGCCAACAACCAGATGCATGCAAGGTAATCGAGTTTCTGACATATGGCATGTGCACCAGATTACTATGCCTATAGTTATAGACAAACCAGTAATGCTCTGCTCACCAGAGCAACAAGCCAACAAGCAAAGCTAAAATACCTAAAAGCAGCACTCAAGGAAACGACATGGCATAGACAAAGTGCGAGACGTTACCATAATCTGGTTGCTATGGGTATCATGGAATATTCTTATTCCATTTGCATCTGAGAATAGGCTATGAAAAATGGGCCCCTTGGAATCAAGTAGAAGAAATAGTGGCTAGCACGCATTTTTAGGTTCATGCACTACATACAAACATCACCGAGTGAAAAAGATTTATGTATAGATATATGTACGTTTGTATATATGTATGAAGCGTAAGGTTGACATGTAGAAGGACTCGCTAATCTTTGCCTGCATGTTGGTGGCGTGGGAATGTTGATTTAACATTTATTTTTGTCTTTACTATGGACCACAGCATGCGTCTGTACATCTACTGTTTCAATTTGCTTTTAGGCTATTCTTTTCTACAAAAGCTTTTTCCACTCCACGACGCCTGTATATCACAGTAGCAGCTACAAACACACGCACTTCTATCATTGTTTCCCAAAATAAGTTCATGCCCAATTCAGATTTGTTCTCGTTTTTAATGTTTGTCTCACTCTCTCATTGTTTGAAGGAGCTGGCTTATTAGTTTTTGACTGTTTGAGTGTTGATCGTGCCCGCATGATCTAAACTTCCTTTCTGTCTGTATGGATAGGTCAAAGAGAAAACATAAGAAAAAAAGGAGAGATCATGTGGGAGTCTTAACAGATAAAAATGGATACTGGCGTACTGCTCCTTTCTTTCTTTTTTTTATTTGTAATTCTTACAATGTGAGAGAGAATTGATTAATTGAGTTAAACACTGAACAGTTCAATATAGAGGAAGACCTTGTGAACTAATAATGCAAGTATCAATCTCAATTTTTGGGTCCCATCAAGCCTTTTAACAAAATTTACCCTATACTACTATTTATATTAATAGCGTAAGTTCAGTAATCTGGTGTAAGTGTTGATTGTCTGCAATTGTAAATAACATTAATCTCCTATTGCTACACTAGTGTGCATATTCATGAATTCTGCCATATAAGTGGGCAAAGGGTGGCACCTTTTCTTATTGTAACAGTATTAATATTACTAATCTTTTAGTTAATATAGGATTTTGTAGTCACTAAAACTATCAAGTATCACACTAATTTTAGGTATTTTATTTGAAGTAGAATTCGTCAAAAGTGTATTTTAAATTTTTATGTTTATAGAATACGAAATTTTTGAATCGATTTAAGTTAAATCATGTCGGTAGAAATATAATATTGTTTTTATATTTTTAAATAAAAAGTGTTTAATAGTTACATAAGTATTTTTTAAATTAATTAAAAAGTAGATTCTACTGTTAGCGATAGTGAGTTTATTGTTTATGCATTTTAAACGGTAAATCCTACAGTTACATGACAGTGTGGTCACTATTTATACATTTTAAAAAGTGAGTTATATTTATTATATATGATAGTAGTAAACTCAATTTTTATTTAAAATGAAAAACAATATTACGTCAAGCATTTAATTAACCAGAAGCTAATCTTGTTAAAATTTTAATTTAATTAGAATTTGTTTTAAATGTTTTGAAAATTTTATGGTTCAATTTGAACCTATCAAAATGTAAAGATCTATTTTATATTTTGTTGTAAATGTTAAGTTTCAAATTGTACTTTTAGCTAAATAAAATTTAAAAGCCTTAGATTACATTGAACCTTGCATAAAATTAAAGAGCACAACCTTATAATGAGTAAATTCACATCTTGATTAGCTTGGACATGTATCATATTGATAACTAGCTACTTAATAGTTTCTTCTTATCATTCTTACGTAAATCTTTAATTACAATTTGAATAATCGTTTGAAATTTCTTGCTTAATCATATTTACAATAGACCCAAAAGTAACTAAGCAGTCATCCTTATAATCACGGGCAACATTGTTTCTCATCCCATATGAATTTGAATAATTTTTAAGTGGTGTTGGCTTACTTCCTCAACACAAATGAGAGTTTATCCAAATGAAAGGTAGTAGTAAGTCTAACCTTGAAATTAAGAGGAAATTACTTTTAAAATCATGGATAAAATAGAATTTTAAGAAATTAAGAGGAAATTACTTCTAAAGTCATGTATAAAATGGAATTTTAATTAGCAAGTTGACACTAGTTTGATTAATTATGTGATTATTTAATTGAGTTGTTTCGGACATGTTGATGCGACCATAAAGTAGCATTTGAGAAAGCTTGACCTTTAGTAAATCTCTTATGCTTCTATTTAAGTATAAGTTGTGAACGAATATGATAAACATTGGATTAGACAAAACCTACACTAATGCATGTTCCCACTAGTCCTTCATTTTGTTCTATTTACATTTGAAATGGTGAATGAATAACAACTTGGACAATATCACTGTTAGGATTTTCAGAGGCAAAATTTCTCGTGTCTCAAACTTTTTGTGCTTTTTAGATTCTATCTTATCCTGATTACATTTATTCTATTACTTGTCTGCTACAAACTAATATAAGTTTAAAGTAGCACTCTTTGGTTAAACAAAGTGAAAGAGTAAAAGTTGAAATTAAATTACCAAAAAGAAAGGGAAAAGAAAAAGTGAAAGGAATTTCGTTCTTTGTAACCTACATAAAATAATTTATTACTATGTTGTGTCTATTTAAAACTTAGTATTGATGTAATTAGGATATGCTTCTTTATTCATAGGAATTTGAGACATTGCAACAAAACAAAAGACACACATATGTAACTGGTATCCTTAGAGAGCTATGGCTGTTTACAGATCAAGGTTGTCAAATACATGCCATGTTTGTTGTTAGATTCTTCATGTTCATATTAGCCTAAGCAGGATTTGATGTCTCAAGTTCTTTTTTCATTTTTCTTGCATTTTTTGCTCCAATAAAGTTGGTGCAGTTATTTCAAACATAAAAGCTTGCACGTAGCATCAACAATAGTAATTACCGTTTAATGGTCGGTCATGGACATTATTTGTTGAACCTTGGTTGCTCGAGGATACCATATATGCATATTCAGATCTTGTTAAATTACTAATATGTGTGCATTGCGCATAAGAGTAACAATATACCTTATGTGAAATTAATAGTTATCGAAAATTATACAAGATTGTAATGTTAAGTAAATTCATGTGAATTTATGTCTGACTTGCATAAGGAAAGCTGAAGTAAACAATGCATTATAAACAACTAATGTTATAAATACATATAACAATTATTAATTTATTTTAAATAAAATTCACTTTAAATCATTTTAAATTTCTACTAGATTTCAAGGGGACAATACACTTTGAAAATATTTGTAAACAAAATATTTTCAGGAGAAATATACCCTACTGTTATTATTTCCCTATTTATAACATTAAAAGTGTGTGGGTATATGCATAATATAAGCCTATATAATGACTAACATTAAGGCTAAAATCATGGATAAATACAAGGTTATCAAAGATAATCATTTATATTAAATAAATGATATTCACTTATACTCTATTGTGATACGTGATCTTTGTTATAGGATTGTTTCATTTTATATGATAATTTGTATGTTTAGTATACATACTAGGATGTTTAGCCTAAGTTTTGTATTATTTTCATATAACTTGCATATGTATGTGATTATATATGATACATTGAATGTTAGGTTATAAATGAAGGCTTTTAAGCTTAAGTTTTGCATGTTTTTCATGTGTTTTGATGTACATATATTGTACATAGTTGTATGTCAATGTTTGGGTAGGATTTGGGGCTTATTTATGTTGATTATCAACTTACTTGCATGTGAACTTGTTGTAGGTATCAAAGGAGAAACAAAAGAAGAAAATAAGGTTGGAAACAACAGGTCACGATCATTACCCAAGTAGACGCTGGAATTTTCTAGCTTTCCAGTTGGCAATTCCAGTTTGCTCCACTTGCATCCTAAGTTAGTTTAAGCACCCAAAGGGGTATAAAAACCCATTTTAAACCCTAAAAAAGAAAGAGGGTCATTGAACACACCAAAAGGAGGAAGATAGACTCATTTTTGGGTAGATTTTCAAGAAGAATCAAGTGGTTTCAAAGGATCTCAAAGGTACCACATCAAGTTTCAGTTTTGTTCTTCAACTCATAAGCCTTTGATTCTCTCCTCTCATTTGTTTTTGTTTAGTATTGTGCGGATAAGGTGTATGGATTTATTGTGAGGATGTTTTTGATGATTGTAATGGATTTATAAGGGCCTGTTTGGTTCTACTTTTTTTCCCTTTTTGGTTGTCGTTTTCATGAAAAATGAAACAAGTTATAAAAATGTGTTTGGTTGAGTATTGTTGCCATTTCTTGTTTCTAAAATAAAAAACTACATCAACTTTACTAAAAACATAAAAAGACGCTCTTGTATATATTTAAAATAGTTTTCTTTTTCATAAAAATAACATGTCTTGATTTTACTCTGAATACCTATCGCTTCCATACTTGTTGTCGTTGTTGTCGATCATTTAAAAAGTTATCGCTTCCATCCTCCATTTTCGTCCCACTAAACACTGTTCCGATGCTGATTGATCTACTGGCAGCTCTACTATTTAGCTTCCCGGGCTTCCTTTTACATGACGCCTTCCCAATCCAGTTACAGACCAAGTCGCCATTAACCTTGGTCGCATCCCTGCATTATGTTGATTAGTACATGTTATCGTCTGGCTAGAAAGTTCCCTTCTCACCACTGTCCTTTCTCATTTCACTAAAGACCTTGAAACCTTCTCTCTTCCCCCGATGTAAAGACGCTTTCTTGGTGTTTTTAAAGGTGATATGATGACTATCTTCTTGCTCATTGCCTCGTCTTCTCTTATCTTTGTTATAGTGGTGGTGGTTGTCATAGTTGTTGTTGCCGTTGCTGTTGCTGCTGCTGTTAAAAGAGTATCAGTGACATTACTACATATCTTGGAGGCTTGAGAGATTTCTAGAGTTTTCTTTGTTACTTTTAACTCTTCTTTATGCTTTTTTTGGGTTAAATCTAGAACTTCATCTTTAGGTTGTTGGACATTGAGAATTTGGGTATCATTTTGAAGTGTTGATGGTTTGGAAATGGGAGTTTTAGAGAGGACTTCTTTAATAGTTTCTTTTTTAAGAGATGATGGTGGTTGCGAAGTTACAGTGAAATGAGGTTTGGGGTGATGAGAGTTTTTTTGATGATGATGGAGCTCAAACAACAACCCTTTAAAGTGTAAAGAGTCTAAAAAGTGGTGTATGTTTAATATCTTGCTTACCTCCTCTTTTAAAATTACTTGTAACACCTGCTTGGTTCTTTTTTTTCACTTTTTATTAGAAATTTCAACCAAATAAGTTTTTATTTTTTAATTAAAAATAGAAAATTAAAACTTAAAGTCACAATAAAAAAACAAAAGTAGAACTAAATGACCCCTAAGTAGATTTTAGTGATGTTCTTAGCATAACTATGTAAGAACTCAGTTGACTTTAATGCTTATGAAGTGTGGACTCCATATGCCTTGCTTATATTAAGAAATGGAGTTAGGAAATCAGTCTAGATGTACCATGAGAGTCGGTAGCCTTGAAAACACTTCACACATTAAGTTAACATGACATTAGAGAGAGATCTTGGATGTTTTGACAGTTTTTGAATAGGTCACTTCATATCCACTTAATGGTTAAGTCAAGTGTGTAGATTGGGAGATCACATACTGAACTTTGATCATTATTTCCAACTTAATTGTTCGAATGTTAAGACAGAAAGGGACAATACATTAGAATGCCTAGAACTAAGTATGATTATATTACCAAAGTGAGGGTTTACATGGTATGAAGAGAATGACCTTAACCTTTATAATTTGATTCTCTAAACCAAAATTTTGTTCTTATTTTTGCAACATTTTAAAGTGTGTTTGTAAGCCTTTAAATTGTGAATTTTTGCAATTTCAATCTCATTATTTGGTTTACTTAAACAAAAGTCAATTTGTATTACAAGGTGACTATCCAATCCTCAAGGGAATGATACCTTGCTATACTCTTTTATATGAGCCACATACTTGTGATATAGCTTCTTCAATTAATTTTAAAACTTTGAGTTAAATAGGAAGGAGCTAACATATCACATCCCCGTATTCAGAACCAAAGTAGACTAGGCTCTTAGATTGGACCAAAAATCAAGAAAAAGTGAAGATGGTAATCCTTTAGTAAAGATGTCGACATAACAATATGATGAGAAAACATACAAAACCTTAACCTAACCCAAAACTTCTTTTTTTGTTAACAAAGTGAATGTCTATCTCAATATGCTTTGTTCGTTAGTGTTTGATCATATTAATGGAGAGTTAAATAGCATTAACATTATCACAATAGATTAGTGTTTCTTTAGTTAAAAGATAGTGAAGCTCAGGGAGGAGATTATGCAGCTAACATATCTCTGTGATGACATTTGTGACACCAAGATATTCAGCTTTTGCACTAGAATGAGATGTTCTGACTCGACGTTTAAATGACCAAGATAGCAGGTTGTTGTCAAGAAAGACAAAGTACTAAGAGATAGAGTGCCTAGTAATAGGATATCCTTTGCAATCAACATTCATACACACAATGGGATCGTCAATGCAGAGGAGGAGTAGAGATGAAGATCATGATCAAAAGTAACTTTCCCCTTAATATAGCGTAGGATGCACTTTAGGGTATGAAGGTGTGGCTCTCTAAGATCATACATAAAGAGGCAGACCTGCTATACAATATAGGTAATATCAAGTCTAGTAAAGGTCAATCTTGAAGAGCATCTACAAAGACTCCTGTATAAAGAGGGATCTGAGACTAGAGAATTAAACTAACAGATAACTTAGTTTTTGTGTCCACTTGAGTCATAGAAAAGTTACAACTAACCATATTAGTATTTTCTAAGATCTTATAAGCGTAATTATATTGATATAAAAATAAATTATTGTTTGTTTTTGATACAAAGATGCCTAAAAAATAATACAAGGGACCTATATTAGTCATTACAAATTCTTAAAAGGCAATGATCATCTATAATAGTGTGGCAGGGGAAGTCATCAAAATGTTGCCAACATAAAGAAAGAGAATAGTCATATCTTTACCATAATAATAGTCAAATAATGAAGTATCGGTCAACTAATGTAAGGCCACAAATTGTACCCTAATTGGAATGTTATATGTTCATGAAAGTACATGTATGATAGGTGTTAAAATTTGTGATATGATTGAGAATTACATATAACTTGAATTTTGGTTTAATAGATTATACTTAGTGAATTGGAATTAATTAACACCATTAGAGAATTGAGGTATTAAAATATACATTTCGACTAGGAAAATTATCAAGTGGCAAGACAGGTTGATATATGAAAATTGGAATGACTAAGCCTATGAGTTAGTGACATTTGACATAGCTGATGCATTGACATTTGGCAACATTAGTTTAGTGACAAGTGGCCTAATTGAATTATGACATTTGACAGCCACACATGAAGATATGTAAATGGCTTCATTGATGTTTTTGCCTTCTCTCTTCACTTTCCTCCTCTCAATTGAAACTCTCCTACTCTCTTATAAACTTATGGACTTTTGCTACAATTTGAAGCATCATCACTTAACATCTTTGTAAGTTACTGTATCAAGAAGTAGGTATTGCTATTTTCTGTGTTATTCTTGTGTTGGTGCTAAAATTTGCACCTTGTTCTAGGAGTTGTTTTTGGTTGCTTGGAAGACTAGTTGGCTTGCTTATTTGGAGTTGTTCTTTGAAGTTAAGAAGGTAAGGGAATGTTAAACTTGATTTCATTTTATAATATGAAATGTTTGATACTTGAATTGAGTAGAATATGTGTTAAGATGATGATAAATGAATGCTGGAAAAATGATCCTTGTATGATAACTTAAGGTTTAGTTTTCATGTGTAGAAGATATTGATTTGTAAGTTATTTAATGAATGATTTTTCAATTGGTTTTGGACGTGAATTTGTTGCAAAATTGAGGCATGAATAACGTGGAATTGATGAACTATGGTGAAGGGGTGTTCAAGGTGCATGAAGGAGTTAAGTTTTGGAAGCAACTTGAAGGTTGTAAGTGAGTGAACCTCCAGTTCACTCATCCCACGATCATGGGAATTAAAGGGCATATTCCCACAGTCGTGGAAAAGGTTAGGAAGGTGAAAACTTGGTTTTGTGCAATTGTTGACATGTATAAAGTTAGGGCACTTAGTAATGGTTTAATTGAACTTAATGTAGGTTAAAAATAAACCTAGATGATGTTAGATTAATTGAGTAGAAGTTAATCTAGTTATGGACTATTAATTGAGGTAATAAATTAAAGAATGTGTGATTAATTAATAATGTGTCTAATGTTAAAATGTATGGTATGTTTAAGATGAATGTGTTCTTAAGAATACAAATGTGTTCTTAAGAATACAAATGTGTTCTAAGGGTTTTATATGATGTGAGTTGTATATGGATGTTTGTGATATGGGAATTTTTATGATGTTATGTAATATGTAATGACTTAATGTTTCATTGATATATTGATGCAAATTCTTATGTTTATAAGGAATTTTGACTTTGATCAAAAGGGAGCGAATATGTTCAATTTGAGAAAAATGAAATAAAGATATATATTATACACTACATTATTTGCTTATGATTCTGAAATCTGAAATGGATTGTTTTAAAATTGTTCAGTCCTAGTCATGGGTAAATAAGCATGCCTAGAAGGGTCTGCAGCTGCTCCTATGACACTAAAGTGTCTTTGATATTGACACTAAGGTATCTCTTGATATCGACACTTCAGTGTCTCCTGATATTCGACGCAACAATGTCTTCCGATACTGAGACATAAGTCTCTCCTGTTCTGTGATCCCAATCATGGTGTCTTCTGTTCTAGTCCCATTACTCACTTCTGTAAAAAGGATTAGCAGGCTAACTTGGTTTGTATTTTAATACATGTTCGATTATGTTATAAACAAGTTCATTTTGAAATAAGATAAATTCTGACATGATACAAGATGAATTCTGATCTGATATAAGTTCTAATCTGTTTTGGCACAATTATGTTCTATTTTGAGACTTGTGCATTATGTTATGAAACAATGACATTTTGTTCTAATATTTATATGTTTTGTTTTGCATTGATGAATTATAAACTGTTCTGAGACACTTAATATTTAGGTTGCTCTTGAATATAAATAACTAACGACTGTTTATGATATGATTGGATTCTGAACATATGAATGCTAGACAACTGTTAGTTAGAAACAGTCATCATTATGTATCCTGTTTAGTTATTCCTCACTAAGCTTTATGCTTAGCACGGTGATTTTGCCTCTGTGTGGGTTCTAATATGAAGGTTTAAATACTAGGACAAAGACAACCGTAGTGGTCAAGAAATTGTGTTTTGTTTTGGAAATGTCCAGTTTGTTTTTGAGTTGTATTTAATGTAATGAGACATATTGGAATTGGTATTTTGTGTGTATATGGTTTGTAATAACTATAGCACAAGTTAGAATTGGATTTATGGTATGTATTTTGGGAAGTTCAATATGTAAGATATATATTATGTTTTGTTTATAAAATAACTCCTAATGGATTGTAATGTTCGTTTGCTTCAGTTTCTGGAAATCCATGTAAGGGATTGTTTGGTATGTTTTGGATTGTTTTGGTTCTGTTTTGTGTAATATCTGTATATCCTCCCAAGGGGTATGTAGGTGTTACATCGTTTGGTATCAGAGCATGGTTTAGGCGATTCTGGTTCAACTAGTGCTTAACTATTGCTTATACATGGATATAAGAGTTGTGTTTGACCTAATGCGGTTTGTCCCATATTTTGGTTATAGAATTAAATATGGAAAGAACTCACGAAGTCGTTGACAAGGTTGCTAAGAGTAATAATCCTAAGCGATCTTATCCATTCATATCTAGACCTTCTGGGGTGAATCAAGATGAAATACCACCACCTCCACCTCCAGCTCAAGGGAAGCTTTGGTTAAGTTATCGTAAGACATGATGACTTTGCTACATCATATGATGACACCTAAGGCTTTGATTGATCAGTTATGGAGGTATGGAGTTGAGGAATTTACTGGAACATTTCTGGATGAGTCTGAAAGAGATAAATTCTAGTTAGAGAAGGTGAAGAGGGTGTTAGATGAAATTAGTTGCCTACCAAATCAAATGGTGCACTATGTTGTTTCTCTTCTTTAGGGAGTAATCTATGAGTGGTGAAAATTTGTTTTGAGAAATCCTTAGTTACCAGAGCTTTTAACTTGGGATTTCTTTTCCCAAGAATTTAAAGCCACAGAAGCTTACAAAAAGGAGAAGTGGAAGCAGTTCATGAACCTGAAGTAGAGAAACCTGTCTGTTACTGAGTACAATAGGAAGTTTAATCGACTCAGTAAGTATGCACCTGAACTTGTACTTACTGAGGAGTTCTAGTGTCATTAGTTTAAGGATGATTCGAATGACTCGATCAAAGAACATCTAGCAGCATTCACTCTTTTGCGGCAAGTGAGTTACTATCAGCTAGTATCAGTTGCTATTAAGTTAGAGAAGCAAGAGATGGTGAAGAGGAAAAGGGCTCAGCAAAGGGGCTTTGCTAGAGGAGGTCAGTCCTCGGGCAAGTGGAGTCGTGAAGGTATTTCCTCTGTACCAGAATTTATTAAGAGATCTGTATCTCGGGGAAGGTGATAAAACTTTCCCTCATTGACTACTTCTGTTAAGGGTTCCTCTGTAGGCCGAGGATCTGGCACTCTAAAATGCCCTTATTGCTCCATACATCATTGAGGTACTGGTTTTAGGGCTATAGGTGTATGTTTATGATGTGGCAGCATTGAGCATCTGATAGCCAGTTGCCCTATGAGATAGTCTTAGACATTACAAGCTAGTAGGGAGGCCTCTTATACACCTGCTAGAATCAAAGGATGAGGTAAAGGTCGTAGAGGATCTAGTCAGATCAGACCTAATTCGAGTACTTATTCAGAAACTGTTGATTGGCCTACTATACCTTCTGCTCTAGCTTGAGCTTACACTTTAAAAGCTTGTGAGGATCAGGATGCACCTAAAGTCAACGTTGGTATTGTTTCTCTTTTTAACTCTGAAATGCATACCTAGATTGATCCTGGATCCACTCATTCTTATATCCATGTTTGGAGATATTCCTTATAGAAAGATGTTTGTAGATCGATTAGATTATAACATTCATATAACCAGTCCTCTGGGTAGTAATGTGTTGGTTAATCAGGTCTATAGAAATTGTCCTGTTATGATTCAAGGAAATGAGTATGTTACGAATCCAATTGAATTGCCTTTTCATAAATTTGATTTGATTATGGGTATAGATTTGTTACTCAAGCATCAGGCAGTGGTTGATTATAGTGCTAAGACAATTATGTTTGGGAAGCCTGATCAGCCTAAAATAGTATTACATGACATCCATACTAGTTCTCTAACTAATGTCGTATCTACTATATAAGCTCGGAAGCTCCTCCAAAAAGGATTTAAAGCTTATCTAGCTTTTATGTTTGATTCTAAGGAGGGTGGTAAATTGCAAGATATCCCAGTGGTGAGTGAATTTCCAAATGTGTTTCTTGAAGAGCTACCCAGACTCCCTCTTGAAAGGGAAGTAAAGTTGTCTATCGAAGTTATGCCCGGCATTGCTCCTATATCCAGAGCACCATACAAGATGGCTCCAACTAAATTGAAGGAATTGAAAGTGCAGTTCCAAAAGCTTCTAGATAAAGGGTTCATTCAACTTAGTATCTCACCTTGAGGAGCACCGATTATATTTGTTAAGAAGTACTAAGATGTATATCAATTACAAACAATTGAACAGAGTCACAGTGAAGAATAAGAATCCGTTGCTAAAGATAGAAGATTTGATTGATCAATTAAAAGGTGCAGGAATATTTTCCAAGATAGAGCTGCGATCAGGGTACTATCTATTGCGGGTAAAGGATGTGGATGTTCTGAAAACCACATTCAGTACCTATTATGTACATTATGAATTGTTGGTGATGTCATTTGGGCTAACTAATGCTCCAGATGCATTTGTGGATTTGAAATCTTTCATTTGTCCCTTAGTAAAGGGCCTTTCCCTTCACGATGTAAAAAAGAAGGATCTTTTATTCCAGTAAGCCTTTCCAAGCCATCAAAGTAAATGTGACGAAAGTGAGAAGTTTTCTGGATTTGGCTAGATACTATCGTCAATTTGTGAAGGGATTCTCAATGATAGCATCCACTTTTGACTAAACTATTACAGAAAGGAGTGAAACATGAATGGTCTTCCATATGTCAGACTAGTTTTGATTAACTTAAAAGAATGCTTATTGAAGCTCTTATGTTGGCTCAACCTACTTCTAGTAAGGAATGTGTTATGTTTAGTGATGCATCTAGAAATAGTTTGGGTTATGTTTTGATGTAGGAAGGAAATGTAGTTACATATGCCTCTAGGCAACTAAAACCACACAAACAAAACTACCCTACACATGATCTTATGCTTGCAATAGTAGTGTTTGCTTTAAAAATTTGGCGATACTACTTTTATGGTGAAAAGTGTAGGATATTAATTGATCATAAGAGTTTGAAGTATCTGCTTATCTAGAAGGAACTTAATATTAGACAACAATGTTGGTTGGAATTGTTTAAAGACTATAATTGCATTGTGGATTACCATCCATATAAGGCTAATGTTATGATTGATGCCTTAAGTCAGAAGACTATTTCAACTTTTTCAGTGCAGCAGGGTGAATGAGGCCTACCTTGAAGCATGAAATCTTTGATGCTCAGAGAGTTGATAATAAGTTGCAACAACTTATCTTGGTTACTTGGGAAGGCAAACAACCTAATTTGTCTATAAAAAGAGATGGTGATTTGTATTATAAACATCGATTGTGTGTGCCAACAAATGATGAATTGAAGAGAAAGTTATTGTTTGAGAACCATAATATTGTCTTTACTATGCATCCTGGTGAAAATAAGATGTATCAAGATCTAAAGCAGCATTACTAGTGATCAGGTATGAAACGAGATGTTGTAGACTATGTGTCCAAAAGTTTGACATATCAGTAAGTTAAAGATGAGCACTAGGTTCCATCTAGTTTATTACATCCCATTTCGATTCTTTAATGAAAATGGGATAACTTTAACATGGATTTTGTCACTAGACTCCCTCTTACTCAGAGGAAGCATGACATTGTATGGGTGAATGTAGATAAGTTCACCAAGTCTGTTCACTTTCTACCTGTTTGTCCTGATTATTCTTTAGATAGGCTTTGCGATATATATGTTAATGAGATAGTAAGCTTGCATAGAGAACCAGTATCTATTCTTTCTGATTGTGATTTTCGATTTACTTCGAGATTATGGAAAAGTCTGCAAAAGGCTTTAGGTACTCAAGTCAAGTCCAGTACCACTTTCCATCCCCAAACTGATGGACAATCTGAGCAGGTTATCCAGATATTAGAAGACATGCTTCGGGATTATATGTTAGAATTTTCGGTACGTTGGGATAATTATCTTGCTCTAATGAAGTTTGCTTATAACAATAGTTACCATACTAGTATTGGCATGGCACCATATGAAGCTCTATATGGTAGGAAGTGTAAAACTCTGATTTGTTAGACTGAGTTGTATGAAAATAAGATGATTAGGCATGATATTGTGAAAGATACTGAAGAAAAAGTTTAAGTTATTCAGCAAAGATTTAAGGCTGCCAGTGATAGGAAGAAATCTTATGTTGACCAAAAAAGAAGAGATATTAAGTATCAGGTAGGAGATAAGGTATTCTTGAAAGTATCACCATAGAAACACATACTTCAGTTTGGGAAGAAAGGTTAGCTCAGTCCACGATACATCGGTCCTTATGAGATTCTTAAGAGAGTTGAACCAGTAGCTTATCAATTAGCTCTTCCTAAAGAGTTGGCCAAGTTAAATTATATATTTCATGTTTCGATGTTGAGAAGATATCAGTCAGATGATTCACTTAATATTCCTATGAAAGAAATTCAAGCACAATCGAATTTGGTTTATGACGAAGGGCCTATGTCTATTTTAGCTAGAGAAGTCTGACAACTCAGGAACAGGCAAATACCTTTGGTGAAAGTACTCTGGCAACACCATAGAATCAAGGAAGCAATATAGGAACTAGAAGAGATCATGAGGGCTTAGTATCCCCAACTATTTTGATCAGGTATAAATTTCAAGGATGAAATTCTTTTAACGGTGAGAGAATTGTAAGGAACCAATTATGCCCTAGTTGGAATGTTACATATTCATGAAAGTACATATATGATAGGTGTTAAAATTTATGATATGATTGAGAATTGCATAGGACTTGAATTTGGGTTTAATGGATTATACTTACTGAATTGGAATTAATTAACACCATTAGAGAATAGAGGTACTAAAATATACAGTTTGACTAGGAAAATTATTAAGTGGCAAGACAGGTTAATATATGAAAATTGGAATGACTAAGTCTATAAGTTAGTGACATTTGGCACAGCTGATGCATTGACATTTGGCAACATTGGTTGAGTGACAAGTGGCCTAATTGAATTGTGACATTTGGAAGCCACACATGAAGATATGTAGATGGCTTCATTGAGGGATAAGTAGCTTACCTTCATCTGTGACGTGTGGCTTGATTAAATCAAGAACACCTAGCATCCAAAGAGTTAGACAGGTGGTGAATCATCCCTTATTCTTGATGTTTCTGCCTTCTCTCTTCACTTTCCTCCTCTCAATTGAAACTCTCGTACTCTCTCATAAACTTCTAGACTTTTGATACAATTTGAAGCATCATCACTTAACATCTTTGTAAGTTACTGTACCTGCAAGAAAAATGAGGATGACATAATTAGCAAAAAAAATTACGAGAGGGCCATTATCAAATTTCATTTCATTATCACGTTAAATATTTTAATTTCAGCTTCAAATTATGTCAGGATGAAAGCCCAAAAATGCTGAAACTTTTCAAAAACTTGATACTTAATACGCAGAGGATGCACCCAAAGAAAATGAGTGTAATAATAAAAAAGTCAAATAATATTAAAATCCACTTATACTCAAAATTGGTGAAGTCCATAGATCAGAATGTATGATATCAAAAGGGACAAAACTAATATAAGGAGAGAGATACATTACCAATAAAAATATACCAGATATTATTTAAATAAAAAATGGTATTGGTACTACTTGCTTTAGATGTCAAGTGGGAATCTTGTACTAAAGTCGAGGTACCATTGATTATTGATGGGTGTTGAAGACAGAGTGAGCTGAGTGCTTGTGGAATATCAATGCATTGTTGTCTAACCCATAAAGCGGGCTACACAATATGTGATTTATGTCATACTAGACTCACAACAAGCAAGTCGTGGAGCATTTTAAAGCAAGTTAGGTCCACCTATGTTAAGAAGTTATCTTTATAGCCTAAAATGGTGTAATAGGCCATATATGAGGCCTAAAAGGTGGTTGATCGTGCTGGGCATAAGGGAATGTAGATCAATTTTACCAATTTAGTCGTTGACCATTTCCAACGACCTTGCCAATTATTGTAGTTATGGCACCCTCAATCATAATTACCACCCTTATTATGATAGTTTCCTTTTTCACCATATGAGAAGTAGAATAAGACGGTTAGCATTTTTGTGAGTGGAGGTATCCTGTGAAAAAAGGGAACTCAATAAATCTAATTGTATTGAATTAATTTGCAAGACTACTACATCTCTATTTATACAAGATGATCCTAGTATATGCAGAAGGAAATAAAATCTTGTACAAAATAAAATCCCTATACAATAGCAGAATAAAATCCTTATAGATTAGGATATGATTTTCCCACATTCAAATCCCTATAAATTAGGAACTGATTTTCCCACACTCCCTCTCAAGCTGGTAAATGGATGTCATCCATTCCAAGTTTGGAGACCAATCGTTAAAATGCTGCTTCGGACAAACCCTTAGTAAGCATATCAACAAGTTGATCACTTGTAGAGATAAAAGGAGTACAAATCAAACCACTGTCGAGTTTTTCTTTTATAAAATGCCTGTCAACTTCAATATGCTTTGTACGATCATGTTGCACTGGGTTATGAGCAATACTAATAGCTGACTTATTATCACAAAAAAGTTTCATTGGACCTTCCCATTTAATTCTAAGATCATCCAAGACTATCTTCAGCCACAAAAGTTCACAAATTCCAAGTGTCATAGATCTAAATTCTGCTTCTACACTAGACCTGGCAACTACATTATGCTTTTTACTCCTCCAAGTTACAAGATTACCTCCTAAGAAGGTACAATATCCAGAAGTAGATCGCCTATCAATTAGAGATCCTGCATAGTCTGCATCTGTATAGCTTTCAAGGATCAATTTCTCACCTTTCTTGAACATCACTCCTTTTCCAGGAGACCCTTTCAAATACTGTAGAATTCTATTAACAGCTCTAAGATGAGTTTCTTTTGGATTGTGCATAAACTGACTAACAACACTCACAGCATAGGCAATATCAGGCCTAGTATGGGATAAGTAAATAAGTCTTCCAACAAGTTTTTGGTAAGACCCTTTATCAACAGCCATATCCTCTGGAAATTCACCCAATCTATGATTTTGTTCTATAGGCGTATCTACAGGTTTACAACCCAACATACCTGTATCCTTCAAAAGATCTAACACATATTTTTGTTGAGAGATGAAAATTCCATTCTTAGAGCGAGCAACCTCAATACCAAGGAAGTATTTGAGTTTCCCAAGGTCTTTGATCTCAAACTCCTTCACTAACTGTTGTTTCAAGTTTTCCATCGCTTCAAAATCATCTCCTGTGACAATAATGCCATCCACGTACACAAGAAGAATGCACACTCCCCCCGAAACAGAATGTTTCACAAACATTGTATGATCGCCTTGGCTTTGCTTGTAACCCAATGAGAACAAGACTTTAGTAAACCTTCCAAACCATGCTCGTGGAGATTGTTTGAGTCCATATAAGGCCTTTCTAAATTTGCATACCATGCCCTTTGCTGTTGATGAGGCAAAGCCTGAAGGAATCTCCATATATATTTCTTCTTCAATATCACTATGAAGAATGCATTATTGACATCAAACTGTTTAAGTGGCTAAGAAAAATGGGCAGCTAATGACAGTAAAATTCTAATTGTATTCATTTTCGCCATAGGAGCAACTCCAAATAATCAATCTCATAAGTCTGAGTATATCCTTTAGCTACTAACCTGGCCTTGTACCGTTCTAATGTGCCATCAAAATTGCACTTCACAGTCAACACCCATCGACATCCAACAGGCTTCTTTCCACTAGGTAGTCTCACCAGATCCTAGGTGTTGCTCTTCTCAAGTGCATCCATCTCAACCTGCATAGCCTTTTCCCAATTTTCATCCCCTAATGCTTCAGATAATGTTTTGGAAATAGGAATAGCATGAAGATTCGCAAGGAAAGTTTGATGGTGAGGAGATAAAGAGGAATAAGACACATACAAATTGAGTGGGTGTTTAGTAAATGCTCGTGTCCCTTTTCTAAGAGCAATAGGAACATTCAAATCATCCAAAGTGGTAGAAATATTTACCGGCGTAGGAGTAGGAGCAGAGTCGGATGATGGGGCATGCTCAGTTATAGGTAATGGTTCCTTCCTTCTTGAATAAACCTACAATGGATGAATAGAATTTTGGGTTTGTTGCCTCCTAGTAGGCAAAGGGGTAGGGTCAGGTGAAGACTCAGAAGAAATAATGTCGGATGTAGTTTCTAGTCCTTAAAGAGGGGAACTAGTGGTGGGAAACTCAAGAAGAAACAAATCTCTATCCTCACTATTTGGTAAGTGGTTATCCTCTGAAGAATAATGATTGGTAAAATAAGGTTTAGTTTCAACAAAAGTGACATCAGCAGAAACAAACAC
>JANSVA010000009.1:18076204-18104125 GCA_025504915.1 Erythroxylum reticulatum
GAACCTCCTCATCGGTAGTAGGTTCATCATCTTCTATGAGCAATACTTCATTAAGTTTACTTATGAGAAATCCTTATCCCTCATAAACATAATGTATCCTACCCGACCTACAAACTTCTTATATGTCAAAAGGTTTAACTATTGTTCCATCTTCATGAACAATAGTCTCAGGTCCAGGTAGTTGATCTGTGTTTGTTTAAGCATCTTAAACTTCCATAAGTTCAATTTTGCTCTCACTGTCTTCTCTTAGGAGAAACTCTTTCTCTAAAAAGATAGCAAGTTTTGAAACGAACACCTTTTGTTCCAAAACATAGTAAAATTGATATCCTATAGTTTCTTTAGGATATCTTATAAATAGACACTTGTTAGATTTAACTGCAAGCTTATCTGACTGAATCCACTTCCTATAAGTATGACAATCCCAAAATTTCATATGAGAAAGATAGGGTTTATTTTTAGTCCATATCTTATATAGAGTAACATCAATTAACTTGGATGGGACTCTGTTTAATACACAAATAGAAGTTTCGAGAATATACACGGCAAAGAATTTTGGTAAATTCGCTAAACCCATCATAGACCTCACCATGTCTGACAAGGATCAATTTCTCCTCTCAGCTACACCATTATGTTGTGATGTGTAAGCTGAAGTCCACTAGGACAATATTTCATTATCCCTAAGATAATTCAAAAACTCTTGGCTTAAGTATTCACCAGCTCTATCTGATCAAAGTCATTTAATACTTCTCCCAATTTGTTTCTCAACTTCATTTTTGAATTCTTTGAACCTTTCAAAGGCTTCAGACTTGTTTCTCATATGATACACATACCCATATCGAGAATAATCATCGATAAAGGTAATGAAGTATACGAAACCATCTTTGGCATGTATGGACATCGAACCACATATATCATTAAGTATTAGGTCTAAAAGTCCATTAGTTCATTCACCCTTTCCCTTAAAGGGTAACTTAGTCATCTTGCCTAATAAGCAAGATTCACATATGTCATATGATTCATAATCAAATGACCCTAAACTACCACACTTATATAGTTTAGACATGCATCTCTCATTTATAGGGCCAAGGTGATAATGCCATAAGTAAGACTATTTCACATTATCTCATTTTATTCTTTTTTATTATTTATATTTAGAACCAGATTAGACATATCCAATATGCATATACTAGTGCACAATGTACCCAAAGCATATAACATTCCATTTAAATAAATTGAACAATCATTATTATTGAAATTTAAATGGAATCCAACTTTATTAAAACTAGAAACAAACATTACATTTTTAGTCAAAGCAGGTACATAAAAACAATTATCCAATTCTAGTACAAGCGTACTAGGGAGTGTCAATACATATGTGCCTATAGTTAATGCAGCAAATCCTGCTCCATTGCCCACTCCCAGATCTGACTCTCCCTTATTGAGTTGTCTACTATTCCCGAGGCCCTTCATGTCAATAAAAATGTGTAAGCCACAATTGGTATCTAATATCCATATATTATTATCAGAAACAGTATGAATATCAATAACATAAATAACTGATGTAAATGGGGCATCAGATGCCTTCTTCTGCTTCAAAGACTCCAGATAGGCCTTACAGTTTCTCTTCCAGTGACCATCCTTGCCATAGTGGAAGCAAGTTCCCTTCAAAGCAGTCTTATTTGCTTTCTTGACGCCTCCCTTAGCCCTGATGAACTTCTTCTTCTTTTATCTCTTTTTCTTCGAAATAGAAGAGTCAACCAGCATCACAACCTTGTCCTTGCGAATAGATAGCTCAACTTCCTTGAGCATGTTGACCAGCTCGAGAATTGTGTTGGATATATTGTTCGTCCCATAGTTAAGCACAAATTGTGAGTAATTATCTTTTAAACCCATCAGAATTAAGTCAATACTTAATTCATGATCCAAAAGAAAACCCAAGGAGGCCAACCGCTTGATGGAACCATTCATCTTCAGTGCGTACTACACTAGAGACGTCCCCTCTACCATCTTAGCGTGGAAGAGCAATCGCGAAATCTCAAACCATGCTTGCTCATCAAAGAGCTCCCTAAGATGACATACTATGGTATGAGCATCCATAGCCTCATGTTGTTTTTTTAGCTTCGATGACATAGTGGTTAGCATAATATAACTACCCATCTCGCTATCATCGATATACTTCCTATATGCCCTCTGATCATCATCAGAGTTACTTTTTTCCTTTTACTAACTTGGCTAAAATTACTATTATATGTTATTTCGATTGAAATTAATATTAATCTAATTAATATGAATTCCTAATTTCATAAATAAATTCATAATTAATTTACCTTAAAATAATTATTTGATGTCTAAAATTAAACAACTTCAATTTTGTCATATATGTCAATTTTTCTAGTCTTACTTGAAAATCTATTGCTCTACTAAAATTAATTCAAAATTAATTTCTATAATTTCCCAAATTTTCTATAACATCAAATCATCATTAAAAACATCTCTAGGTAATTTCATGATGATCAAATAATTTAAGAATCACCCAAAAATTAATTTGATCACCGAAACACCGATAAGACGCCAAAAATGACAAATATGACTTCTAAAGTTTTTTGGAAATCAAATTTTGAGCAAAATCGTTTAGGCATGCATCAAACATCAAATTAACACATTTTTATCACATAAAAATATTTTTAAGGTTTCGTAAACGAAATATAAACATACAAAAACATCAAACAAAATAGATCTTACAATTTTTAAAAAACTATCCAGATCTGGAAAATTGTTTGATAAAATTATTAAAACACTTTTAATGATTCTAAAAATATTATAGAGGCCTAAATACATCTCAAATACGTTCATATAATTTTTCCAGAATCAAGTTCCACGAAAATCAAATGTAACCTCATCAGTTTAGCCAATAGACATCATATGCCTAACAGAAAGATAGAATTCATGCAAAAAGATAGACATCATTCATTTACATCTTATGAACAAATTGGCGAAAGAAAATCACCAAAACCATTTTTCTATAATTAATTTCAAACAAAACATTACAGGATCTTAAGTTGTATTCTACATCTAATAAGGCACAAGATGATTCTGATACCATTGTTAGGCTCCGATCATGCATCTCATATATAATATATATGAAATATACGCAGTGAAAATAATATGGAACCTCAAAAACTAGATTTAGTCATGCATATAGATGTAGAAAAACAAAATCATGAAATGTAAGATGTTTATATACCTTTCTAACAATCTCCTTTGTTCTTTAATCTTCTCCACGTTAGGTTATCGTAAACCACAACGATCAATGTAAACTGTCTCTAATGAAAGTCCAAATGAAGATAAAAGGATGAAACCTCGCTAGGAGATGGCTATAATTCTTTCATTTTGCTAGAAAAGACAAGAACTCTTGAGAGACAGAGAAAAAATGGGTGTAAGAAAAAGAACCTTTTCTTTTCTTTTCTTGTATCTTACATAAGATGCACGAAAATTATCTCTTTTTTGCACTATTTGGCCTTCCATAACTCCCATCACTAATGGAAAGTTACGAGAAGTTAATGGTCATGAATAACATGCATTAATGGAAGTTATAGGAAGTTAATGACCATGAATAACATATATTAATGGAAGCCAACAACACTTGTTTCTAATCCATTTTATGCAACATTTTCTACCATGACCACATCACGATACAATCCTGAAACATCTTCTCATATCTTGAATGACCATTCAAGACCATTTTACTCATCCTTCGGATCTCTTATGTGTGTGACCCATTAGGTTCCCAATTATGTTGGTCACTTGAATTAACACTTAATTTAAGTAAGTCAAGAGCGGTATCTAGCAATACATCATGACTGGAAAGTAGGTGGTTTGACTGTGAACCCTTCCATATGTAATGTTACCATACAATTAGTCCTTTTTATCATTTATATCCCACTTGGTTCAGAGTATGGTCAAAGTGTCAACTCCCACTAGACTAACTACGCCACTTCTAGTCTAAGTGTTATTAGATCTTGTCCTGAGGATCTCATACTCTATGTATCATTGAAGACTCTCTTTATGACACATATTTGCTTTCGTCAAAGACTCTTGAGTAATGAACCTGACAATAGGCCGTGGGTACCATCTCTTTTTATTAGGAGTGATAAATTCTTTATTGGATACTCAATATCCTCCGAATACCTCAAGTTGTACCCAATCACCACCTTATGAGTAACACTTGAAAGGCATCGATGAATGAAGTCAAAGCACAAGATCAGTATCTGAGATATACTTGAGCACCTCAAGTCAAAGGATATTTGCGCCATTGATATGATGAGACTATCATTGAAATTGGAATAGGATATCTATATGGTTGTCTCATAGTAGGTCAATCTAATGTACTTACTACCCTTACTAAACATCCATATGTTAACTCTAAACAACTCATGTCTACAGCTTATGAGATATACTGTTTGATCTAATCAAAGAGTGTAACATGCACTAGTCTATCTAGATTAATGATATCCCATCTTATTAATCCTATGACTAGGAAAAGTTTAGATACTAACATAATTACATATGATAGGAATCTCATTATCAAGATATCATTATGATTTCCTCTATGCTATGTTTTGTATCAAGGAATTCATTAAATCAATTTAAGATCAACATCAAATCTATAAATGTATGAATATTGAAATAATAAAAAATGCCTTTATTAATCATAAAATGATTTATACAATAAGTGTTAAAGGTGATTGTCTTTAGAGCACTTCTCTAACATGATGGAGTACATATCAAGAATGATTCATCTTCACAGTAGACTGAAGATGCTGATTATTCCTCTTTTTGATATATTCGTAGTTCACTAGACTCTAAACACACTCCCTCCAGAGTTTAGTAATCTAGTGAAGATTTATTATTTGTTGAATGAGGAATGGGACTTTAATTCTTTGATTGCCCATTATTATGTTACTGAGGAGGAGAAACTCAAACTTACTACTCCTACAGCCCTCGAAGAAACTAAAGGGAATGCAAGGTAAAGCCTACTGAGATCTAAGGTAGATAAACTAAATCTTCTCTACATGTCAATATTGGTCAATCAAGTGTCAAAAAAGGTCCTGTGGACATAAAGAAGCCAGCAGTATAAGGCATGGAAAGAAAGACTGAGACCATTAGGTAACTCATTGGCTTATCAATTTATGAATCTAATTTGCAATAGTCGCATTAAGTATTTGGTGGATATAAAGTGGAACATCTAATCATGTTGCTTCCACTATTTAGGGGTTCATATCCAAGACAGAACCAAACAAAGAGAAGGACAAACTGATGTGTGACAGCCATAAAGAAGCGAATGTAATATCTATAGGGGATGTATGTACTGAACCCTGCTGTAGGGTTCATTTTGGTTTTACAAGAAACATTTTATGTGTGATCTTTGTATCAATTTTGGAAAAGGAAGGTTAACCTTTTGTATTTAATGCTTCTGTTGTACAGTTATTATTTAAAGCAAAAAAAAGGTACAACTTTCTTGTTATATGGTTTGTATAAAGTGTATCTTGCCCCGAATTAGATATATGTTTCTTCTTATCTTGGCAAAAAAATAATGGAAAAAAGAACCTTGACGAATTATAAGTCATACAAGGTGTGGCATAAAAGTTTATGCCACATTTCTAGAGATAGGGTTGAGAGATTGATTAAGGAAAGCATTCTCTCAATTCTATATTATGATGATCTGGAAACATGTGCTGATTGTTGCAAGGGTAAGTTGACTGAAATAAGGATAAAGAGGTTGACTTGTGCTTCTAACTTGTTGAGTTTGATGCATACGGATATTGTAAGACCTCATATAGTTACATTGTGCAATTCTAAATGTATTTTGACATTTGTTGATGATTATTCCTATTACAGTTTATGTGTTCTTGCTTAAAGACTAGAAGGTTAAGAACTAATTGGGAAAATCCATACAGAGTGTCATATTGATCGTGGAGGAGAGTATCATGAAAACATGATGTTTTAGGACATAATAGGTCCGTTTGCTAGATATACAGAATCAATTAGAATAGTACTTGATTCACTATACTAGGTCATCCTGAGCAAAATGGTGTGTTGTCGAAAGTCATAATCGTACCCTAAAGGACATGAAGAGGTCAATGCAGAACATGACTAATATACTTGATTATTTAGAAGTATGGAAACCCATCCTTGCACACATTCGTGAATGGAGCTGCCTTGCTGAGATAGTACAATCCTTATAAAGATAAATTGCATGCTCGTTTTGTTTATTATTGTTTAATAAGATATCTCAACCACTTAAAAAGCAACAAATTTTACTGTAGAGGAGGGACCAGAATAGTGGAATCACAAACAACTAAGTTTTTGGAATACGATGTCTATGATGATGGTGGGCCCTTTGACCCTTCAGATGATAATAGGAAGGATGCTGCAGTTATTTTCTATTTACTTCTCATACAGTTAGATTCGGTAAATCTAGGTCGTAGTATTGTGCCTGTAAAGGAATAAGAACTCATACCTATACACACAGAGTTTCCTAGGGGTACAAGATCTAATGTAGTTATGTAAATTCACTAGAGTGAGATGACCTGTTATCCCCGTCTAGATACATAGTCTATTTGGTGAACAGAACTATGATGTTAGACATGTTACGGATCCATTTACTTTTACAGAAGCTATTTGTGGACCCAATGGGGATTTATAGTGGGATGCAATGAATGATGAGATGCAATCCATGAAGTATAGTAAGGTCTGGAAGTTAGTTGATTTGCAACAGAATTGCAAACTCGTCAATTATAAATAAGTTTCAAGATCAAAAGGATTTTAGGATAAAGTTCAACGATTTATAGGCTTGCTCAGTTACCTGATGGTTCACTTGGGGAGAAAGGTTGACTTTAACGTTACCTTTTCCCCATATCCTCGTAGAATACATTTTGAGTAATTATGGCAATTATAGCTTATGATGATATAGAGTTACATCAGATGGCTTTAAAAATTGCTTTTTTAAATAAAAACCTTTATAGAGAAGTCTTTATATAACGACTTGAAGGATTTTAGGATCCAAATGAAACTAACATGGTGTGCACATTAAGCAGATCAATATTTGGTTTACATGAAACCTCCCAAAAGTGATACCTTACATTTAATGAGGTTATGAACTCTTTTAGATTCATGAAAAATATAGTTTAAAGATGCTTATATTATAAGGTTAGGGAGAGCAAAGTTATCTTCCTATTATTATACATGGATGATACATTGCTTACGTCAAATTAATTGACCATCTTGTATGAGTTTAAGAAACTTTTGGTCAAGCATTTTGACATGAAGGATCTTGATGAAGCATCTTTGTCCTAGATATTAACATTTACTAGGACAGATCTCAATTCCCATTAAGCCTCTCACAGAGTGCATACATTGAGTATGTGTTATAAAGATTTAATATGATTGACAGTTAACCAGTTGTAGCACCAATCTCTTATACTGAGAGATTATCTTTAACATAGTGTCCAAAGAATGAAGTAAAAAGAGAGGTTATGAGGAGTGTTATGTATTCTAGTATGGTTGATAGTCTAATGTATGCTCAGATAAATACTAGGCAGGACATTGCATTTACTATTAAACTAGTTGGTTAATACCTAGTTAACCCAAGTACAAACCATTGGAATGTAGTCAACAAGTGTTGAGATACTTAAAGAGAACTAAGGGTTATATGTTGACATACATGAAAGTCAACAATCTAAACCTTGTAGGAAATTCAAATTCAAATTTTAGCTGTGTCTAGATGATTGAAAGTCCACTTAAAGTTACATTTTTATGTTTGCAAATAATACAATGTTGTGGAAGATTATCAAGAAAACACAAGTGACTTCCTCGATTATGTATGCAGAGTGCATGCTATGAGGCTATTATACTGGCAGTTTAGCTTAAAAACTTGACTTCTAAGTTATCTATGGTTAATTCAGGAGCAGACTCATTTGATTGTATTGTGATGATCTTGCTGTTTTGTTGTTTAGTATTAAAAAAGAATATCACAGGGTCTCAGCATTTAGAGGTCAAATATTTGACCATAAAGGAGTTGATACAAAAAGGTGACATTAAAGTTTAGACTATTTTAGGACTTGAGGAAATGTAAGCCGATCTTTTAACTAAAGGACTTCGCCTACTTATGCTTGGAAGAAAAGTACAGTATAGGTGTTTTGAAGTCCTTAGACACTGTTAGTTAAGGGACCATTATTTTAAGGCCCCAAATTGTACCCTAGTTGGAATGTTACATATTCATGAAAGTATATATGTGATAGGTGTTAAAATTGTGCTATAATTTGAATGTGAATTGCATAAGTCTAGAATTTTGTTCTAATGAATTATATTTGGTGATTTGGAATTAATTGATACTATAGAAAATTGAGATATTAAAATGTAAATTTGGATTAGAAAAAGATCAAGTGGTAAGACAAGTTGGTATATGAAAAATTGGATAAGTAAGCCTATGAATTTGTGACATTTTGCATAGCTAATGCATTGACATTTGGCAACATTGGTTAAGTGACAAATGGCCTAACTGAATTGTGACATTTGGAAACAACACATGAAGACATATAGATGGCTCTTCATTAAGGTACAAATAGCTTACCTTCATGCGTGACAAGTGGATTGATTAAATCAAGAAATCCTAGCAACAAAAGAGTTAGGCAGGTGGTGAATCATCCCTCATTCTTGATGTTTCAGTCTTCTCTCTTCACTTTTCTCCTCTCAATCGAAACTCTCCTACTCTCTAATAAACTTTTGGACTTTTGGTACAATTTGAAGCATCATCACTAAACATCTTTGTAAGTTACTATGTCAAGAAGTAGGACGTGATTTTCTATGTTATTGTTGTGTTGGTTCTGAAATTTGCACCTTGGTCTAAGAGTTGTGATTGGTTGCTTGGAAGACTAGTTGGTTTCCTTCTTTAGAGTTGTTCTTTGAAGTTAAAAAGATAAGGGAATGCTAAACTTGATTTCATGTTATAATATGAAATGTTTGATACTTGAATTGAATAGAATTTGTGTTAAGATGATGATAAATGAATGCTGGAAAATTGATCCTTGTATGATAACTTTATGTTTGGTTTTGATTTATGGAAGCTATTGATTTATAAGTTACTTAACGAATGATTTTTGAATTAATTTTGGACATGAATTTGAAGTGGAATTGAGGCATGAATAAGGTGGACTTGAAGGGGAATTGATGAACTATGGTGAAGGGGTGTTAAAGGTGTATGAAGGAGTTAAGTTTTGGAAGGAGTTTGAAGGTTTTCGGTGAGTGAACCATTAGTTCACTCATCCCACGATTGTGGGAATTATAGGGCATACTCCCACCATTGTGGAAAAGGGTTAGGAAGGTGAAAAACTTGGTTTTGTGCAATTCTTGACATATATAAGGTTAGGTCGACATATATAAGGTTAGGGCACTTAGTAATGATTTAACTGAACTTAATTGAGGTTGAAAATGAACCTAGATGATGTTAGATTAATTGAGGAGAAGTTAATCTAGTTATGGAATATTAATTGAGGTAATAACATAAAGAATGTGTGATTGATTAATAATGTGTCTAATGTTAAAATGGATGGTATGTTCAAGATGAATGTGTTATTAAGAATACAAATGTGTTCCAAAGGTTTTATGTGATGTGAGTTGGATATGGATGTTTGTGATTTGGGAATTTCTATGATGTTATATAATATGTAATGACTTAATGTTTCATTGATATATTGATGCAAATGCCTATGTTTATAAGGCATATTGAGTTTGATCAAAAGGGAGTAAATATGTTCAATTTGAGAAAAATTAAATATAGGAATATGTTATACACTATATTATTTACTTATGATTCTAAAATCTGAAATGGATTGTTTTAAAATTGTTAGTCCTAATCGTGGGTAAATAAGCATGCCTAGAAGGGTCTACAGTTGCCCTTGTGACACTAAGGTGTCTCCTGATATCAACACTTTGGTGTCTCCTTATATTTGACACAGCAGTGTCTTCTGATACTGAGACATAAGTCTCTCCTGTTTTGTGATACCAATCATGGTATCTTCTGTTTTGGTCCCATCATCCACTTCTATAAAAAGGATTAGCAGGCTAACCTGGTTTGTGTTTTGATACATGTTCGATTCTATTATAAATAAGTTATGATCCAAAATAAGATAAATTCTAATATGATACAAGATGAATTCTGATCTAATATAAGTTCTGATCTGTTTTGGCACAATTATGTTCTATTTTGAGACTTGTGTATTCTGTTCTGAAGCAATGAAATTTTGTTATGATATTTATATGTTTTGTTCTGTATTGATGACTCATAAATTGTTTTGAGACACGTAGTGTTTGGGTTGCTCTTAAATATGAATAATTAAAGACTTCTTACTATATGAATAGATTGTAAACATATAAATGTTAGACAATTGTTAGAAATAGTTGCCATTATGTTAGTTATTCCTTACTAATCTTTTTGATTAGCATGGTGGTTTTGCCTCCGTGAAGGTTCTGATATGAAGGTTTAAAGACTGGGATATTTAATATAATGAGACATATTGGAGTTTGTATTTTGTGTGTGTATGGTTTATAATAACTATAGCATAGGTCATAATTGGATTTATGGTATGTATTTTGATAAGTTCATTACGTGTGATTATATTATTTTTTTAATAAAATAACTGCTAATGGATTGTAATGTTTGTTTGCTTGGGTTTCTACAAATGCATGTAAGGGATTGTTTGGTATGTTTTGGATTATTTTGGTTATGTTTTGTGTAGCATCTACATATCCTCCTAGGGGGTATGTAGGTGTTACGTCATTCGGTATCAAAACATGGTTTAGGCGAGTTATACATTGATATAAGAGTTGTGATTGGCCTAATGTAGTTGGTCTTATGTTTTGTTTATAGAATTAAATATGGAAAGATCTCACAAAGTCGTTAATAAGGTTGTTGAGAGTAATAATCCTGAGCTATCTCGTCCATCTATATCTAGACCCTCTAGGGTGAATTGAGATGAAATACCACTACCTCCACCTCCAGCTTAGGGGGAGGCTTTGGTTAAGCTATCTCAAGACATGATGACTTTGCTATACTGTATAATCATACCTAAGGCTCCAATTGATCAGTTGCAGAAGTATGAAGCTGAGGAATTTACTGGAACATCTCTGAAGGAGTCTAAAAGAGTTGAATTTTAGTTAAAGAAGGTGAAGAGGGTGTTAGATGAAATTAGTTGCCTACTAATTTAGATGGTGTATTATGCTGTTTCACTTATTTAAGGAGCAGCCTAGGAGTGGTGGAAGTTTGTTTTAAGGAATACTCAGTTACTAGAGCTTCAGACTTAGGATTTATTTTTCCAACAGTTTAAAGCTAATTATATGATGGAAGCTTACAGAATAGAGAAGTGCAAGCAGTTCTTGAGCCTAATGCAAAGAAACTTGTTTGTTGCTCAATACGACAAGTAGCTTAATCGACTCAGCAAGTATGTACCTAAACCTGTACTTACTGAGGAGTTATGGTGTCCTCAGTTTAAGGATAGTTTGAATGACTCGATCAAAGAACATCCGGCAGCATTCACTCTCTTGCACCAAGTGAGTTACCATCAGCTTATGCAAGTTGTTATTAAGATAGAGAAGCAAGAGATGGTGAAGAGAGAAAGGGCTTAACGAAGGGGCTTTGCTAGAGGAGGTCAGTCCTTGGGTAAGCGGAGTTGTCAAGGTGTTTCCACTATACTGAAATTTACTCAGAGATCTATAAGTCGGGGAAGGTGACAAAACTTTCCCTTGTCGACTGCTTTTAGTAGGGGTTCCTCTATGGGCCAAGGTTCTGGTGCTCCAGAGTGCCTTCATTGCTCCATATATCATTGAGGTACTTTTGGAAGGCTACAGGTGCATGTTTTTGATGTGATAGCACTGAGCATGTGATAGCCAATTGCCTTATGAGGCAGTCTCAGACATCACAAGCTAGTAGGGAGGCCTCTCATGCACCTGTTGGAAACAGAGGATGAGGTAGAGGTTATAGAGGATCTAGTTAGATCAGAGTTAATCTGAGTACTCATTTAGAAATTATTGATAGACTTGCCATACCTTCTACTCCAACTTAAGCTTATGCTTTGAAAGCTCGTAAGGACCAGGACGTACTTGAGGTTATTGCAGGTACTGTTTCTCTTTTAAATTGTAAATGCATGCTTTAATTGATCCTGGATCCACTTATTCTTATATTTGTATTAGAGAAATGTTTGATAAAAAGATGCTTGTAGAACAATTAGACTATGACATTTATTTGACTATTCCTTTGGTTAGTAGTGTGTTGGTTAATCAGGTGTATAGAAATTGTCCTCTTATAATCCAAGGATGTGAATATACAGCAGATTTGATTAGATTTCTTTTTCATAAATTTAATTTGATTTTGGGTATAGATTGGTTATCCAAGCATCAGTGGTGGTTGATTGTAGTGCTAAGATAGCTATGCTTAGGAATCCAGATCAGTCTGAAATAGTATTACATAGCATCCACATTAGTTCTCTAGCTAATATGGTATCTGCTATAGAAGCTTGGAAGCTCCTTAGGAAGGGATATGGAGCTTATTTAGCTTTTGTGTTTCATTCTAATAAGGAGGGTGGTAAATTGTAAGATATTTCAGTGGCTTGTAAATTTAAAGATGTGTTTCCTGAAGAGCTACTTGGACTCCCTCGTAAAAGGGAAGCGAAGTTGTTTATCAAAGCTATGCCTGACACTGCTCCTATATCTAGAGCATCGTACAGGATGGATTCCACTTAATTGAAGGAGTTGAAAGTGCAGTTGCAAGAGTTGCTACATAAGGGGTTCATTCGACCCAGAGTCTCACTTTGGGGAGCACCGGTTCTATTTGTTAAGAAGAAAGATGGTACTCTTCGGATGTATATCAATTACAGGATATTTAACAGATTCACAGTGAAGAATAAGTATTTGTTACTAAGGATAGAAGATATGTTTGATCAATTGAAAGGTGTAAGAGTATTTTCCAAGATATATCTGCGATTAAGGTATTATCAATTGCGGGTAAAGGATATGGATGTTCCAAAAACTGCATTTAAGACCCGTTATAGACATTATGAATCCTTGGTGACACCATTTGGGCTAACTAATGCTCCAGCTGTATTCATAAATTTGATAACTAGAGTATTTAGGCCTTATTTAGACAATTTGTTATGGTGTTCAAAGATGATATCCTAGTCTATTCTAAGAATGAATATAACCATGTTCAACATCTCCAAATTGTGTTACAAAACCTTTGGTAAAATAATTGTATGCCAAGCTGAATAAATGTGACTTCTGGCTTCAGGAAGTATCTTTTCAATGATATGTTGTCTCTTTTTAAAGGATTAGAGTTGATCCTAGTAAGATTGAAGCAATTGTTAACTAGAAGCAACCACAGAATGTGATGAAAGTGAGAAGTTTTTTGGGATTGACGGGTTACTATCACCGATTTGTGAAGGGGTTCTCAGTGATAGCAACCCTTTTGATTAAATTGCTATAGAAAGGAGTGAAGTATGAATGGTCTAATAGATGTCAAGCTTGTTTTGATCAACTTAAAGGAATGCTTACTTAAGCTCCTGTGTTGGCTTAACCCATTTCTAGTAAGGAGTATGTTATCTATAATGATGCATCTAGAAATGGTTTGGGTTATGTTTTGATATGGGATGGAAAAATAGTTGCATATGTTTCTAGGCAATTAAAACCTCGTGAATAGAACTACCCTACACATGATCTTAAGCTTGCAACAGCAGCGTTTGCTTTGAAAATTTAGCGACACTACTTATATGGTGAAAAGTGTAGGATCTTCCTTGATCATAAGAGTTTGAAGTATCTGCTTACCCAGAAGGAACTTAATCTGAGACAATGACATTGGTTGGAATTACTTAAAGACTATTATTGCATTATGGATTACTATCTGGGTAAGGCTAATGTTATGGCTGATGCCTTTAATTCGAAAGACCATTTTGGCTTTGTCAGTCTAGCAGGGTGAATGGGGACTTGTATTTGATGGAACTTTAATAGCTCAGTTAAAAGCTAAGCCTACTTTGAAGCAAGAAATTTGTGATGCTCAAAGAGTTGATGATAAGTTGTAACAACTTATCTTGGCTACTTGGGAAGTCAAACAACCTGATTTTTCTGTGAAAGGAAATGGTGATTTGTATTATAAAGATCGATTGTATATGACAACAAATGATGAATTGAAGAGAAAGTTATTGTTTGAGGCCCATTATATCCTGGTGGAAATAAGATGTATTAAGATCTGAAGCGGCATTACTGGTGGTTAGGTATGAAATGAGATATAGTGGATTATTTATCCAAATACTTGACTTTCAACAAGTTAAAGATGAGTTCCAAATTCCTTCTAGTTTATTACTTCCTATTTTGATTCCTCAATGAAAATGGGATAACATTACTATAGATTTTGTCACTGGACTCCCCTTTACTCAGAGGAAGCATGATGCTTTATGGGTGATTGTAGATAAGTTCACCAAGTCTACTCACTTTCTATCTGTTTTTCCTAATTATTCCTTAGATAGGCTTACAGATATATATATATATGTGTGAATGAGATAGTTAGGTTGCATGGAGTACCAGTATCTATTATTTCTAATTGTGATCCTCGATTTACTTTGAGATTCTAGGAAAGTCTGCAAAAGACTTTAGGTACTCAAATTAAGTTTAGTATTGCTTTCCATCCTCATACAAATGGACAATCTGAACTGGTTATCCAGATATTAGAAGATATGCTTTAGGGTTATGTGTTAGAATTCTCGGGAAGTTGGGATAATTATCTTGCTCTAATGGAGTTCGATTACAGCAACAGTTATTAGACTAGTATTGGCATGGTGCCATATGAAGCTTTAACTGGTATGAAGTGTAGAACTCTAATTTGTTAGACTGAATTGTGCGAAAATAAGATGATCAGGCCTGATATTGTGAAAGATACTGAAGAAAAAGTTCAAATTATTTAACAAAGATTGAAGGCTGCCAGTATTAGGCAGAAATCTTATACTAACCTAAAAAGAAGAGATATTGAGTATCAGGTAGGAGATAAGGTATTATTGAAAGAATCACCATGGAAACACATACTTCAGTTTAGGAAGAATACATCGGTCTTTATGAGATTTTTAAGAGAGTTAGACCAGTAGCTTAGCAATTAGCTCTTCCTGGAGAGTTGGTCAAGTTATATGATGTGTTTCATGTTTCGAGAGAAGATATCGATCAGATGATACACATAAGATTCCTATGTAAGAAATTCAAGTACAAGTAGATTTGACTTATGAAGTAGGGCCTGTGTCTATTTTAGCTAGAGAAGTTTGACAACTCAGGAACAAACAAATACCTTTGGTGAAAGTACTCGGGCAGCATCGCGGACTCGAAGAAGCAACATGGGAACTGGAAGAGACCATGAGGGCTTAGTATCCTCAGTTATTTTGATCAAGTATAAATTTTGAGGAAATAATCCTTTTAAATGGGAGAGCATTGTAAGGCCCCAAATTGTACCCTAGTTGGAATATTACATGTTCATGAAAGTACATGTTTGATAGGTGTTTAAATTTTGTTATGATTTGAATGTGAATTGCATATGTCTAAAATTTTGGTCTAGTGGATTATATTTAGTGATTTGGAATTAATTGATACCATTAGAGAATTGAGGTATTAAAATGTACATTTGGATTAGAAAAAAGGTCAAGTGGCAAGATAAGTTGATATATGGAAAATTGGATAAGTAAGCCAATGAGTTAGTGACATTTAGCATAGCTGATGCATTGACATTTGACATCATTGCTTGAGTGACAAGTGGCCTAATTGAATTGTGACATTTGGTGGCCACACATGAAGACATGTAGATGGCTTCATTGAGGGACAAGTAGCTTACCTTCATGTATGACATGTGGCTTGATTAAATCAAGAACACCTAGCATCCAAAGAGTAAGGCAGGTGGTGAATCATCCCTCATTCTTGATGTTTCTACCACCTCTCTTCACTTTGCTCCTCTCAACCGAAACTCTCCTACTCTCTCATAAACTTCTGGAATTTTGCTACAATTTAAAGCATCATCACTTAACATCTTTCTAAGTTACTGTATTAAGAAGTAGGTCTGGCTATTTTCTGTGTTATTATTGTGTTGGTTCTGAAATTTGCACCTTGGACTAGGAGTTGTGTTTGGTTTCTTAGAAGACTAGTTAGCTTGCTTCTTTGGAGTTATTCTTTGAAGTTAAGAAGGTAAGGAAATTCTAAAATTGATTTCATGTTATAATATTAAATGTTCAATACTTGAATTGAATAGAATATGTGTTAAGATGATGATAAATGAATGCTGGAAAAATGATCTTTGTATAATAACTTTAGGTTTGGTTTTGATGTGTGAAAGCTATTGATTTGTATGCTATTTAATGAATGGATTTTGAATTGGTTTTGTACATGAATTTGATGTGGCATTGAGGCATGAATAAGGTGGAATTGAAGTGGAATTGATGAACTATAGTGAAAGGGTGTTAAAGTTGTATGAAAGAGTTAAGTTTTAGAAGCAGTTTGAACGTTGTGGGTGAGAGAACCTTCGGTTCACTCATCCCACGATCATGGGAATTACAGGGCATATTCTCACGGTCATAGAAAAAGGTTAGGAAGGTGAAAAACTTAGTTTTGTGAAATTTTTGACATATATAAGGTTATGGAACTTAGTAATGGTTTAATTGAACTTAATTGAGGTTGAAAATGAACCTAGATAATGTTAGATTAATTAAGTAGAAGTTAATCTATTTATGGGCTATTGATTAAGGTAATAGATTAAAGAATGTGTGATTAATTAATAATGTGTCTAATGTTAAAATTAAAATGTATGGTATGTTCAAGATGAATGTGTTCTTAAGAATACAAATATGTTCCAAGGGTTTTATGTGATGTGAGTTGGATATGGATGTTTATGATTTGGGAATTTCTATGATGTTATGTAAGATATAATGACTTAATGTTTCATTGATATATTGATTCAAATGCTTATGTTTATAATGCATATTGAGTTTGATCAAAAGGGAGTGAATATGTTGAATTTAGGAAAAATGAAATAAAGACATATGTTTTACACTACGTTATTTGCTTGTGATTTTGAAAACTGAAATGAATTGTTTTAAAACTGTTAATTCCTAGAACTGGGTAAATAGGCATGCCTAGAAGGGTCTGTAGTTTCTCCTGTGACACTAAGATGTCTCCTGATATTGACACTTTGGTGTCTCCTAACATCGACACTTCGGTGTTTCCTAGACAGTTCAGTGTCTCCTGATATTTGACACAATAATGTCTTCTGATACTGAGGCATAAGTCTCTCCTATTTTGTGATACCAATCATGGTATATTATGTTCTAGTCTTATTACCCATTTCTGTAAAAAGCATTAGTAGACTAACTTGGTTTATACATTGATACATGTTTGATTTTGTTATAAACAAGTTCTGATCTAAAATAAGATAAATTATGATATGATATAAGATGAATTCCGATATGATACAAGTTCTAATCTGTTTTGGCACAATTATGTACTATTTTGAGACTTATGCATTCTATTCCTGAAGCAATGACATTCTGTTATGATATTTATAGGTTTTATTCTGTATTGACAAATCATAAACTGTTCTGAGACACGTAATGTTTGGGTTGCTCTTAAATATGAATAACTAAAGACTTCTTATGACGTGATTAGATTATAAACATATGAATGTTAGATGACTATTAGAAATAGTTGTCATTATGTATCTTGTTTAGTTATTCTTCACTAAGCTTTATGCTTAGCATAATGGTTTTGCCTCTATGTAGATTCTAATATGAAGGTTTAAAAACTGGGATAATCACAATCGCAGTGGCCAGGAAGATTGTGTTTTCTTTTGAAATGTTCAGATTGTTTTTGTTGTATTTAATGTAATGAGACATATTGAAATTTGTATTTTGTTCGTGTATGGTTTGTAATAACTATAGCACAAGTCAGAATTGGATTTATGGTATGTATTTTGAAAATTTTAATATGTATGATGTATATTATGTTTTGTTTATAAAATAACTCTTAATAGATTGTAATGTTTGTTTGCTTGAGTTTCTGGAAATGCATATAAGGGATTATTTGATATGTTTTGGATTGTTTTAGTTCTGTTTTGTGTAGCATCTGCATATCCTACCAGGGGGTATGTAGGTGTTATAGTTATGTTTACTCCTTGTACATTTGTATATTTATACATTTGATGTATTATGACAGTATGGTGGTTCATCAATAACGATGATCATTGTTTATCCACAGTAATACGTGTTATCATACATTGTCATTACATGTATTAAAGTCCTAAGATCTATGTCAATATTAAGCATTTAAAGGTCATTGGGCATATATACAGATTGGCCTTGAGCCTATGTTATTCAGACTTATACAATTTTTATATGGATATGTATGAATTTTGACATGGCATAGGAGGATATAAGTTTTAATCCCATAAAGGTTCTCTAACATAGTTTAACATTCAGTTAGAGAACGTAAAGGTTTTCGCTAATGTTGTTTAACATTCGGTAATAGGAAACAAGTTTTTTTAATGTTGTTTAGCATTCAATAAGAGAAAACATGATTTCTCTAATGTAGTTTAGCATAATGTTGGAGAAATTGAGACCTATAAATGAAGATGATATAGTTTAGATAATTCAGGTATCGTTTTAGTTTGCTACACTACATTTTCTCGCTCATGTTAATGAGGTATTATATATACATGATTGTGTCACACATGATACATGCATTTAATACTTTTTCGTATCGAAAGCCTTAAAGGATGGAATGATGGACTTTTATTATCTTTGGATCAAATGTTTTGTTTTTAAACCTAGTCGACTAATACAGTAGCGTGACTTAACCAAGTTTTTAAGTTGCTTTCAACTTGATTCAATATCGCAATTAAGTATTGTCTAAGAGGGAGAATGTTGGATATTTTTGACATTTCCCATAAAGTTGGACAACATTTAATTGCATTTTTTTGGTTTTTCAATCACTTATCAATTAAGCTACATAATTTGATTCGAATAAAGATAATAAAGTAGCCCAATAAATGATCTAAATTAATGGGTCGAAGTTTGGGAGAAAAATGGATCCTGAATAGTGTGGACTAGACCTATATCAAGCCTGTGATGGGTAAGCCCAATATGGATGTTTATATAAAGATTAAGGTCTCCTGTTGTTACTCATGTCATTCGTAAGCATAAGGATTCTTTGACTCATTAAGAGACCTTATTTTTTGAGAAAATTGTAGAAAGGCTTGACCGTATCTTGATGAGTAGCTTTTGTGAAGGCGGCAGTGGATTAGCACTCATTATAGCCTCAGAAGGCTAGCTTGAAGTTATGGAACTGAAATTAAGTATTTTCCACGCTTCTTCATTTATTTCCCTTTCACATTCGATCCAAAATACGTAACTAAGGTCTTATTACGTGTTACTTTATGTGTAGGATTCTCTTCTTTATTTTTATGCACTTAAACATCCATTTTTAGTTGTGACTTGTTACTTAATTAGAAAACAAACCATCATTGTTTTTGCTTTATTGGAGATTACATGAATTGAACCCTCATTCTCTATAATTAATGTAAAAATATCATTCCTCTAAGCAGGTATGTTAATAGGAATGTTATTAGATAGAAAGCGAAATATATTTCTATTTTACAAATGATATAGCAGTTTGCCATGAGCAACAATAAAAGTTTAAATCTCTTGATTTATATCTATTAGCATAGTGTAATTTCACAACAAATAACCAAAGGCTTATGATTGAAAACAAAGAATGGTTTTTGCTAAAATGATTCATCCTAGAGTTCCCCTTCTAGAACTTGAATGGAGCCCTCATAGCGACCCCACAGTAGCCCTCTAATTGATATCTAACTCAACCGAAGAGTTCTTGTAAAGCTAAGTTGTTCAACTGTTTAAAACCTTTTATACTTTAAAAGTTAAAAGTGCGAAAAATAATGGAAGATTTTTTTTAACTTTCTAAATATCCAATACATAACAGGTACGTTTTCTAAGATTCCTAAATTTCAAAAACTTGTATAACACAATTTAAAACGGTTCTAGTATTTCATATACTATCTCAACTTCTAGAATGAGACCTCAAGTCCATATCACAAGCAACCATAAATATATAATTCTGATCATTTTAAAAGCATAATATATAAATATTAATTAAAAATATAAATAAAACATATATATTTTCCTAAATACATACAATGTTTCTTAAAAACAGTTGGGCTTGAGTTTGAGATTTTTTGTCCAAATGCTTACAGACCTCATTTCTATTAAGGATCAATGCCCTCGTAGTTCATTAAGTAAAACATATTTACAATCCTAAAAATATTAACAAAATCACACTTTTAAACCCTTTCCAAAATAATTTAAAACATATATACAAATAATTAAGACAATTTCAAGAAAATACACACATAGCAAAAATGACACAAGCATAGCAGCATTTGACGATACAAGTAATCCTGCAGTGGAATCCTAGCTATTGTAGCACTTGTAAGCATACTTGGGGTGCCTTATTTAAAAATATAAAAATAAGGTAAGCTAAACGAGTTCAAAGAGTATTAATTGATTTACTAAAAATTAAACTTTTTATAATAACATAACTGAAATATTCTTGAATAATAATAAAGCTTATGGTAAAGTACTTGCCATAAAAATTCATTCATGCATCATAAAATCTGGAAATAAAATAACATTTCGTAAAATACAATTTCAATTTTTCTAAAATACTATTTCAAAATGCTTTTTAGAATTAAACTCATAATATAAAATTTTCCATTTTCTTTTTTCTTTAAACAATAATTAGTGGTGGCAATAAGTTTTCTGAAAACTTTTATATTGAAAATAAACCAACCACTAGAGTTGGTACCATATAGTGTCCTTGGTATATACACTTATAAATAAAGTAAGTGTAGTTCCATATTTAAATTTTTTCTCAATTTTCTTTTAAAATAAATAGTGGCAGCATTATTATTTTCATAAATTTTCTTACACAACATAGCTCATCACTAATTTCTTTACCCCACGGTAACCTAGGCATAAACTTACGGAGCTGGTTGTACATTGCTTACTAGCGACCGTTTAACCACTAGTTACGGAGTTGGTTCTACATCACTTACCCGTAATAGGTTAACCTCTATAAATTGGTAGTTACAGAGTTCGTTATATATCGCTTGCTCATAATAATTTTGGCTAACACTATATATACCCAATATGTGTAGAGGGGGACCTATTAGACTACTGACAGACACAATACCACTGGCTGTTAGTAATTGACACTCCCTAGACACTACCATGCACATTTTAGGGTACTCAGACTGATAAATCTGTAATACATCGAGGCGTACTATAGGTTAAAATTTTATTTCTTTTTATCAACAAATAACATAATTTTAATGTAAATTTAAATCATATAAAATTTAACTTTCAAACCAAAATTGATATATTGCTAAATCGTAAACTTATTTAGCAATATTCACTTGTAATATATCATTCACATAAAACTCAACATAAATATTCATTTCATGATAAAATAAAAACTATTTGTATAAAATCAATTTAAAGTATACTCACTACTTGTTAGTTTCCTTTTCACCACTTTGAAATCCTTCACTTAACTTACTTTTCTGATTTGAAAACCTAATACAAACACATTCAACTCCTTAATATATTTTCAAACTAAATACACCATAAACCGTTTCAACTTAATTACTGTCCACATACACTCCAAATACTATTTTTTTTCTAAATAATAACATAACACTTCATTTAATAATTTCAATGTCACAAATGCACTTAATGACCATCCTTGATCACATTCACATGGCCATTACATCATAATCACACTTTTATACCAAAAATATCCTCAAGGCTAAACTTAACATATTTTACTGTAAACTTTTCCAATTCAATTCCATTTAATTTCTAGCACTTAGAACCAATCCAAATTCACTTCCATGACATTTTAATACACACATTTAAGCCTTAAAATTTCATTAACACATTTTTACATAATCATGCACCATTGGCTGAATTTCAACCAAAACCAATTCCAAATCAATTTTTTTCATTGCTTTATTTCATTAACATCAAAATCATGCTATGAACATCATAAAACATCAAATTAGAATTTTGGGTCATATCACATTAAAAACTCTAGCCATGGTCGAAATTTCATCTAATCATTTCCATGGTTTTTCTTCCATTCTTTCATCATTAAACTAACTTTCTAATGCCTTTCATTAATTTTAAATCATCAAAAGGCAAAATAAAACACGTTAGGCAATGGATCTTAACTTTGACCAAGTTTGACCAAGGTTTCCCACACTAGCTTTCTTGATTTTCTTTTCCTAATCACTTCAAATGCAATAGAACCTTGATATCGCATCATAAGGGTGCAATTCACACCATCAAAACCAAATCTAAACTATAACACAACAAATCTAATTTTTGAACAAAAGTAGTAAGTTTACCAACCCAATTTCTTCTTCCTCTTCACTTGGATGGCTATGGGATCTTGTTAGATGCTTGATTGGAGTTAGAAGAGCATGAAAAACTCCATGGATCACTTCTCTATGGCCTAGTTGAACCTCTCTCTTCTCTTTTTTCTCTTCTTTTCTTTTCTTTTTTCTCTCTCTTTCTTCCTTTTTCCATCAATGGCCAACCACATCATTTTAAAGAGATGATAATTTTGCTTAATCAAACTTTTTGCCCACCATTTTCATTAATAGCATCTCATAATTGTACATTTACCAAAACTTCTCATATTTATACTTTAACCCATGTCACTTGTCACCATTTAATTAGTTACTTTCCAAAACAATTAATTCTTGTTTATCTCATGAAAATCTTCCTATGTAATGAACATATGGAATTTGGATGTATTTGGTTGGAAAAAAAAAACCATTTTGCCCCTTTTTTGAATTTAATGCATTTTATGCCCAAATAAATTAAAAAAAACTGTGGTCACCCTAACTTCAAATTGACCATTAAATCCTCTAATTGGGCATGAAGCATTCAAATTGGGTGCTTGAAAAATTTTAAATGGGAGAAAAATCACTAATTCCCATTATTTTTCAATAAAGGGCATTTTAGTCCAATAATTTCAAATATATTGAAATCTAACTCAATGGACTTATTTTTACTCAAATGGGGTACTTTTTTAGACCATAATTTTTTTTATAATTTCTAATCATTAGGGTCTACTCGTAAAAAATTTATTGTTAATAGACATTATTCGTCAAAAATACTATTCATCTGGGAATTTTTTATTGACTAAAAACTTTCTTCCTAAGGTACTAAGTCTAGGGTTTCACACATATAAACACCTTCAAATATCAAAATGACCATTTTACCCTTTACCAAATTAAACTCATAAACATTTCCTAAATAAATTTGAAAAATATTCTACATAATTCTAAACCTCAAATTGACCTCAGTGTACTCTAATTAAACTTAAAACCCTTCAATTGCATGCTTAGAATAATTTTAATGGGCACATTATACCTAAAATCCATGATTTTTTATACGGGTCTTTTTATTTGGAAAATTTTGGATTACCCGAATTCTATTTAAACAACCTCTGTTTTGACCTATTGTAGTTCCTAGGGACTCGAATCCTAATTCCGGAGCTTTTCATCATATTTTGAACAACCTCCATCTCTTTTCCCTTGGTCTATTACTCTAAACCTATGCCTTGGCACTTGTTAGTCTCAACTCATGATTGATGTCTCCATATATGCGTATCTTCATTTCTTTTTTAAAAAAACTATTCCAAATATCTCCATTATAGGAGCTCACTACCAATTTTCTTAAAGTTCCTAAAAATCTTTAATGTCAAGACTATAGTCCCAACATAATCTATAGTAGTTTCTATTGATTGCTTCCTTACTACTATAGGTCATAGGAGTTTTCTAAATCCTACTCTCCATTAATGTTTATGATGTAATTCATGGACATGTTTAATCTAGTCAATTTCACTATGCTCATCCTTTAGGATTACTTTCATTTTTCAGATGTTCCATAATCACATTTCCCCTGCAAACCTATCGATTTATTTTTCTTTAATGTGATATGATATGGGGACCTATCTAGATAAGCTTGGATAGCTAAACTTCCACTAAATCAATAGACCTTCTAGTTTGTTTTTACACTTGACCAAAGGTATATACCTTGTCTATCTATAAGGCTTTTCATAAGAGCTACTTTCATTTCGATCCTTTATTAAAACTAATTGTTATAACGGAAGTATTAAGATTGGGCATTTACATAACTTCAATGTTAAATTGTCTAGTGTAATTTCAGAGGCTTTCTCTTAATTTTTACAATATCTTAAACAAAGTTACTAAGTCACAACATCTGTGTTGGTTAACGGTAAAATGTGTCTTAAATCAATTCTCTTTAATATTGTTAACTAAGCTACATAACTTGTGGGAATTGTTTGCTACTAGTCTTTTACTAGGCCCTTCAAAGTAGATAAGAAAGATAAACTTTATTGTGTTTTATGAATTACATAGAACCATTATTTTTTAAAATATACAGTATGGTTGCATAGATCTTTCACACCACCATTATGGGGCTCTAATAATGGCATCTTCAATTTCAAAGGTAGTGGCTCTAGTAAAAGGGCCTTCAAAACCAAAAAAGGCCTACTTTTGATCTTGTTTTTATAATATGATGAGGCAATATAGGTATATAACAATGCATTATAGGCAATATTAGGGCATTGTTTTGATTTGTAAGCATTTCACTTAAGGATGGTAATGAGTTGGGCTAGGCTCAGGTTGCCTCTAGCCCTACCCTGCTCGATCTATGGGCTAACCAACTTTCATTTTGTTAAATTAAAAAAAAAGAGATCAGGTCGGGCTTAAAATGACGTTGTTTTGTGGCTTATCAAGCCCAAACAAGGCCCAGTTAACCCAGACCAGGCTGACCGAGCCAAACCATATTTTCCATCCCAAACTTCATGAATTGAATATTGTGCTTTGTTTCATATGGTGTGGCTTTCACCTATTGTTTCGATCTGATCACATATATATTTATAGGTACGATTATGAATTGGAGGGCTAGTTTAATACCAGTAGATGTTGTATGCTTTTGATTATTGCTAGCAGGTATAATCAAAGTTGCAATATGGCTATGAAGGTAGGGGAGAAGGTGGGTCTATAAGTTTTATTTTAATTAGAATAAAGAAAAATGTAGGTGTGGTAGCTAACTATGTTTTTTCTTAAGATTAACTAGTTATGGCTCATGATAGGCACTATATGATAAGTATGATTTTTCAGATATCTAGATTCTCTATGCCTAGACCTAGCTAGAAAGTATGTTATCATGCTTTATGTATTTGTCTCATTGAGTTACAAAAATAAATGCTAGAATGTTTTCTAGCGTTTGGAATATGATGATCAAGCCACTAAAACATAGAGAGAGAGAGAGAAGATAAGTGGGTAGGTAAAATATAACCTCATTCTTAGGAACAATAATCTCCTTTATAGTGACTTATAGGCTTATGAAAATGTAATACTTATTTTCATTTTATACAATCCTCGGAGGTTTTTAGCTTTATGGACCTATCTTTGGTCTTTAAGCTTTAGGCATACCTATATAGGTAACTAAGAAAAGAAACATATTGATGCAACTAAGGGTAATTCATAATGATAAGGCACTATAATTCTTGTAAGACATAAGAGCACAACGAGGAGGAGGACTAGCAAATAGAACTATCAACAAAATATGGTTAAGAAAGTTAGACCTAATAGTGGACCACTTAGTTGGTACTAAATCTTGCATCATGTTTTAAGTTATTGCTTATTGACCATATGTTGATAAGAGTTGTAAATGTGACAAAACTTTAATTTTTTAATCTATTTCTGTTCTGAATTGTTTTCTACTATATCTAGATCCCTTTATGTCTTTTTGGTAGTATTATTGAAACAGTGTAATTATTCCATCTATGTGCAACTTATTATTTTATATATGAGTTGTATATAATATAATTGAGAATAGTTTATTTCCATTGCACCAAAATCGACGCATATGTGTAGCTTTTGTGATTTTTCAAACAAAAGCAGTAACCAGTTGGAAGTTTTAACCACTCATCCACTAAAACTGGTATATATACATGGACCTGTATTTTGAGCATTTATAATATCAGCTGACCAAATCAAATATAGTTATGTTTGTTTGGTTATAGTCTTGTTTATCCTCTCATTATCACGTTAGGATGCAAATAGCAATTTTTTCATATGGTAAAGCTATTAAAAAGTAACTATGATGGGCCATTAAAAGGCCTAAAGATTTTTTTATTCATTTCTAACAATAGGGTATATAAATTACAACGAAGTGCTATAGGATACAAAGAGTACATTGCTATCTATATACTTAACCAAAATATTAAAACATTTGACTCCAGAATGTCATATCTTTTACAAGCACAAATTAATGGTAGTTCTAAACATTAACCATATAATAGCAAACCTATCAATTTATTTTTCTTTAATGTAATATGATATGGGGACCTATCTGGATAAGCTTGGATAACTCAACTTCCTCTAAATTGATAGACCTTCTAGCTTGTTCTCACACTTGACCAAAGGTATATAACTTGTCTATATATAAGTATTTTCATAAGAGGTACTTTCATTTTAATCCTTTCTTAAAACTAATTGTTATAGCAAAAGTATTAAGATTGGGCATTTACATAACTTCTATGTTAAATTGTCTAGTGTAATTTCAAAGGGTTTCTCTTAAATTTTACTATATCTTAAACAAAGTTACTAATTCAGAAGATCTGTGTTGGTTAACAGTAAAACAAGTCTCAAATCAATTCTCTTTAATTTCTTGAACTAAGCTACAGAACTTGTGGGAAGTGTTTACTACTAGTCTTTTATTAAGCCCTTCAAAATAGATAAGAAAGCTAAAAACTTTATTGTGTTTGATGAATTATACAGACCCATTAGTTTCTAAAATATATATTATGGTTGCATAGAACTTTCACACCATTATGGGGCTCTAATAATGATAGCTTGAATTTCAAGGGTAGCATCTCTAGTAAAAGGGCTTTCAAAACCAAAAAAGGTGTGCTTTTGAACTTGTTTTTATAATACAATAGGGCAATATAAGTATATGGTGATGCATTATGGACGATATTGGGGCATTGTTTTGATTTGTAGGCATTTCACAAAAGGATGACAATGAGTTGAGCCAAACTCAGGTCACCCCTAACCTTACCCTCCTCGATCTACGGTCTGGCCAACTGTCGTTTTGTTTGAATTAAAAAAAGATTAAGTCGAGCCTAAAATGACGTTTTGTAGCTTCTCTGACTCGAACAAAGCCCAGTCAACCCTGACCGATCCGACCAAATCAGATCATATTTGCCATCCCTAACTTTATGACTTGAATATTGTAGTTTGTTTCATATGGTGTGGCTTTCACCTATTGGGTACTCTAGGTTGGTTTTGATCTGATCACATATATATTTATGGGTACGAGTTTGAATTGGAGGGCTAGTTTAATACCAACAGTTGTTATATGCTTTTGATTATTACTAGTAGGTATAATCAAAGTTGCAATATGGCTATAAAGGTAAGGGAGAAGGTGGGTCTATATGGTCTATTTTTAATTAGAATAAAGAAAAATGTAGATGTGGTAGCTAACTGTTTTTTTTCTTCTTAAGATTAACTAGTTATAGCTCATGATAAGTATGATTATTCAGATATCTAGATTCTTTAAGCCTAGACCTAGCTAGAAAGTAGGTTATCAGGTTTGATGTACTTATCTCATTGACTTACAAAACTAAATGCTAGGATGTTTTCTAGTGTTTGGCATATGATGATCAAGCCACTAAAAC
>JANSVA010000009.1:18110447-18132920 GCA_025504915.1 Erythroxylum reticulatum
CAAAAAGAAAAAAATATTAGTGACCAAACTTTGTTTTGTCATAACAAATAAAAAATATTAGTTACTAATATATGTTTTGTCATAATTACGATTTATTCTCGTCAAAATCATTTTGGCACCAAATTGCATAGGCTTTTAATGACAAAACTTAGTGCTAAAAGAAAAGTTGTCACTATTAATATATTAATAGTGACAACTTAATTATGAAAGATACTAAATTGTCACAATTACTGTTGTATTAGTGATAAAAAAATAAATCATCATAGTTAGTCTAAACAATAGTGTCAATCCATTGTCTTGTCACAAAAAATCTTGTATTTGTGATGAAATAATAGTTATTCACAAAACAATTGTCACTATATATCTTAACTCTTGTAGTGTTCGTATAGATCAAAATTTAATGTGCGTAAGCAATATGTATAACATAGCTTGATGGATTTCCTCCTCATCTTGTGGAGGCAATAGTGACTGGTTGAACTAGTGTGTCCACGTCAAGAATTAGGCACTAATGATTGATTCTTGATGTGGTGTACAACACATATAATAATGAACTGGTACAAACTCAAACTTTAGTGAAGAGTGCCATTGTTTAAGTTGATGCAGCACCTTTCAAGCAGTGATATCTTCAGCACTATGGGCTTGACATTGTTCACAAGAAGAAAACTATAACACCTGCCAAGAAGGAAGGAGAGGTATTAACTTATCTTCCTTCTAAGAATGCTTTGTAATTTGGTTGCTATTTTGTGTTGGGACCTTTCTTTCCTTAATTGCTTTTTATGAAGTCTCACTTGATATTGGTTGTTTTGCGTTTCTTCACCATGCTGATATACTTTCATGTTCTCTATTTTATGAAAATGTTTAATGAATCTTTGAACGAGAGTAAAGTACAAAATCTTTAACTGATTGTGTGTTTCTTTTTGGTTATTTCTATCTAAAGCTTTTACTACCTCTTTTTTTTCTTCTTCTTATGTTTTGGTTCTCCTATGCATTGATATGATGCAAGCTTATATTTGGAAGCCCTTTGGGTGTAATTGTTTATGTTGTATCCATAAATTTTTAGATATATGCTTTTGCATTTGATGCTCGACGATGTATATACCTCTCTCTATGTTTAGTAATTGTTTATGTCACTATGTTTAGCAACATATTTATGGATATTATGGATTTGAAAGTGAACTTGCTAGTGGAATTGTGATAACATTGTTTACCATCCATCATTTATGTTGTATCCACAAATTATACGATATATATGTTGTTTTTGTGCATATATATCATATGTCAATTTCTTTTTTAACATTTTTGGTACATTGTTTTCCTTGCAGAGGGATGTTGAAAGTTTGCCACTTAGATCAAGAATGTTCTTATGGATGAGTTGGATACAAGGCCACGTTGTTTGTGTGCATGAAGTATTTCTTCTTTCGAAGTTCTTTCTAATGAATTTAGATGTGCTAGTAGTAGTGTTAGCTTTACTAATTTGAGTATGGTATCACGAGATAATGTAAAAATCTTGAAAACCAAATAATTCTAGTTCGTTGGTTTTTGATTGTTATTGATGATTCATAAGATTAATTCTTTTTTCATTTTCTCATACTGTTTCTGGTCTTGTGTTTGGTTTGGAAACTACTTCTCAATATGGGCCCTTGAATGCTTCCTACATTTTTAATTATTCAAATTAATGATATACTAAAAATTATTAAAATTAATGATATATTTGAATAATTATTAAAATTAATGATATACATGAATAATTATTAAAATTAGTGATATACAAAAAAATTGAAGAATTATTAAATGAATAAAATTGAATAGTTATTAAACAAATAAAATTAAAAAATTGTATTTTAAAGAATAATTATTAAAATTATTAAATTAAAATGATTTTCGAAAAATAGAAAAAATAATAATGTCACATTGACTTTTTGTGATGTTCCAAAAAATGTTGCAAAAAGATCAATCTTTCAGCGACGTTTTTTAAAACGTAGCGGAATGTTCATATTTTCCATGATATTTTATGGAAAACGTTGCAGAAACTTTTTTATCTACACCATATTCTGTGACAATTTTTGTAACATTTTTTAAAATATCACAAAATATATCATGTGACCTTTTTTTTGACATTTTGTGATGTTTTTCAATCGTCATAGGTTGTGTGTGTTTCTTGTACTGTTGGAATTGAATACACAAGCGTTCCAGTGCTATGCTTTAATGCAAATATTAGAATGGCCCAATAATTCACAGTTAGTTGATTCCAGGTGAATGCTTAGAGCATCGAAAACTGCTTTAGTAGACTCCAAAATAGACTCGAGTCTACCACATAAACCCAAATAACTTTATCCAAATTTGAAGAACAAAATATTAGATGCAATCATAAGTTTTCAAGGGAATCACACTCAAATGTGGACATCAATAAATGATTTGATACGTTAGTATTACCATTTGGTCACGCTTAATAATAAATTCCCAGATTTGGAAAATTCTCTGAAGTGGAAGAAATTTTTATGTCAAAGTAATGCCTTGATATAAAACAAATGAAGAGGTTTTAAATACATCAACTGTAGATTTGACACCTAAACCCAATAAAGACAAAAGAAGTTTAACTACTTGACGTCCTGGAACATAAATAAGCATTTATAAATACTTGAAACGGATAAAAATATAATAATACCAGTTCAAAGGATTCAGATTAAGTTGAGATGCAAGTGCAACATCTTAAAACAAAAAATAAAAACTGTGCAAGTTTGAATAGGATTTTAAATTTCAGCACACTAGTTCTATTTCCATTTTTCTCTTAAACAAGAAAGAACTTCTAATCATATTGAACGAGTATAATAGGCTTGTGATCTTAAAAATTGAAGGATAAAATCCACCAGGACTATTCACATCAAAACATTTCTTTTATTGGCCAAAACGTCATAATTGCAGGACATAGATAATATAATGCACAGCTATTTGAAATTAAACACGGTGGGGTTTCACTAGATTTGAACAGTGTAATCCCCTGTCCAATACATGGGTAAATTACTAGATTTATCTCATGGGAAAACAAGGTATTATGATAACCGAAGCAACACAATAACAAATTTGATAACCCATGCGATAAACAATGAACGTTGTGAGACGTCTGGTGCCATTTTGTGGAACCATAACAGGCAGGACTATAATATCAACTGCTTTTGGGGTAAGAAGCATCGGCTACTGCAATTATTCACTAATTCCTTTGAGGTAAGGGCATGCATCTGTTGTATAGATAAGATTAATCAACGTGAACCTGTTGCCCAAAATTCTAAGACATGAGAGAATAGGTCTCGAAATTTATGTGCCATATTAATGACCTCGACCAATGCATTTGAGCATTTACATTGGAAAAAAATCCAATAGTTGGTAAGTCTACGACATATCAAGTAATGGAATCGACAATCATTGTGACGATAATCATTCAGTTGGGCCCAAGTCAGTGAGCATTCATAAAATTGTTGGATTGTTAGTCTTAATAGAATAAGCCATCTATTCTCTCACTACCATATATTTCCATAAAGTTGATAGGAACACGTGAATAAATCAGCCATCTTACCACTTCAACATTGTATGCAAATTAGAAACGAGTATAGGGATTGCTCTTTTATTCCATTAGATGGAATGTCAGTTCTACTCCATAGGAGATCTCAAGAGAAAAGGAAAGATTATAACAAGTCCTAAATATTCTAATAAATTGAAAATTAAAAGAAATTAGAGGAGAATGAAGAATACTAAGAATTCCTAGAGAGAAAATGTAAAATTCTCAAACTGGTATCAGAATCATTAGGTTTACTTGTTACTTGAAGGAGAAAAGAAGATTTAATTGAAATGCCAAAAAAGAAGAATTCCTAGACAGAAATCTGCAGTTCTCAAAATGATAGCAGAACCACTAGGTTTAATTGGAACTTGAAAGAGAAAAAGGATTTAATTGAAATGCCCAAAATATTTCAAGGAGCCAAAACAGAAAAGAAATACGGAAGCATGATAGAGTTGATTAGCTTTAATGGGGCAAGTGCCAATTCTTTTAATGGAAAAATCTGCTACTTCTAATAAGAAACAATATTTGGAGGATGGCATTATTACTTAAATACCTTAAAGGTAGAATATACCATACCTTCGTATTAGAGCTCAAAATGTAATTAAGCCAATATATATGTAAAGGATCTAGGTCTAAGACTTCCACATTTGATCATATGTCTGAAAACAAATCAACTAAAATTTTCTGTAAGTAATATCCATTTTCTAATGAAAGCTCTATGGATGATATTGTGGGAGCAAGAAACCCGTCATTAGGAATTTCTTTGCAACCTATCCTTTGAAAGTGGCATACTGTGATGAACAACTTTTCTTGGCATCATATAAGAGAAGGGATAAAGAGTATATTACCTGTAGATATTTATATTTCTTACATCGAGCTGCCATTACTAATCCATCTTCTGTCCATGCAGTAATCTCAAGATCTTCATGAGGAAAACTATCCTTTGCAATCACAAGGTTGTTAAAATATTAACAAACCACAAAAAAAAACACAGCACAGAAAAATATAGGATGAGAAACTTTAATTGATTTTTGAAGAAAAACTCATTGTCATCTCTACAAAATAATAGTGGACACTTTAAATAGACAAATCCATATGGTTTGTTGTAGATTTTTTGATCACTACCACCGAATCTTAGTGAAGAATAATAATAAACACTTAGTGGGTTGTATTTCCATAACCCTAAAATCGAGAATAGATAACAACCAATTCCTGAACTATAGGGATAACAACAAAGTAGAAAAAGAACAAGTCAAAAAACATATGTTTAATACTTGAATTAACCCAAAATCCACCACTTAATTAAAAGATGGATGTCCTCAAGTCCCATCATAGCACAAAATTGATTAAACTTTGTTTCTGATAATGTTTTCGTTAGGATGTTTGCTGACTGGTTCTTATTGTTGAGATATGGCATTTGAACAATTCCTTTAGCAACTAAATCACGAATGAAATGAAAATTGATCTCCACATGCTTTGTTCTCCCTTACTGGATAGGATTTCTAGATAAAGCAATAGTTGATTTATTGTCACAGAAAATAACAGTTCCTTCCTTCTGCTCTTACATAAAATCTTCTAATATTCTCCTCATCCAAACCATTTGACAAGCAGTAGTTGTAGCAGTTGCATACTCTACTTCAATGCTAAAAGTGTAATAGATTTTTGTTTTCTAGAGGACCATGAAATTGCTCCATAACCAAGATTAATCAAATAGCATGTTATGCACTTCCTATCATCTGCATTAGAAGGCTAATCACTGTCAGTAAAAGAGAAAAAAGTATTTGAATTTGATTTTGAATACTGGATGCTAAAGATTGATGTTCCTTTAATGCATTGAAGAATCTTCTTGGCTGCTTCAAAGTGAATCTTTGTTGGATTATTCATGAAATGAGAAATAAGACTCACTGAATAAGCAATATCAGGTCGTGTATGAGTAAGATACATAAGACTTCCTACAATGCTTCTGAACATTTTCTCATCAACCCTTTTAACCCCATCATCCAAACATAATTTATCATTTATGTTCAATGGAGCCTTGACAATTTTACATATCTCCATTCCGTCTCTTTTTAACAAATCCATGTGAATCTTAAATAACTTCAATTTCCAAGAAATAATGCAATGAACTGTTAAACACCTAAGTCCAAACTGCAGGATTGCACGAGTGTTGGCGAGTTTTAGCTAATGCTTGGCACGTAAGTCGGCATGAAGAAGGTATGTTGACGAAGAAACAAGGCGAGATAGGTTGAAGGTATGTGAAATATGTGAGATTTTATACTAACTCGGATTGTGACTTGTACTTAGTCATGGAGCAACGATACCATACCATGAGTGAGCTTGATCAAAGAAGAGGGATTTATCCATGGATGTGCATTGATGGACTTATGTGCAGATAGACCATAGTGAAAACACAGTGACATGGTAGCTGTGGATGATATGGAATATGATGACATGGAAGACTAGATCATAGTGTATGAACATCAGTTTTAAGAGATGAAGATCACGCGGAAAGATCATCTGAAGATAGGGTAATCTTTTATCTTATTAATGTGATGTAACTTAATCTTATAGGATAAGATAGTGATCTTAGCTAATAAAGTTCTATTGGGACTTTTGGTCATCTGAAGGAGCCTATAAATAACTCATTAGAGTTGAGACCTATTCATTCACTCATTTTGAGAGAAATCATTCTAAGGAGAGAGCTTTGAGAGTTGAGAGCTTTTATGGGAGTTCTCATTGTAAGGGCTTCGAGTCGGGAGTTCCTTGAGTGCTTCGAGGAGGAGGTACTTATGTCTCTTGTTAACATTGTGTTGAGGGTTAATGAAAAAGTAGCTTCTGCTGTATTTAAATCTCTTGTTGCTTTCTTTTCTTTGTTTTACACTTGTGTTATTTTTTGTATGAGAGAAACACTTTAAACACTTGTGTATGTGTGAGGTGTTTGAGGGCTAACGGAATTGTTCGGTCACATTCACGTAAGAAGGTTGAATCTTGCTTAAGCGGACCTAAGTGAGATTATCATACGAAAGTTAGCGCAACATGTGATAAAAGTTCGAGTCCAAAGAAGACCTTTGTGACAATGCAATAAACCAAGGTTAGACATTCCAAAGGTTTGCATCATGGATTGTTTAAACATGTTTATCATTTTTATTGAACTCCCAGTATAAATCATGTCATCCATATATAAAGAAATAACCAAAATATCACTTTCATGGACTTTCACATGGAGTGTAGGTTCATTATGACTCTTTTGAAAATCAATTTAAGTAATATAAGAGTTAATTTTGCTATACCAAGCCCTTGGAGCTTGTTTGAGCCCATAGAGTGCTTTTTGCAATTTATACACTTTATGTTCTTGAGCTTTCACAATGAAACCTTTAGGCTATTCAACAAATAAATCTTCTAACAACTCAATATTGAGAAATTCATATTTTACATCCAGTTGAAAGAATTTCTATCCATTATTAGTAGCAAAAACCAAAAGAGTTTGAATAGTGTCAAACCTAGAAACAGGAGCATAAGTTCCAGTGAAGTCAGTAGCTAGAATTTGAGTATATCCTTTGGCTACTAACTATGATTTTTTCTTTTATAAAGAGCCATCAAGATTGAGCTTGAATTTGTAAATGCATTTGAGGTCGATTACTTCTTTTCCTTCCCATAGTTTTACTAATGTCCATGTTTAGTTCTTTTCAATTGCTTTGATCTCTTCTTCCATTGCTATACACCATTCTCTTTTCTTGATTGCATCTTAAAAGTTACTAGGTTCTGAAATAAGACCAGCATATTGACAAGATTAATAAATTTCAATAAGACTTCTCACCTTTCTAGGAGTTAATTCTGAAGAAGATTCTGAACAGGAAGCTTCCATATGGATAGTTGCCTCACAATCATTAATTTCAAGCACGAAACTAAGCTGCTTTTTCGCATCTTTCCAATCCTAAGCATCATTTTCGTTAAAGACAACATCAAAACTAAAAATCAACTTCTAAAAAAATGGATCAAGTAACCTATAGCCTTTAGTTTCTTTGCTATAGCTAACAAAAATACATTACCTACTCTTTACATCCAATTTTCATCTTAATTCAGCAGTTACAAATGCATATCCAATACAACCAAATGTTTTTAAGTGGCTTACATTAGGTTTACAACCATGCCATGTTTCATAAGGAGTCATCCCTTGAATAGCTTTAGATGGAAATCTATTGAGAAGATAGACAACCACCCCTACAGCTTCAACCCAAAATTTCTTACGAAGGTTTTTCTCCCCTAACATGCTCCTAGCTACTTCAATAAATGTTCCATTTTGTTGCTCCACAACACCATTTTTTTATGGTGTATAACTAATTGTATATTGTCTTTGGATGCCATGAAAGCTGCAGAAATTTTCAAATTCTGTGGAATTGAACTCAACATCATTTTCAAAGTTCACAATTTTAAAATAAGACAACTACTTTCTTTCTCAGTTATAACTTTAAATTCTTTAAAACATTCAAAAGAATCATACTTCTCTCTTAAAAAAATAAATCCAAGTCTTTCTTGAAAAATAATTAAAAAACTAAAAAGTACTTACTACCACTTAATGAAAGTGTTTGCATTGGTCCACAAATGTTTACATGTATCAACAATAAAGGTTTGGAAGCTCTCTATGAACTTTCTTTAGGGAATTTGTCTCGATGATGCTTTCCAAAAATGCATGCTTCATAAAGCCTTCTTTCTCCAGTAACATTTGGAAGGCGATTTACTAGATTTTTTTAGAAAACAAGGTTAGTCCACCAAAGTTAAGATGACTAAACCTTTGGTGCCAACGCAAAATATCATCAATGCTGGTTGCTTTGAAAACACTAATAAGAGCAGTAGCAAATACAAGTAGAAAAATCTTATCCTCTCCCATTTGAGTAGAATAGAGCAATTTCAAACTTTTCATAAATTATTCATTTATGATCATCAAAGACAACTAAATAGCCCATCTTCATTAACTGATCCACACTAATAAGATTTTGAGCCAAACCAGGAACATACGTTACATCATACAACAATTTCTTTCCAAATTTTGTAAAAACAACAATGGTACCTATACCACAATGGTACCCATACATCATGCAACAATGGTCCTCTGCCTCTTCCATGAAATGATCTGCTATGATTGCGACTAGAATTTCCATGACTCGCTGATTCATTTGAGGTTTTCTTCAAATCAAGCTTTGATTGAAAAGCTTGCTGAAAAGAAGTCTCTCTTGTTCATTCGTTGCTTATGTGCTTGGAGAGATCCCATTAACTCTTGTAAAGAGTATTTTCATATATTTTTTGACTCTTCAATTGTTGCAACAACATGTTTAAATTTGGAAGGAAGACTTTGCAGCACCCTCTCAACAACCTTTTGGTCTGTTAGTTTTTCTCCAAATTCCATAATTTGATTCACAATCAAAAGAACTCCTGAGAAGAATTCTTGAATGGATTTTGAAAAATTCATCCGCAAATTCTCAAACTCTCTGTGCATAGTTTGCATCTTCACTCTAACAACCTTATCTGCACCTTGATATTCTTCTTCAAGTACTTCCTAAGCCTTCTTTGAAGTTGTGGTTGTCATAACACGATGAAAAATGGCTTCATCTAATGCCTATTGAATTAGAAATAAAGCCTTAGCATCCTTCATTTGCCATTCTTTCAGCTCATTTCATTTAATAGTGATTATCCCTTCGTCCATATATGCAAAAATCATCGAGACCATTTTCAACTAAATCCCATAAATCATAGGATATAAATAAAGTCGTCATCTTTATACAGCAGAACTGGTTGTTGAGGCCAGTAAAAATTGGAAGGTTTTGAGATGAGCTTAGATTGACACTGGTATAAGTCATTTTGCAGCAAGGCTCTGATACCAAACTGTTAAAATATGAACAAACCACATAAAAAAAAACATAGCACATAAAAATTTAGGAAGAGGAACTTTTATTGATTTTGAAGAAAAACTCACTGACATCTCTACAAAACAACAACAGACACTTTAAATAGACAAACCTATAGTGTTTCTTGCAGATTTTTTAATCACTACCACCAAATCTTAGTGAAGCATAATAACAAACACTTAGTGGGCAGTATTTCCACAACCTTAAAATCTACAATAGATAACAACCAATTCCTAAACTATAATGATAACAATAAAACAGAAAAAGACAAGTCAAAAAACACATGTTTAATACTTAAATTAACCTAACAAAGGTTATAATATCGTCCACCAGTAAAAGGGTTGGAAACATGAAAGATGGTCAGGCATACTAACATATTCATAACAAAGTTTTTCAATTTAGTAATAGCATAACTTTCACTTTATTTATTCCTATTCATCAGTAATTTAACCATCTATAAACAACCTAGGACTTTATTTTTTAAGAGCCTAATTATGTGTTCTTTAAGAACATAATTAAGTGTGGAAACAGTTATATATATTCCATCTTAGAACACTACGCATGACTAACAGTTACATGGAGACTTAAAAATATACTTAATAAAATTTAGTCAACAAAAGTCTTTGTTGAAAAATGAATAATTTTATTAAAGGACTCAATCTAGTAATAACCTTCCTGTGATAAATCTATTCCCTACGCCCCATTCGTCGATGAAGATGCATTATTAAGACCGTACATTATATGGTAAATGAAAAAAATAGAAACTGTTAAACCATTCTTGCCATGCAAACATCAAGCAACTATGAGCATACAGATAGATGTTTCATTCACTTGGGTTCTATTATAGTAATAAATCTAACTATTAAAAACCTAGTGTTATAGTAGATCTTAAGGGTAATATAGTATAAAACCAAAAATAAGTCCCTAGTTTGTCAGAAAATCTTTTCTAAACCTATGATACCTAATTTAGAAAACAAGTTAGTAATCCATGTTTAGTAAATTAAAAGCACAAAATCCACATCAAAAAGAAGAAAGGTGGTTTCATACAATGAAGTATATGATATAATTCTAAGTTTGTATAATAAACTAGTAATGTTTTAAAATTTTTTTTCATATATGTTCTTTAATCTGAATATAATAAAATAACTATCTAGTTAGTTATTGCATATGTAGGGTGAAACAATCAAGTGATGTCCATCAAATATGCACGAAAAATTAAGTTGTCAAATGTGTTTAAACTGAAGAAAGTCAAATAATATATTTTTTATTATATGTGGAGAAGAACTTTCCCTTCTAACATTTTTATAATCCTTTGTTTACATATAAAAAAAAACTTAATAACAATTTAAAAGGCGACCAACTTATAGCAATTTCATTTTGACAGGAATAGTCTCCCAATTAATATTTGATCTTGGCCTTGCAAACCAGAATGTTAACTTCAAAATATTGAAGGAATTCTTTGCTTTGTAATGATTCGAAATTTAAAGAAATCTTTTGAAATTACTTATTAAGATCTAAAACAGGTTGACTAGGAGAAAAAAAGAAGACACCAACATATCATTTAAACAACTATTTCCATCCTTAAAAAGGCAAATTAGAGTTGTGTTTTCGTGTTAAAATTATTCTGCAAGCTGCAAAAAATATTGCGAGATTCCTTATAAAACATGTAAAGAGAATTGAAAGTTTCCTTGTGCAATATGTAAAAGTAACTACCACTGACACTAGTCAGCTAAAGGAAGGTGGACAAGTGGCATAACTCTTTCTTAGATTTAATAACAGAAAATAAAGGTATCATGTCATAATGAAAAAAATACTTTCACAAACCATAAAACAATCCATCTTCCTTATTCTTATCATAATATACAAGGGAGCTTTTCCCATGCATTACACCATATGGAGAATGCACAATCTTCCCTGTAACCAAACAAAGGTCCAAAACTCATAACGTAACTAGATGTTCAAATAGCTTTGTTCTGGAAAATTATTAAGTTGTTATTTACTCTCATTGATAGCAGTACAAGACATTGCTTTGATTTGTCAATACACAAATAACCATAAAGCTTTTACATGTCTATGGTACTCACCTCCAAAAGTCTTCCCAATGTATTGGAGACCCATACACAAAGCAAATAAAGGGACTATATGTCCAAGTTCTAGAACAGTCTGTAGTGATATTCCAAAATCTTGGAGTGCCCTAAAAAAAGAAATAGACGCCATTTCCAATTCGTTTCTTAGCTCGGATTAACTTTGAAAATTCCTAGTGAATAAGACACATTAACCACTGCAAAAAATTTACCCTACATCAATAACATTACACTAACCTGGACCTGCGGATATTAGCACTCCTCTCAGATTTTTTTGGCTAAAAAAGAAAGGAAAAGTTACACAAGTACCCATTAATAATAAGCCACATGTAGCTATATCAAGGCATAAAATACTAGATTACTGCATATAAACCGCAGAAGTTATGAATGCTTACTCTTTCAACTCCTCGACAGTTAACTCATCATTCCGATAAACCTCAAAATAGCATCCAAGCTCTCCCATATGCTGCATAAACATAAGGAATTAGAATTACACTTCAGAAAATAGAGGGGGAGGATAATCGCAACAAATACAACAATCATGTTAAATCATTTGCAAAGTGCAAGTGTTGAGAATATCATGCAAAGCAGAAAATGGTTTAGAGAATTAGAGGCCTTAACGTTGATAAAATGCAGTCTCAAGTAGCTAATGCAATACAATTCACTACAACTTGATAAACAAGCTAGGAGTAAGCTATAAAAATGAATTTGGTTTCTTTAATTAGGAGTTCATTCATAATTTTAAATAAAACATAATTAATTAGTGAGTCATTTAGATGTTCAAAAGAATCTATAAATCCATTTCCACGGCTTTGTGACTTGTAAAAACTATTATATGACACTAAAGTGAAAAAGAAAAAGGAATAAACATCACAAATAAGAAACAAAATACTTTTTAATTTTCCTATGCTGATGCTTCTTTATAAGAAAAACTACTGAGAATCATAATCGTAGTAGTCTATGATTGCTATATGAAAAATACTCAAATCGGTATATAATGAGGAAGCTTAAACTAACATATTCATTGTATCCAAACAACTTATGGGATTGAAATTTCAATTTTGAGAGAAATACACAAGAACAAGGACCCAATTAGTCGCATAAAACCAAGAAAAGTAGAAAATTTAATATGATAAAAGTAAAATAGACAAAAAAGGAAAAAATATAAAATATAAAACAAACTAATCTAACAAAGATTGTAAGTAAAACAGTAATAATTGTCAATGACAACTATGGGTTCCTTCTTAACCTCTGTATCATTGAATACCAGAGAATGCGAATTCAATTCCTAGATGAAGCTAAACACTTTGCAAAAAAATTATTTTCCCTATTCACAAAAAAGCTCAAATATGATAATCAAACAACAAAACAAAGGATAGAAAAATAAATCACATAACCAGATAACAAGTTTAACATTAAAAAAAGGTAAAATGGTAGGATAAAGAAAGTCACCTGAGGGAAATGAGATTGCAGAGAGGTGAGTTGAAGGTGGGATAGGATGAGTTTTGAAGGAAAATGAGGCTCTCGTTTGCAGCAAAAGAGTAGATTGAGATGGTAAGAAAGCCATTCTTTAGGATCTTCATCAAATTGTAAAAGTTCCATTATTTTCTTCTAAACAACATGCCATGAAAATACTAATTTGGCTATGCAACAGATAGGTTGAGCATCATACCATACCTATGAATCCATAAACTAGAAAAACAATAAGTGTAAGGAAAAAACTGTAATTTATGAGCAAACACATTAAGCCATAAGGTTAGCTTATAGCAAAAGTAGACTTCTTCTTTCCAGCTCCCTCTCAAACATATTACAAAGAAAGCAAAATCCTTAAGAACATAAATTCATCAACCTAATAAACAAACATAGTTTTCCTCCTGGGAGAAATTATTTAAAAATATATACCCTACATAAAATAAGGGACTCAATTTGAAACTTTATTTTAATCACTACATTTTTAAGACAATACAATAAGCATAACATAATTTCAAACTGCTTTGTACTTAACATACATAATGAAAAATAAACCAGATATGAAGGTAAAACAAAATGATAAAAAGATGTAAGAAAATTTAGACTTGTTAAAAAAAAACTATAGGTCTAATTTTGAACCTTAGGAACTAAGATAATCTCAACAATAAATCTTGGGACCCAATTCATTTATGAACATTATCTAAGAAAAACTGAACAAGCCTTAAGCTTTGAAGGTGTGGAAATTAAAAAAATAATATCAAGTGGCCCAACTGTCATGAGAGAAGCGTACTTCTGAAAACATAAGTTCAAGCATTAAGAAATGTTGGAAGGTGTGTTGAGATCTTACCTCTCAAACTTGATAAGTCCCTTTCTCTTATGCTTACTTTACAGGTCCACCTTGTGCTCTAATGGCTCCAAGTAGCTCGAATTTTCCCTTTCTCAATGTTGTGAGTAGCTATCGGGGTTACTCACTCTAATTCACACCCTAAATCTCAAGCCTTGTGAATGGTGTCTCAAAGCGATAAGAATATGAGGGAGAAATTAATGTTTTTAAGAGAGCCTTAAGTATGGGATGGAGGTGCTCTTGCATGCATTCTCTCTTTTGTAACTTATGCAGAGAAATATAAAAGAGTTAGACATTCCCACAAGTACCACTTACTTGTTAGCTTTGTCTTTCTTGTAAGACTAAGCTTACTTATCTACTTTGGTTTTCTTGTGCCAATGTGGACACATTATATTATTTTTCTACATCTCCCACTTGTATATATTGGAAACAACATATGCTCCATTAGCAATAAATGCTTGAGAAAGAACAACACTTGCCTATTCGTAGCAACAAATGCTTTGTTCGTAGCTACTCATGTTTTATTTCTCAACCTCAAATATTTTTTTTCACTATCATATAGGAAGTGGAGTGCGTGACCATACGAGAAAGGTACCAGTGAGGATCGTTACATTAAGTCACTATCAAACTAACGTAACATCACGTACTATCTCTTTATACTCCAAATCATTTCTAATCATACTATATTTTGCATCTCTAATCCCTCTTTTCACAAAAAGCTATGCAAAATACTATACTATATTAGTACTTATGGTTACCATATAGACAACTAATGCCTATCGACAACTAATGTCTTTTTAACCACCTAGGCAATGAGTCACAATTGATTTGTGTCATGTCAAAATGATTTTTCCTTAGACACGCATGTCAATCCATGAAGTCTTAGTTACTTTCCTAGTCATACCTCACTAGACAGCATCATCCTTGGCCCTTGGATAATATGCTAAATTAGCAACACCAGTTCCTAACTTCATAACATAAGTTAAAGTTCCAAAGGGTATTAGGTGGACTAGAAGTCTACAGGGCTCACACAATGATGAAGAAGGGACCTATTCATCACTCCCTTATTCGATCGTCTCAAGCATATGCAGTATTATGCTCTAAAGATTTATTATGCTCTAAATAAAACCATATGGAACATGGACCAGTCACTCCAAAAAGGGATCAACTTGAGCCGCCATAAACTCTCATTTGACTTCATACAGGCCACATAAATACACTTTCCATGTTTAACTAAACAAGTCTCATCTTAGCACTTAACTAAGGTGACATAAAAACTTCTTAATCACGCTACAGTAATTAAGGAGATTGCCTATCATTTTATACCTTGCAATACTTTATCTCATCTCACTCACTATCATGGCATTGGGGCGATGTTCTCATGTGAAAGAGCAACATCAAACCTGGTGAATATTTTTAGATATGTACTAGTTTCAATTAAATCTTAATTTACTATACAAATTCATACAAGATTAAAATGAAAAACATTTTTCATTAATGCATAAGTAAATGTACAAATACATCAAATCCTTAACAAACCTAAACCCCTAATGCACTTTTGAAAAAAATTTATAACAATGGGTTTAGTTAAAGGATTAGCTATCATATCTCTCATAGAGACACGCTTAGGACCATATGTCCTTATACAATGATATCACAGACAAAGTGGTAATGAGTATCTATGTGCTTTGTCTTCCTATGATACTTCGGGTCCTTTGTATAGGCAATTATAGCTACATAGGCAATTGCAGCTGTGTTGCCATAATAGATAACTGTGACCTCACAAAGATGGCCATTAATGTTGAGGCTCCTAAAAACTCTCCTCAACCATATCACCTTTTGCATTGTTTAGGTACATGTAACATACTCAGACTCCATCATAGATAATGAGATGCACAATTATTTCTTATTACACTAAGAAATGGCTCCTCTTTCAAGAATGATCGCATATCTTGATGTGGACTTTCACTCGTCTCTATTAACAGATCCATTGGCATCACTATATCCAACCAATTTAAGGCTCCTAACATGATAGCATAAAGTTATGTTAGTGATTGCTCTTAGATATTTAAGTATCCTTTTGAATGCTGCATAACGCGTAGGTTTAGGACTACTTTGATATTTACCAACCATCCCAACTGCAGAGCATATGTTAAGTCGAGTATACAACATAACGTACATTAGACTACCAATAGTGCTTGCATATTGGACCTTAGCCATTTGTTGTTTTCTACCTCTATATTAGGACATTAATCCATGCTTAGTTATAGGCATTCTCTATTGAAGTGTCAATAAGTTTGCAATTATGCATATGGAAACATTCCAAGATCCTATTAATATAAGTTTCTTGAGACAAACTCAGAAATCTCTTAAAATGATCCCTTGAGATCTTAATCCCAAGAACATAATCTGTTTCACCCATGTCTTTCGTTTCAAAAGTAGAGGATAGCCACTATCATTCCTAGCTATCAAAATATCATCTATATATAAAGAGAGTATAAGAAACACATTCTCTTGTCTATTTATGTATACACAATTGTTCTCTTCAATCATTGCAAAATCTACCAATGTAATGGCTTGATAAAATCTAAGATACCATTGCCTAGATGATTGCTTCAAGCCATAAATGGAATGTCTCAAGCGACACACTTTATGCTCTTGTCCCTTTGCTCGAAACCTAATGGGTTAATCCATACAGATCTCTTCATTTATTTCTCCATTCAGAAATTCCATTTTAACATCCATTTGGAATAAATAAAAATCCAAATGTGCAATAATAGCTAGGATAAGGCAAAGAGACACAAATCTCACCACAAGAGAAAATGTCTCATTATAGTCCACACTCTATTTCTAGGTGTAACCTTTTATCACTAATCAAGCCTTATACTTATCAATTGATCCATCTTCCCTATGCTTAACCTTTAAGAGCCACTTGTTTCTAATGATTTTACACCTAATAGGTAAATCGAATAAGTCCCATACGTGATTTTTAGCCACGGATTCCATCTCGTCTTCCAATGTTACAAACCACTTACTTGAAATTGGTGATTTCATTTCTTCTTCAGAAAAAGAAGGTTCATCAGCATCCACAAAAATGCTTAAGAAGGACTCACCTTCTATTTCAAAGTATCTACGCGGAAGATTTCTGTATTGGCTTCTACGTAATTTTGGTGACTAAGACTCATATTTTATGCTCCCACTGATGTCAATAGTCATCGGAATAGATTGTGAATCCAAATCCACTTGAAACACTTGGTCTTGATGTTCCTCTAACTCATAGAACTCAAGAATTTGTTTGATCTCACCAATACTAGGGAAATCATCCTCCAAAAAATCCATATCTTGGGACTTATCCTCATTGAGGCCTCCATGATGTTCACCACACATCATATAGCCCTTAGAATGCTAACAATATCTAATAAACACACATTTGTTAGCTCTAGAGCCTCACTTCTCAAACTTATGAGAAGAATGGTGAACATAACTAGCAGATCCTGATGGCTTTAAGCCTTCCAAATTAGGATTATCTCCATTCCATAATTCATATGGAGTAGTAAGGACAGACTTAGTAGGAACTCAGTTAAGGATATATGCTGCAATCATAAGGGCTTCCCCTAAAACTTAATTGAGAGGTTGGCTTGAGCCATCATCGACCCAACTATGTCCAACAGAGTTCAACTCCTTCTCTCTATAATCCCATTTTGTTGCTAAGTTCTAAGAATCGTTAACTGTCAACATATTTCCTTATTCTCACAAATTTCTAGGAAGAGTCTTAATGCTCCTCTCTTTCTAATTTTCAACCTCAACTACAAAGTGTTTGAAACAATACAAAGCTTTTGAACATTGAGGCAACATAAATACTAAGCCATATCGTGAGTAATCCTCTATGAATGTGGTGAAGTAAGTTATGCCATTACATGCTCTCGCATTCATAGGCCCACAAATATCAGAGTGGATCATCTCTGGAGGATGCGAAGCCTGCTTAGCCTTACCAAAAGCTTTCTACTAGCTTTCCCATCGAGACAAGGCTCATAAGTAGGAAGACTCACTTTAGCAAGAGAGTCTAATAACCCTCCTCTAGCCAATCTGGACATTTTATTTTATCCAATATGTCCTAATTGAGCATGCCAGTTAATAGACTAACATTTAATATCAATAGAATAAGAAGAAGCAACATGAGGAAAATATTTATGAGATTTAGATATATCTTCTAAATCCCTCATAAATTAACTCTTACAAAAGTGCCCATGACCATAAAGGGTATCATCAAGATAAATCGGCACACCATTCTTACTAACAAGAAAAGAAAAACCCAAGTTGGTTATACTAGCAAAGTAAGTTGGTAGGTTCCTATACCAAGGACCTTCTCCTCTGCTTCATTTCCCATTGTTACAAAATGTTTACCTGTTGATAATCGATGGTAATATATAAATCCTACATACTTCCAGGTCATATGTTTTATCGCTCTTGTATCTACAATCCAATCACAAAGAGAATGAGCAAAAAATGCTTGTGTGAAAACAAAGGCATGTACAAAAGAAGGCAAGTAAAACAGACCTCGCTTGCCTCAGTACACTCCTAAGCAAAGTATCCCTTCTTTCTACAATTGAAACATATAAGTTTGGTTGTATTCTTCTTACCCTCAGATTTTCCTCCATGATGTTTAGTGACTTGCCCTTCTGGAGGCCTTTGGTTTTTATTTTTTCCCTTCTGACATTTAGGACCATCACCTTTGTGCCCATTTTGTGCAACTAACATAGTGACACGGTGGTTTACATTTCTACGGTCTGCCTCAAACTCCAAATGGCGAGAAATGTCATCAAAGGTCTTATTGGCCTCGTCATGAGTAAGGACCAACTTCACTTGTCTACATAAGGACTCAAGAAGTGACCTAATGATAACTAGAACCTACTGGTCATTTGTGAGATCATAACCTGCTACCTTGTTTTCTCTAATAATGGAGGACATCACCTTAATATGTTTAGTCATGCTATGCTTAAGGTTTGTCATGTATTGATTGAACTTAAGCGTTAAGGCATAAAGTCTTGTGGCTATTGTCCCTCTATATTTTAAGCGCAATTATTCCCACATCTCCATGGTAGTTGGGTAGTTCTCAAACTCCCTAATAAGGTCATCGTACATGCAAGCTAACAACATAAAGCACGCACTTTTATCCTTCCTTTTCCAAATTGCATAAACCTCATGGTCACGGTAATGTTGGGCCAAATTCCCAATCTTGGGAGGGCTCGTTTTGGTGGTTAGATGGTCAAGCAACTCATGCTTATTGAGAAGGTACTGAACCTTCCTATACCAGATATCATAGATTTTTTACCATCAAGTTTCTCTCCCTTGGTTATCTTAGTAATCGAACTCTTGGTTGCCATTTAATTACATTATTACATAGGTTTAATTATGACACATATCTATTTACACTAATCTCAATTAGTTAGCTCAACTACAACCTACATTATTAATTTGAAATTTTTGCAAACTTGCTAGTAATCATCACTAATAACATAAGCAGTATTAAGTGCCTAATTGTATTTAGCCCATTGATTAATTAATTATATTATGGGTAACACATCCACTAGATATAGCATCAACCAATCATGCATGCATTAGTGAGTCTCACTGTAAGAGTCCATTGATATTTTAGTGCCTAATGTCCAAAATAAAATTATATACTTAGAATTAGTGTGAAAATTCATCCCCTTACAAAGCCTCAATATTAATGATACAAAGCATTAATAATTACCATGTAAATCTTATTACATCTTTTTAATAAAAAAATATTAAATGGGGATGTCACATCTTCTTCCTTGTATAGAAAATTGGTTTGGAAAACATACATCATATAACATAGGTACTAATTTAAAATATCAATGTATCTTCATTTAATTTATATACTTTGGCATTAATTAACAATTAGTCACATAGACAAATAATTAACCAATATTTTCCTAACATAAATAATAATCATTTGACACAGAAATGAAATAAATTATAAAATACAACTCTAACATATATGTAATGCATGATAAATTCATGAATATAATACACAATTATTAAGTATGAAAACCCAAGTTAATACCCAAAAAATTATTTCGCTTATATAATTAAGTAAAAATTCAAATTAGGCTAACAAATAAATCAAAATTTGAAAAATTTTAATAAACAACCCTCTGGGGTGGTTTCATATGCCCCTAAGGTGCATCTGAGATGTGACTATGTGGCTGCAAAAAACCTAAAATTTTCAGAAATTGTAGTGTTTCGTGGCCACGAAACATTTTGGGCTATTGTTTCAATCATTTTATCTTCGATTCGAGCATATAATATACCATTGGAAAGATAATGTGACAAGGAACATATCTATATACATATCTCATGCAAAATAGTATTGTAATAGTTCAAAAACGGGTTTAAACTTTCAAGAAACACATGTCGTGGATGAACAAAATCATATTACGCCCAAATTTTCTAGAATTTTAGAATTTCATGGCCACTATTGTTAGATCCTAATTTCAGAACCCAAACATTCGAACAAATTTGACGGAAAATAGTACTTGCCCTCAACTATACCAAACCTATTTTGGGGACATTTGAATAACCGTCATTATGGGTATCAGATTTGGGTGTTCTTTGGGGTAGCTTAAAAGAAGACTTCATGATCTACCACTTTCATGAAGACCTTGAAAAAAGAATCTATTGTCTGAAGAGTCAACATGGACCAAACAATGGTATTAGATGAATAGTAAATAGAGGTAGAAGTCTCAATCATAAAAGCATAAAGAAGATGAAACAAAAAATAGACGAAGCGAAGAAGGCAGGAAAAGAAAAAGAACAGACGAAGCGAAGAGGGAAGACGAAACAAAAGCAAAGTCTTAAGATGATGCGGGGTCAACTTAAGATGAAGCAAAGTCTTAAGATGATGCGGGGGTCAACTTGAGATGAAGCAAGGTCTTAAGACGATGTGGGGTTAACTTAAGACAAAGCAAAGTCTTAAGACGATGCAGGGTTAACTTAAGACGAAGTATGGTCTTAAGAATATAAGGGGTTAACTTAAGATGAAACAAAGTCTTAAGACGATGCAGGGTTAACTTAAGACGAAGCAAGGTCTTAAGATAATGCGGGGTTAACTTAAGACGAAGCAAGGTCTTAAGACGATGCGGGGTCAACTTAAGACAAAGCAAAGTCTTAAGACAAAGTAGGGTCAACTTAAGACGAATAGCATCATCACAGATAATATGACGTCATTTCAAACGATATGTCTTTATAGATGATACATCTTTACAGACGATGCATCTCTTAAGATGAATGATGTCATCAAATATGATATGACATCATTACAAACGATACATCTTTATAGATGATGCATCCTTATAGATGAAATGACATCATCACAGACAATGTGACGTCATCACAGGCGATACGTCTTTACAGATGATACATCTTTCCCCTTTATAAAGACCATAACTTTTGAATCCGAAGTCCAAAGTTTCTATACTATATATCGATGGAAAGCTGGACAATTAAAATACGACTTTCCAGAGGACAACTTTAACTAATTTAGCCTCAATTACTCTAGTTTCCTTTAGAAGTTAGCACGCAATTTCTACACCTATGAAAGTCTTAGACCAAGAACTGAACATCTACCAAAGAAACATGCACATACACCTAGGGACTTTGCAGTTTCATTATTTAACTCATTTGCTTAAGCAACAGAAACTCATACATCACTTAACTACATCAATTCACTTTGAACAAGGGCTTAATCCCAAAATACAACATATACAGGACGCTCGATGTTTAGATGCTTATGAAGCTATCCCAAAAGTGAACAAACTAACTTAGGGACAAAAACTACTATCTTGGAATTTTGCCCAAATTCCTTGCAAGGAATCACTTATCTTCTTGATCTACACCTGAGGAGGGACTAATGGAGTGAGCTACACAGCTCAGTGGCTAATATATATATAGCCATTGGCTATTGGCCACATATTCAAGAATATGTATATGTATGTTTAGCAATACTAGCATTTGTACTTTATTCAAGCAATTTAAACATTGATCAACACAACTCAAACTTAATACACAGCATAAACTTCAACCATTAAACATAACACTTTAATATGCACCATACTTGAACATCTAAAGATGCAATGCAGAACAATTGGCTCGAGGGTTCCGTGAACAAAACAGAGAAACCGAAGTTGCCCAATTACACAATAACTATAAATACATTACCCACCTAATAGGTTTACGGAAATCCAAATCAAGCTTGCCTTTCCCCGTGCTCTTAGGTAGGATTCCCTTGGTTTCCTAACATAACCAAGGCTCCATTTAAAACCAACATTCAAATAAATTTATAAACTTCAGAAAAATCATAGAATCATAAAAAACACAAATGAAACTCAAATCTACCCTACCCACAGTCCATTTAGGTTAGAAAACTTATGATCTAGTTTAGAAGCCCTAAAATCAATTAGGTTCTCCTAATCCATCTTCTTCCTACAAAACCTCTTTGCTCTCTATCTCCTTATCTTCAATACAACCCATTTCTTTAATAAAGCAAGAAAAAGATGATTAACCTACCTTAACAAACTTGATTTCTCTTCTCTT
>JANSVA010000009.1:18155700-18166353 GCA_025504915.1 Erythroxylum reticulatum
ATAATAACCACACCCAATAACAGCTTGATTAAATCAGGAAATTGAAAGCACCCAAGACATAGCATGGTGCACCAGTATATTTGCAGTGAAGTTTCAAACAACTAAAAGTCCTCACAAGAGTCACAACAACATATATGGCACATGATCATATTACCCTACAAAAACCAAGACTTTCTCATCAACTTATTTAAACTGAAGTAAATGAGGAGGAAGGAACAACAATTTACTTTGATGAGAGTCAAAAATGTTAAGTACAGCACCCAAATGAGTGCCATTTTCTGCAAGTAGATCATTCTTCTAAAAACAACATCAAGAACCATTCTAATCAGATAAACCTCTCTAACATCCCACCATCAACAGAACCAAGCTGAAAGAACTGTCAAAGATCTAAGCAACTCCTCATTTGACCTAAATTCCATCAGCTATACTATTCTTTGAACTTAAATCTCTCCCCATTATTGCTTCTCTAATTTTGCTGAAAAGAACCATTCATATTTAACATCACCAGCCAGCAACTCACTGGCCCTTTGATTTGTGACATCGATTTCACTAACAACATCTCCAATCAAACCAACCCACTTACTGCTCTCCGCCAGTGAAACCAAAGAAACCAACTTTTTGACTACCAAACGCTCAACTTTATCTTTCGTCACCACAATTCTCGCATCGTTAAAAGGCCTCCAACACTTGTTGGAAGCGAAGCCGACACACTTCTCCTTCGCAGACGACATGCATTCTTCCATCTCTCGCTCCTCGCACCTCTCTCTCTCCTTCAAGTCCTCCAATTTCGCTCCTCCAATCAGATTGCGCCACCATGGAGGCTTACATTTTTCCGATGCCCCAATGGCGCAGCCAACCCTCGCACCACCTTCGCACTGATCAGTGATTTTAGACTGGCAAGCCTTGTATGCCGATGCCCATGAGTCTGGGCTCCTGAAAGCAAGGACGTGTGCATCGGACGAAGGTGAGTCGCGGTAGCTGGTGGGAATGGGCCCGCGAATGAGGGGAATTGGATGGTTGAATTTGATGGTGGTGGAGGACGGTGAGTAGTCGTTGAGGTTCTGCAGCTCAGAGGGATTCATAATTTAAGGTTTTAGGATTGACTTTTTTTACTCGTCTTTTCTGCCCCCGTTAGCTTTCGGTAACACCTCAAAGAGCCTCCTAAGCTTACCTACAACGTCCAAAAAGTGTCCTTTTCAAATCCAACGCCTCAAATATACCCAAAAGTGTGATTTCATTTTCAACAAAAACCGCAAAACCCTGAATCCCAATTTCCCCTTTACAGCACGAATGCACGGCACACACACAGAGCTTCATTGGCTCCAAATTCCACGAATTTTCACGAAGAGACAAAAGAATCAACACCAAATTCGAATCAAACAAACCACCAGTCCCAAACAGAAACCCTGAAAAATGAAGATGGTCTACTGCACAATATGAGAAAAGAAGTTAATCGACGACTGATATTATCTCTGCTGTGCGTGAGTTAGAGCTAAGTGAACACGGGAACCAAAACTGACGACGGCGGTGACCGTTGCCGTTAGTCTCAACTTAATAAAGGGTTTTGTGCTTACACATTCTTCGCTTGAAGTTTTGGCCTTCATTTGGGTTCTACTCTTAGTTGGTCCTCAAGTGGGAGGAGGGGGTAAAATCAACAGAACTGCATCGATAAGTTCGTAGACGGTTAATAATTTCTTCGTCCGCATCGTTTATTGGTTCCGTATTTGATCCAATCATGTGACTTGCTATACATGATTCGTAGTTCTAGTCTTGCTAGGCCCTGACACCGTTGACTAATTAGGGATATCAATTTTAATCTGACTTAATTTTGGCCTGGTTAATCAAGTCATAGGTAGGTCATGGACTAAAATTGTTTAGCTTTATTGAACTATGGGTTGAGATCAGGTCTAGCATAGGTTAATCCGACCAAGCCTGTGGCCTGGTTGATCAAGTTATAGGTGGGACACGAACTAAACTTGGTCGGCCCAACTGGACCACAGGTCAAGATTAGGTCTAGCATAGGTTAGCCCGACCAAGTTCATGGCCTGATTGAAACAATAAAAATGATGTCATTTTGTAATTTTTTAAAAATAAAGTAAGGATGGGTTGGATTAGGGCACTAGCAGGCCAACTCCGCCCCGCAAGCCACCCAGATTGAGATCAGATTAGGTCAGATCCAACTCGGCCCATTAACAGCTCTACTTGCCATAAATAATATGCAAATAAGTGGAAATATACTTAAAGAGGACAGAAGTGGGATAAGGTAATAAACTCTTAAGAGCTTTTTAACTACTAAAAAAGGTAAATTTTATGTCATTGACACTAATAAGATTAATCTTGCATTTGAAAAATATGATATTGATCTAAAAAATTTCGGAAGAATTTATTATTCATAACACTTACCTTGAAAATAACTCCTATTGGATAGTCCAAAAAGTATATAACAAAAGAAATTTTAAAAACAGTTGAGTTGCTTACTTCAAAAGTAAAGGAGATATATTTCAAAATTCAAGGTCATAATAAAAGGGTCAAGTTTTTAGGACTTTACTATCACTAACAATGAAAATCTAAATTTGGTATAAATAAGAAAAAGTTCCTAATAAACAGCCAAGTAAGATGATTCAAAAGTCTTGAAAATTCTAAGTCAATAAGCTTTTCAGAGAAGTCTTCAAAACGATTCAACCAATCCATAAACCTAGACTTCCGAGACACAAAATACTAAAGATGTCCTTAAGATATTTACTACAAAAACTAGTCAATAGACGAAGGCCAAAAAAATCAGAAAACTTAAAGCAAAAGAAGACATGCTTTCTCTTTCCTTAAGTTCAGATAAATAGAAGAAAATCTAAAGTTGGACAAACCATACATACATAAAATGTTACAAGGGAAAGTTGAAGAGGCATCTCCTCAAGTTCAGTCAACACTTTACAAAAGAGAAGGAAGTTCAAACTGGGTTTGCTATTAACAAGGTAAAAAATAAATTGATTTATCAAAACTTAAATAAATTCGACATGTTCTTCTTTAAAAATAGGACCTCTTAAAGAAGCGTAACTATTTATCAACTCATAATAAGATGAACATGTAAAAGAGAGATTTTACTTACCAAAAAACATAAACTAGAGATTTCTTCAATTAAGCAAACAAAATCTTCCCTAATTGCAAGTAGCCTAGTTTAAAAGAGAATATCTTTTAATGAAATTGAACCGTAATCAAAAGGAAAGATAAAGGAGTTGCACGAAGGACTCCAAAATTTCAGAATTACAGATACAAGGATGGGTTGATACTCGATAGAATTCTTAGAAAAGGGCTATTAACTATAGAAGGTCCTGCCTCTTCCAAGTTGAATGATACGATGGATATAATACATCTACCTATTTAGCCCAATAATCTAATTTTAGGCCACAATTTTAAAGATTCGAATACTTGAAGTAAAGCAAATTCTAGAGAAATTTTGACTTACTTTCCCCAAATAGGAGAGTGATAGGTAAGAAGAATCAATAGATTAAGGAATCCCAATAATGAGAGGTAGACCATATTTATGGTCAAAATAAGGAAAGCCTTTTATAGGTTTAAAAACAAATTTTCAAATGCTAGAATTGGTGGTTAAAAAAGAGAAATAGAGTTTGAGAATTCTTTCACTTGATTCTTATGAAAGTAAGAAAAGGCTCATATAAAATAGGAACTATTTCAAACTCAACAGTTGCCGAAAAGAAGTGAAGTTAAAAGAAATCGAATGATTTTTTTAGGAAAGCACCATAATTATAAACATACATTGATGACATTTAGTTCAGTAGAGATCGTTGAAGAAGAGGAAGAAGCATGTTAGGAAGAAGCCATGGTTGTACCAAGAAGAAAATATTTAAGTCAAAAAATAGGATAAAGAGTAATTAAGAATTGAGGTGCAAAGTGAAAAAGTAACGAGGAGATTTTATAATGAAAAAGTGGTCGAATCTTAAAGGAATAACAAGAGTTTGAAATTTAAAGAGATTTTCTATCTTCTGTAACAAATAAAGAAATAGAGATTTCAAATTTAAAAGATCTTAATGCAATCTTTGGATCTAATGTTTCTTATCTATAAAAGATTGTTTAGAATTTAGTAGAATCCTCATAGAAAACATTAATTCGCCTAACTCAAGAAATTAGTTTGGAATTTAGGATGACATTTAAAGTCTAGCTCATAGAAGACTATGGAATTTTCTATGTCATACATTTGGTTTGCTTAACCAAACACATGCAAGGGTAATCATTGATAACCTAAAATAAATTAGTCCATTTGGCCAAAAATCCATTCAGCCAAATGAAGTTAGCCCAAAAAATTGAAGGCTAAAAAATGTTTAGCTAAATAATTCTTAGGCAATAAAAAATGAAGGAAATGAGAAGAAATATGTTGAATTTGTAGAAGTCTAGGATCTAGAAGTTGAGAAAATGGTGGGAGGTAGTTAATAAAAACATGGCTAAATAGGCGGAAGTTAAGAAGTTATTTGAGGCTGAAATCTAAAATATAGATGTTAAGGAGATAAGGACAATTGCTTAGCTAAAATATAGGAAACTGGATAGTTATAACAAAAAAATACTTAAGGATAACAAGATAATAAATTCGCCAGTATTTAGACAATGAAGAGTGCAAACACCATATACAAAAACACAATCTTTAGACAATGCTCAAGAGAAAAACAACTCCAAACACACTTTATTACTATTTTCCAACTTTCTTTACATTGTGTATTAATTTTTATTCCAAATTCCATTTGTAGCTCACATTTTTCTTTTTCCTTAAATCAAATAATTTCTTTTTCCTACATATTTTAGCATTTTGGTAGCTTAGAATTTCATTTTTTTAAGTTTTTCAAAGCTTATTTATATCGTTACTAAGAAGTCAAGTACAAATTTTGAAAGAATTTCTATTTGGCATGCTTGAAATCTAGGTTAACACTAAACGATTAGTAGTTCTTTATGTAAGTTAAGCTATGGGTTTGCACAATAAAGATTCTAATGCTCATAAATTTAGAAGGGTGGTATAGGTAATTTGTTATCTTGTTCTGTGAGCAAGTGAATTATGACTTGTACTATATTTCTCTTTATTATTAATTCATTTTAATTTTTTCATAAAAATTATTTCATCACAAATTTCTCTTCTTTGAATACTTTAGAGGTCGTTTGATTTATTGTTATGTTTCTTTTGTGGTTTTTAGTTTAAATTTTCTATTTTTATACAAAAACAAAATTATATTTGGTTGTTAATATAAATGTAGTTAATTTTTTATTATTGATAATAATTATGTACAAAATAAAACTTAAATGTAAATTATTTTATAAATTAATTTATTTTAAATCTCTTATATAATATTTATTGACAAATTATCAGTAAAAGTTATTATAGTTTATTAAAATAAATAACTTAAGGGTCGTTTGGTTTCACTGATATGTTCTTGTTGCGGTTTTTAGTTTTTGTTTTTAATAAAAACAAAAACACATTTGGTTGTTAATATCTAACAATCACATATTAAAAAATTTTAAATATAAATTATTTTATAAATAATTTAATTTAATTTAATTTTAATGGCTTATATAATATTTATTAATAAATTTAATAAAATGATTATAATATATTGTATTTTTGTTAAAAATAAAAATCTATTTAATTGAGATTTGTAATAAAAGAACTAAAAAGAAAATATGTTTAGTTGAAATTTGTAATAAAAATAAAAACGAAAATATTTTTGGTTTTATTATCCAATTTTGTATTTTTAAATTTTACTATTAGATGTTAATATTAAATTCTAACTTAATTATTTTAATATATCAAATTGTATTCGTAAATTAATTAATTCTCATTATAGTTATAAAATGTATGAATATTATATAATTAAAGAAATCTACACATCAATTGTTTATAATAAAATGATATAAATTATACAAATTACATTAAGTCATTCTAATTAAATAAGATGTCCATCATACTACAAACCTTAAACCTTAAACCACATCTTACCTCCTAAAGCTTAGATATCACATGATGAATGTTTCACTACTGCTGATGATAATTCATTCAAGATTGAGCTTATCACCAAAAGAAAAATAGGGATAAGATTTTTTCTTGTTTGTGTTGTGTGGACTAAAGTTCTTGGCAATTATCTACCTAACCCAGATGTCATAATTAGTATGGATGTTTCAAAACATAATAGTAGTATCATTTACAAAATGAAACATAAATTCATTATAACTAATATGATCATTTCACATTTCTCTATTAATTTCATCTTGCTTTCGAGACATACTTTTAAGTTATGCTGGAGTGATATTATACTCCACTTGAGAACTTGCACCTTCATTTACACTTTCTTTAATATGCTCTTCATTTTTAACACAACTATCAAATAGTTCTTTGCTTTTTCCATGCATTCTAATATAATTATGCACAACACATCAAGCAGTAGTGATGTATTTTATTTCTTCATATCATAACTCGACATATTTGAAAGTATAAGGAATCTTGCTTTTAGAATGTCAAAATATCTTTTAATAATATTTCTTATTAAAGAATTCATATAGTTAAACAATTATTATGGATCTTGATGTCTTTCTCATCCTCTATAATCTCAAAAATGATATCTCTCATTTCAATATGGTGAAAGAAATCCAAGCATATTGGTGCAGTTTGAATCTACCAAATAGAACTTACATAACATATAAAGAACATAATATTACAAAAAGCTATTAAAATTAATTACAATTAATATATTTATTTTAAATAATGTAATACCTTATGGAAGTATAAGAAATTGATTTGCTAGATTTTTTACAGTTTCTAAAAGAACTCAAGAGTCAAAACAAAATGGATGAGTGAAAAATAGGAAGGACTAGTTGTATAAAGTGAAGGAAAGTGAAATTTATTTTCTTGGATTTTCTACACCTTCTCCTACTTCTGATCACTCTAATGTTGAGTATGATCATGCTATCAAACTAATTAGAGAAAAGTAACAAGCCTTTAAACATGATGGACAAAGGATTAATCAGGAGTTTTGTGAAGTCAAAAAGATAGTTATAGAGTAAGGAAGTCATTAATGTTGCACAAAGACAAAGTTAGCTTTTAGAATTAGCAAGTCTAGTAAGCCAAAAAGGATAAGGTGTCATGTATTAACCAATAGGGTGAAATTCGGTCTTTTAACGTGGACCAGCTTTGAATGTCCTTGCTTTGCTAACGTTTGGCTAGTTTTAAGGGGATCTTTGAACTTTTAATTATGAATGTTAATCTTGAACTAATGTTATTTTATTTTAAGAATTTACTCTCATTTTTTAATCCCCATCCTTTTAAGAAAAGTAGGTATACTTCCCATTGAAAAAATGCCTATGAGGCTCACCTTCTAAACTACATAACCAATAGGCATCACTGCTTAAAATTATATAAATTATAAATGGTCCTTCCTAATTTGTAGACTGTTTACCCTATTCTCTATCTTTTATCCCAAGTGGTTGGATCAACTTCCACACTAGATCCCTTTCCTGGAATTCTTGCCAACGAATTCTTTTACTATAAAATTTTGCCACCTTTGAAGGAGAGCCATGAATTTATGCATCATATGCATAACAAGATAGTGGAAGTGTCGGAATCTAAATTCCAACCCTACGACATCCCCAAAAATCTAGAATCTTAAATGCATGCATACACAGATTATAAGAACATGAAATTTTAACACATGTAACTTTGATAATGCTCCTCCTTTCTTTAATCTTCTTCTTGTTTGGCTTGTAGAAAACACCAAACACCTTCCTTGATCACTCAAGAACACGCAAAGATGAAGAAAAGCAGTGTGTAAGAGTGGTTAGAGCATCAATCAAGATAAGTTCAAGTAGATGCTCAAATGGAGAGATAGATTAAAATTATGTTGCATGCAATTAAATTCATGAAACAATTGCATAAATTGCATGAACAAGTCTCAAGACCACTTCTCTCTAACTCCAGAACACTTCTGGACCCCGTATCGTCTCACTTAAATGTATTTTTAAGTTATTAGTTCATGTGTACGTAAGTGAAGAACTCACTTATGCATCATCTGTCATGCCTTCGCTCAGAATCGTGGCCTACTTCAATGACAGCCATGCATACTTTGTTTTTTATCCAATCTTTTATATATCCTGGTTCCTCTTCAAATGAAAAAGATGAAACAATTGAAAAATAATATGCTTCTGGTTCAGAAGAAGAAGAAGAAGAAAAATGAAAAGAAAAGAAAGAAGAAAGTGAAGAGGAAGCAGAAGAAGAGACTTTCAGTAAGGAGGAGTTACTGAAAAATGTGAGATTCCATTTACCTATTCTCTCCCTACCCATTCTTACTCCAAAAACTTTCGTAATTCCTAAACCTGGTCCCAAAGAGAAGAAAGTGCTTGAAGTGCACTGGGAAATAAATGATGATAGTTTAAATGAAGAATCTTCTCTGTTGGAAAGAAGACCATGGACCAGAGGAATTGCTACAAAACAAGCTCCACAAAAAGAAATTGTTGAGTAGAAGAAAAAGAAAAGGAAGAATCAAAGAAAACAAAAAGGGAAGAAATAAGAAAAAACAAATAGGCTTTGACTGAAAAAAATTAAGGATGTCATTATAAGGAATGAGCTATTCCTCGAAGAGGCTTTATTCGAAAAATCCCTAAGGCCAAATGAACAAAATTGAAGAAACTAACCATTCTTTAGAAGGGAGAGGCTTCGACACCAATGAAGTTATTCTAGTTAATAGAGACTGAAGAAAGATACAAGATGTGCTACAAAAAGAGAAAGGTGATAGCTAAACGCATATTCACCCCCCCAATTTATTCAATGATATAGGTATTCCCATCACTCTCTATTTTCTAGCTATTGGTTGAGAGAATTTATTAAGCTTGGATGAAACTGTGTGTGCAAACTGGTCAAATGTTTTTACACACATATGAGAAAGGAATAAATTGATAGGAAGCTGGCAATCATCTCTTAGGTATGCGATTGCTAGATTCTAGTTACAGAGGAAATCTTAGGAAACATTTTGACTGTAGTTTTTGAAGGTAGGACAGTTCTTCCTTGTCATAAGTGGGGCATTGCTGACATTGATCTAAGAGAAGTAGTGAACTTAATTTGTATTAATACTGAAAATGCCTTTGAAGGGAGATCCTGGTACAGACACTTGGACCTTCTACTAAGATGTCTTACATCCATTTTGGCTACCTCCATTTTTCTAAGGAGTAGTTCAGTTGAGATGTGTAGTCTCCTTGATACATATGTGGTTTACAATTTGTTAAAGGGCAATAAGATGAATCTCCCGGTAATGGTCTTGAAGTTCATGGTAGACAAGGGAATTCACAAGAGCACAACTAGTGATCTACCTTATGGAATGTTGTTGACTAACATTGTTGCATATTTTGGAGTGTTGCTTGATAACCTGAATTGGTATGAACCAACAAAGTCTCATTGTTCCATTCCTTACCAATTTAGTTACAAGATGAAGGACAACGTGTGGGTTGAAAAGAAGTCAGAAAGAGCTGCAGGAATCTTGAGTCCAACCCCACAAAAGTCAGCCCCTATTTCACTCCAAAGTACAAATGACATGATCTTGTAACAATTGAGGGACCTTTGCTTTAATCAGGAACAAATACACAATAAATTGACAACCTCCAAAACCAAGTGCTGGATTTGCAAATTCTCCTTAGGAAAAATCCTCACTGATTGTATCAATTGATTTTTTTTCCTTCTTATTTCATTCTGTTTTATTTCACTTCCTCGTACTCTTTTTTTAATAATGACAAAAAGGGAGAGCTTATGTGGATATATTTTTTGCATATTTCTGCATATAAGATGATATATTTCTTAATGCATATTTCTCAATGCTGCCTCAATTATATATGTGATTGATTATGCTATTGAACTTGTGAAAATTTGTGATATTAAGAGACAGACTCCTTCTAATCATGTCTAAACATATAAAAGTCACAGGTACCTTTCGAAATCATCTCTTATCTCTTTGAATTTTGAAAAATAATGTATTATTGTTTGTCATCATAAAAAATGGGGATATTATTAGCTCAAGGTTTATTTTAATGATAACTATATAATTTTTTAAAATTCAAATTGAATTTATTTCCTTGTATAGGTAACGATGCATTTTCTCAAAAGGAAATAAAATCATAAGATAAACGCTTCCTTTCTTGCAGGAACTTTCATTATGAACTTACCTTATTAGAAATGATTTATCCAAAAGGATCCTACTAATTATGAAGGTAGTATATTAGCTTCATGATCATTAGAAGAATTTTAGCAAGATAAACGTCAAAATTATTTAGATTCAAATTGATCCAATTGACATATGATGTAAGTGAAGCAACGACTAATATAGGAAATGCCTATTTAAGGAATAGACAATGCAAATGTGAATAACGACTAAATGATACAAAAGCTTGCGAAGTTATATTGTCGAAATTCATCAAAAGCATATACATTCTTAAAGTGATATATTTGTAAAAATTCTCTTGTATAGAAAGTGAAATTCTATTGAGAGAGATTATTGAAGCTTATATCGAGCAAACCTCAATTTTATTTGAGAGCTTGTAGAGGCTAGTGAAACACTATTACTGTGGAAGGTTGATCGGGAAACAGAGTTTACCATTGATCTAGTTCTAGGGGTTGCTTCTATA
>JANSVA010000009.1:18166363-18196351 GCA_025504915.1 Erythroxylum reticulatum
TTTTTGAAAAATATTAACTTGTGAGCTTGGAGAGGCTCGTCAAATTACTACTTGATTTTATAGTGAAATACTCAAGTTGGATGCTTAGAAACTGGACATAGGCTTGAATTGTAAGTCGAACTAGTATAAATCGATTGCATCCTTTTTCTCTTCTCTCTCCTTATCTTTTATATTTCTGGATTATATTATGTGTGTGTTTTTTCCAACAAGAAGCTCCTTCACTTTTATAATAGATCCCTTATGTTTTTAACTTGTTGACAGTTCTTTTCATTTTAACATGCGCCTTCTTTTTATTGTTTTCAACAGGATTTATACTTTAGCAGGCTCCTGTCGTTTAATAAGCTACCATCATCTTACAGGCTCCTATCGTTTTAATTTTTAATAGGCTCCTGTTTTTATACGAATTGAAAGTAACTTGCCAAAGAAAAAGTTTTTATACAAAATTCATTTTCCTTTTGCGTGTATTTGTTGTATCATAATCTATTTGTAACTAACCTAAAAGAGAGGTGAAATTAAAAAAATTGAAGAGGTAGGTGGGTGAAAATATTCTTTTAAAATTTTTTAATCTTCTAAGAGAGAGTCAAATATGAATTTTATCAAATAATTTTTATCTTTCAATTGAATAAGTAATTTAATGATTAACATAATTATTTCTTATCATGAAACTCGATTTGTTTTATAATAAAACGAATATTATTTGTCAACATTATACTATTGTTGTTGATCTTGATTTTTTAAAATTTTAAAAAAATCAACCTAGTAAAAATATTCTTAAGTTTTTATAAATTTTCTAAATTCCAGTTAAGTTTTCAAGCGTTTATGTTGTCAATAAATACATTTTTACTTCTTCAGTGTTAATTTTTAAACTTTAAACTTTTAAACATGCGATTTGAATTTACCTTAAAAGATGATACAACACAATATTTAGTGAGATATAATAGAAAGGTACCGTTTAACGAGTAAGAATTTTGGAAAAAGTAAGCACGTTCATTTCAAACAAGAAAATGTTAGTAAATAGGTAGGCTTTTTAATGAGTTCCCGTTTGCGAGGTAATAAAATACCTTTTTACTCTACCAACATGGTCTCCAAATCAATATACATATTTTTTATTAATTCATTTCATAGAGTTGTAATTTAACTTACTTTATAGATGATGCTTCCTGTTCCTGGGCAAGTAACCCTTAGTCCAGTAGTACAACAACAAGTGTAGGCTTGTATACTTGATATTGCTCAAATTAAGTATTTAAGGTTTAAATAAAGATTAAATAAAATTAAAGAATTTAAAATATAATTTAAAAAATTGTCATTATATATCGAAAATTTTAAAGTTTAATAAAAAAGTTGTTAAATGAAAATTTATTTATTTATTTTAGTTTCTAAGAATTTATTAGTTTACAAAAATTTACCGATTAATTAATAAATTGATTAATTTTTTATAACAAAAATTGTTAGAGCAAATCGAATTAAAAGATTAAATAGTTTAAGGTTTTTATTGTTGAATCAACTAAATCCGTTGAACTTTTTAACCACTTATGTTACTTTACTCTCTAATTATTCTTTTATTTTGTAATTTACCAATTATATGTTTCTTACGATTATTAAGTATGTGTAAATATAAAAACAATCGAAATGCTTTGGTAGGACCTGAGAAATGTCATTAGAAATGCAACGTGTGAACACAAGTTTTCGTTGGTTGCACCGTGTTTAATTTAACGAGATATCATAAACCAAAATTGACTAGGAGTTTCAAATTTGTAATGTATAAAATGGGAGAGAAGCTTCTGTATATTTCTATGTTTTAGGGATAGAAAATCCTGAGCATGAAGTTTGTGCGTTTGACAATTATGATACTTGGGGCAAAATTAAGTTCTCACGCCTTGTGACAGGTTCATTAAATAAATCAATCATGGAGCGTTGGGCTAATAACAGCCAAAGATAATTATGGGATCACATAAGTTTAAGACAAAACAACACCGCTAGTTAGAAATCCCGTTTAAGTGCAGAATATAGAAAAGTATAGTAATACGCAGCCTATCTTAATTAGCAGAGGTTGTTTATGATTAGGCAATTTATATATAATGTTTAATCAAACAAAATAAGTTTTTATGAATTGAAGTTAATATGTACGTGCCCCATCTTGTTAACTAGCCAGCTTCTTGTTTCATGTGAAAGTTTTAGCTATTTGACGAGGTCTGAGAAATATGGCGATCAAACATCGATAGCTTTTCCAACAACACGGGGAAAGAATGAACGGTCATGCTATTTCTGACGTTAAAGTTGCAACAAAAGGGTGTTGGAATTTCAATTCAATATGTTTATAAAGTTTCATTTTCTCAAGGGTCGCATTCTAGAAAATTTCCACATTTTGAATGGACTTGTCAGTTTGCAAGCGTGTTTGACTATTTCCTTCTCCGCCCTGCGCCATTAAATATGCCTGCTCGTGTATGAGTTCCATCCTGTCTTAAAGCCTCAAACTTCAATATTTCTTTCTTCTCCTGAAGTTTACGCATGGCAACTTCTCTTACTGAAGACCAGATTGCGGATTTCCGTGAAGCCTTCTGTTTGATTGACAAGGACTCAGATGGTATGTTGCCTATTTGGTCTGTCTGCTCTTGCTATTGACATTTTCATTGATTTCTAGTTCTGCTACGGTTTGTAGTAGTAGAATCTCAAGAAGATAAGTCTGTAGTTTCATTCCAGTTTGAATGGTAGTAGTTTGGTGTTTAGTGTTGCTAGTGGGTGATAATTAAGGCGGCCTTCCGTTAACATTGAACACCCACATCTACTTTTAGGAGACAGAAAGTATAAATGAAATGATACAGAAACATGAATGCCTAGATGTTGCAGATTGTTTTCTTGACCAAGTTCTTCGGAACACATGTAGGACTTATTACAATGGAAGAACTGACAGCAGTAATCCAATCATTGGAAGGACACCCCACAAAGGAAGAAATTCGCGACATGATGAGTGAAATTGCTGATGATGGGGACGGGACGGTAGACGTGGAGAAATTTTTAAATATCATGGGAAGAAAAGTGAAGGTAAGAAAAGGAAGGTGTTTGCAGTGTTCCTGTGCGTCTTGTCTCCAAAATTCTGGACTGAATCCAACTCCTGATTGCAGGAAAATGTTGCAGAGGAGCTAAAAGAAGCTTTCAAAGTATTTGACAGAAACCAAGATGGATATATATCGGCAAACGAGGTAAAAGATATTGATTGGGAAATGTGAAACAACAAGTGTTTTCGCATAGTGTCGCATTTCTGACAACTAATGATTTTATTGTGTGTGTTGCATTGCAGCTAAGACAAGTGATGATAAACCTAGGAGAGAGATTGACAGATGAAGAGGCGGAACAGATGATAAGAGAGGCTGATTTAGATGGTGATGGTCTGGTTAGTTACGAGGAATTTGCAAGGATGATGATGGCATACTGATTTATTTATTTCATAAATAACAATTATCTTCTGTTGATTAACCCAGGATTGTGCTTGTAAATGGTCTTAGGACAAGATTTAAATGGCTTTAGGACAAGATTTTCTTCGTCTGTCAGCCTGATTTCGAAAATTATGTCATACTCAGTTATGAATTGATAAAGGCAAATTCAAGGACAACACCGCACGCCGCAAAAGAGAAACATATACCTACCATACAAACTAGTTGTTTACTTCAGCTTAGCAACTCCACCTACTGTGAGCCTGTGCTGGTGTAGAATGAAATGAAAGCTGACCTTCACCTTCCCAACTTCTCCTATAATTCACATCCACGAAGCTAACAGTTTGGCTTGATTCAACTCCTATTGCCTAATTGGTGAATTGGAATCTATCTTTATATCTAAATAATAGCTAAAATACACTCTACTTGAAAGTTCCAAAATTGTATCAGGGGACCTAGATTTTTACTTTCTAATCACAAATAAAATCTACAAAAAATTAAAAGGCGTTACTTATTAAATATGAATCAATATCACATATTTCTTTTATAAAATAATATTAATGATAAAACAAATTACATTTTTTGTTTAATTACAAACAAACATACCTAATAATTTATAAATTATAATTATTAAATAAGAAATTTAGTAATACAACAACATAAATAACTAATAATAAGCTATCAACACCAAAATTAGAAATTTCATCTTAGTAAGAAAATTTAACCGAGTGCAGGAGACTTTTTAGTAAGACAAAAAAAGTATCAGTAGAGACAAAAGCTAGGATTGGTAACAAATCGAGTTGGATCGGGCTTTCTTAAACTGGTTCATATTACCCAAATCCGAGTTTGATTGGGTTTCAAATAAACCAAATTTCTGATAGCTTGAATCACTCAGCTCTCAACTGGGTCAACCGGATCTGACTTGGTCCATAAAAGCTTCGATCCTTTTTAATATTATTCCAAGTTTTAATATCGAAAATAAGTGACTCATAATAGTGAGAAAACAAGGTGATCGGCAGCAGGTGTGATAATAGAGAGACTAAGCGCAGCTAGGACGTAAAGAGACAAAAAGGGCAGTTGAGAGACGAAGAAAGTAGATTGGGCTAGAATCAACACTGCGAGAGAGGAGATTGGGCTAGAATCAACACTGCGGGAGACGATATTCAGTCATAGCATCATTTTATTTATGTGACGTTATTTTGTATAAGATTGATGTTCAAATCGAGTTTTCAGGTCGGACTAAACTTGAGTCCTTCAGCCGAACCTATCAAAAACTCGTCACTTAAAAGTTAGAAAGCGAGGAGATCACCTTCCAGACGTGAAGATACAAAAATGTGGTAATTTTTTCTATATGCTAATTTTGGGCAATTAGATGCAAACAATTAGGACAATACATAAAAATCAATCCCAAAACCTAAAATCATGAACCCCTTTGAATTGCAGAACTTCAGCGACTACTCACCATCTTCAACTGTCGTCGTTGTTGTCAGTTTTGATTCTCAAGTTCACTTAGATCTAGCTCGCGCATAACCGAGGCAATGTTTTAGTCATCGACAAGCTTTTCTTTGGTCAAATTCTATAGTTGACCATCTTCATTTTACTATGGATTTCTAGGGGTTTGGTTTGTGAATGGTAATTTGTTTGCTTCAAATTTGTGTTGATTCTTTTATCACTTCAGTGAAAATTAATCGAATTTTGAGCAAATGAAACTCTCATTTTATTGTGCGTTCATAACACAAAGGAAAATTTTGAGGTTTACGGTTTTGCAAATTTTGTTGAAAATGAATTTGTTAAATATAATACGAACTTTATTTATCGGTTCAAGATCAACTATGATTATATAGACATAGATAATGTGAAAAAAGTATAGTTAATTACGAAAAAAAACATAATTTTTTTATTAATTTATTAATTATAATTTTAACTTTAAAAAATAGTAATAAATTGTTCAAACCTTTATTTTTTTAATTCTGGTCTGAACTTCAGAAAGTAACCATAAAATACTCAAAATTTCAATTTTTTTTTCAATTATAGCCTGATGTTTGAGTTTTCATTTAATTTATTGACGTAATTTTGCCACGTGTTTTAAAAATCTTAGCTATTAATACACGTAAGCCAAATTTAACACAATAAATAAAAATTAATAGAATGACTTCGTTTAATCACACAATTAAAACAATATAGTTGTTTAAAAATGATCTAGATCAGATTACGCTAGTATTGATAAGGTACTATTTTTTTAATTGAATTTTGATCTACTTAATTATATCACTTTATTATCTTTGTACTAGATCGTATTTTAATTGTTAACCATAATCTTTGAAAAATTATAATTAATAGATGTCCAAAAGGAATAAAATTTCAACATTATATTGATTAAACAATATTAACCATTATATCATATATAAAAAAATAATTAAAATGGTCAACCTTTATCAAATATTTGGTTCAAAGAGAATGAAAGCCTATCATTATGTTTTATGAGGATTTTAGTACTAAAACGTATCAAAAATTTGTGTCTTATACGACATAGATCCAATACAACTACATATATCTAGTGAGCTTATTGACATAAATAAGAATACAAAGTGTGACAAACAATAATGGTCCGTATATGATTGATAATCCTCTATATTTTATTTGTTGTTGAAAACAATCTCTCTACTAGTTAGGGATAATGTTGCATATTATTGAACCTCCTTAAACCTCGCATATAAGCGAAATTTATATTGAGTGTTGTTATTGTTGTTGTTATATATTTCATTTGTTGTTTTCAATTTCTCTAAATTTTTTGCTAAACTATAATGAAAAAATTTGTCCACTATTTTTGAAGAAATTTTAATGTGATGTTTTCACTTCTTAAAAATTGAAATCATTTAGGGTTTCAATAATAATATTGTTGTTATTTATAGAAAAGGTGGTTGCAATATAAATAATCTATATTAGTAGAAATGGAAGATGATAGTGTTACTAAAAAAACATAAATGTTATTTTGTACTGAGCATTGTATCAAATATGTCGAGAAATACTTGCAAGTAGAATACCTTATACATAAAGATAAGATCCTCTGTATAAACAGTAGTGAAGAGTACACATGATCAACTTTTGTGATTATATCACATGTGGCGTACATTTTGCAATATACAACAGTAGATTAACCATATGATCTATTAAAACAACATTTATTTCCTTTATTTCAAATTAATTGTAAGCAAATTCACTTAATATGAATTTAAATATTTTTAAAATAAAAACTTAATTATTACTAATAAACATTCAAAAAATTAAAGTAATTGCGAGAATTTGGCAAATTGAAAAGAATACAAAGAGTTTTTTTATTTAATTCAAACTTTTATTGAGTTTCATAATATGAAATAATTTTAACTAAAATATTAATGATTAAATTATTTATTCAAGATAAAAATAAACATTTTTATTAACTCTCTTTTATAAATATCTCCACCCTCGTGCCTATCTTTTTTTTTTTTTTAAATCTCAAATTTCCTCACTCTAATTCTTCATTTTGAATACCCATCAGCGAAGACACGGGCCTCAGGCCCACAGAACTAGAACTTGGAATCGTGTACAGGAAGTCACAGGTTTAGATCAAAGACTAACTAATTTTACCAATAAGAGACCACTGTTCAAACGTGGCAGACAAAGAAATTATTAAAACGTTTTGCTATCTTAATGACGCAATACCTCAGATTCTACCCTCCTCCCACTTTAATAGCAGTAAAGGCCAACACTTTAAAGAGAAGAATGTGGAAGCACAAAACCCTTTATTAAGCGGAGACTAACGGTCGCCGTCACCGCCGCCGTCTTTTTTGGTTACCCAGTTCACTTAGTTCTAACTAGCGCACAGCCAAGGTACTGTTAGTTGTCGACTAGCTTTTCTTTGCTCACATTTTGTAGTTGACCTCTTTATTTTACTATTTTAAGGTGGGATGGGTTTCCAGGGTTTCTGTTTGCGATTGGTGGTTTACTTACTTCGAATTTGTGTTGATTCCTTTGTCACTTCCGTGAAAATTCATCTGATTTGGAGCAAATGAAGCTCTCCACGTGTTGTGCATTCTTGCTGGAAATGAAGAATTAGGGTTTAGGGTTTTGTGGTTTTTGTTTAAAATGAAATCACACTTGTGGGTAGGGTCGATAGTTTGGGTCTGAAAATGACACTTGTTGTTGGACGTTGTAGGTAAGTTTTTAGGAGGCTATTTGAGGTGTTGCGGAAGACTTACACGCAACAAGAGATGAGCAAGAAAAAGAATCCTCTTGTATTCTTGGATGTTTCCATTGATGGGGATCCTGTTGAAAGAATCGTTATTGAGGTAATGCAATGTCATCAACCCAACTCCGTCCTTGATTTAAGGATGCGCTTTTGCGATCTTTTGCCCAAAAAACTGATGTCTGTTGATCAATACGGACATAGAGATGAGCTTAGTTAATTTAAATTTGGCAGCTTTTTGCGGATGTCGCTCCAAAGACAGCAGACAATTTTAGAGTGCTTTGCACTGGTATGTTGAATTTAGTTGATAATTGGAGATGATTGCTTCTGGGCTGTGTGCATGGTTTGATTGATGGCTAATTGCTTTGGTTCTCTATAGGAGAGAGCGGCATTGGAAAAACTACTGGAAAGCCTTTGCACTACAAAGGATCTTTTTTCCATCGGATAATTAGAGGGTTCATGGCTCAAGTATGTAATTTGTCGTGAAATGATATGTGATATAGATGTCTTTTTCTCATTCAGTCCGCTCGGTTGCAATTCATGCCTCGTTTGATCCTGATGGTGAAGGACATAAGGGCTACCGTTGCTATTTCTTTGCTTTCCTTCTTTATTGTGACATTAATTCAAAGTGGCTTGTCTGTTAGGGAGAGCAAATTTTCTTGTTTACATGTGTTACTTAAATCACATAAAGTTGGCCTTTCCGTGGTAAATACATATTGCATTCATTAATTTGGTAAATCAATATTGACTAAAGGCCCACCAGTAAACATAACACTTATTTCCATCATTCCATTATCTTTTCTTCCTCTCAAGTTTTATCCAAACAAAGCATGTCTCTCTGTTATGTTTTAATTGTGCACATAAATATATTTTTTCATATATGTTGGCGTGAGGTGAAAGTTTAGCATATCTGATTAGTAGAATGCGTTGTTTAGTGGATAAACATATGAAGCTTATGGGCGTTTCTAATCATTTCAATTTTTTACTCAATAGGATTCATAAGATATTGAAGTTGGGGACTTGTGATTAACATCTTTTTATTTTATTTTTCGATTGGTAAATTGTTCTCTCTACAAGGATTTGAACCCTTGTAGCGGAGGATGTTACAGACATCCTCTCCCAATGAGCCACAAGGCCATTGGTAGTTCTTTCCATATTTGCACGGTTGAAAATTGTTTTTCTTTTTGTTTCTAAAAAATTATGTTGATATTCTGTAATGACATTGCAGGGTGGTGACTTTTCTAAGGGAGATGGTATGCCTTTTTTGGTCCATATATTTTGATGTTCTACTGATCAATTAATTTTTGGGTTTTACATGCATTCCCATGCCCCGACTTGTAAGTACAACCTTTGATTGGTTTGCAGGCACCGGTGGAGAAAGTATTTACGGAGGCAAATTTGCTGGTAAATCTATTAACATGATTACATATGTGCTTGCCTGATGGATTGTTCTCATGTAATTTTGAAAGTTTAATGTTGCTCTTCCCAGATGAAAATTTCATACAGAAGCATGATGGACCTGGTCTTCTCTCCATGGCAAATAGTGGTCCGAACACGAATGGTTCACAATTCTTCATTACCTTCAAGCGTCAACCTCATCTTGATGGGTATTTGATCTTTGATTGTTTTGCTTGCACACTGGATTGCTGTTTATTTTTTATTCATTAAAATATATTTGGTTCTTTTTTACTAAGATTTTCATATAAACTTTCTTTTTACGAAGATAAAGCTGGGACATTATTGATTTTTTTATACAATCCCATTTGTGAACTTGCTACAGGAAGCATGTTGTCTTTGGGAAGGTGATAAAGGGAATGGATGTTGTGAAGAAAATTGAGCAAGTAGGGTCAGGTGATGGAAAACCTATCCAGTCTGTAAAAATTGTAGATTGTGGTGAAACTTCTGAAAGCAAAATTCAGAATCCTGTTGGAAACGATAAAGGTAAGCTTACAGTATTAGAAATTGGAGATGTTAGTTTTCCTTTTCTAATTGCTTTAGTTTTCCTTTTCTAATTGCTTCGATAGTTTATTTGATCCAGAAAACTAAGTTTAGTTATTAAAAGTGTAAACTTGAAAGAAGTAATTTTATTATATCTTTAGTATGTACAGAGTAGGGCTTTATATACAGAAAGTTGTTAACCTAATATAGAATAGAATCCCTATAATCAAGCTATACATAATTAGGATTATTCCTAGAATCATGCAATAGAATCATAATCCCTAGAATTAAGGGTGTAATCTATAACATTCCCCCTCAAGTTGGAGCATAGATATTAATCATGCCCAACTTGTTACAAATATAGTTGACCCGACCTCCATTCAAAGCTTTTGTAAAAATATCTCCAAGTTGTTCTCTAGTCTTGACATATCTTGTAGAGATTAAGTTTTGTTGGATCTTTTCTCCAACAAAGCATCAATCAATCTCTATGTGTTTAGTTCGCTCATGAAATACAAGATTAGATGCAATATGTAGAGCAGCTTGATTATCACACCAAAGTTTGGCCGATTTTGAGACTTTAAGGCCAATTTCAGAAAGAAGTTGGTATAGCCATATGATCTCACTCGTGGCTTGTGCCATTGTTCGATATTCAGATTCTGCACTTGATCTGGACACAACATTTTGCTTCTTGCTTTTCCATGAGATTAAATTCCCTCCAACAAACACGCCATATCCAGTTGTGGACTTTCTGTCGACTTTTGAATTGGCCCTATCAGCATCCGAAAAGCATTCAATACGAGTGTGCCCATGATTGTTGTATAGTATCCCTAGACTAGGAGCTCCCTTTAGGAAACATATGATCTGCTCTAGGATAGCCCAATGGTGAATAGTTGGAGATGACATAAATTGACTCAGAATGCTAACCGGATATGCAATATCAGGACGAGTCATTGTTAAATAATTTAGTTTTCCATCTATTCTTCTGTATTTCTCGGGATCTTCAAACAAGTCTCCTTCTTTAGAGAGTTGTATATTCGGAGTCATTGGAGTACTGCATGGCTTAACACCCAATTTTCCAGTCTCAGTTAGTAAATTTAGAACGTACTTTCTTTGGGACAGAAAAATACCTTTCTTGCTCTGCGGCACCTCTACTCCTAGAAACTATTTCAAGGGCCTTAAGTCCTTTGTCTGAAATTGGCTGTGAAGAAAAGACTTTAAAGATGAGATGCCCACATGATCACTTCCAGTAATAACAGTATCATCCACATAGACAACAAGAAGAATAATTCCAAATTGAGAATGTCTATAAAAAACAAAGTGATCTGATTTACTCATTCATTCCAAAGGCTTCAATGGCCTAGCTAAATTTTCCAGACCAAGTGTGATGGCTTTGTTTTAAACCATATAGAGATTTTTGAAGATGACAAACTTTACCAGACTCCCCCTGAGCAACAAAACTAGGTGGTTGTGCCATGTATACTTTCTTGTGAAGGTCACCATGGAGAAAAGCGTTTTTGATATCTAACTGATGCAGCGGCCAATCATAAGTACCGGCCAGAGAGATGAATAGGTGAACGGATGTCAATTTGGCTACAGGTGAGAATGTATCAGAATAATCAACACCATAAGTTTGAGTATAGCCTTTTGCAACAAGTCGAACTTTGAGTCGGTCTATTGAGTCATCAGAGTTAACTTTGACTGTGAATACCCATTTACAACCAATCGCCTTTTTACCAATAAGTAATGGTACCAATTCCCAGGTACCATTGGCATCTAAAGCATTCATCTCTTCTATCATAGCATCATGCCCACCAGGGTGAGATAAAGCCTGATGGACATTCTTTGGGATAGTGACAGAATCAAGGGAAGCAATAAAAGAACACAGAAGAAGATAAATGATCATAAGAAACAAATGATGAAATAGGGTAGGTGCACTGATGTTTACCTTTGCGAAGAGCAATTGGGGGATCATCGGGTGATGGATCTGATGGCGAAGAAGAACTGGATATGGGGCCTGTATCAAGATGATCTCATCGTCTAGAGTAGGCAAAATGAAGAGGTGGCGGTTGTGTAGATGTAGCCTTGGTTGTTTGAAAGGTGGCTTCGTAAACAAGCAAATCATCATCAACCTCTGTTCTTAAGACTAAATAGTGAGGAAAGAAAGGAACCTGTTCTAAAAAGGTAACATTAGCTGAAACAAGATGTTTGTTAAGAGTGGGACAATAGCAACGATACCCCTTTTGTAGATGGGTATAGCCACAAAAAACACATTTTATAGACTTGGGGTCTAACTTAGAGATTTGAGGACGTGTGTCCCGAACAAAGCAAGTACTACCAAAAATGCATGGTGGAATATCAAACAAGGGTTTAGAGGGAAAAAGGACAGTTTAAGGTATCTCATCATGAAGGACAGAAGAGCATACGATTAATTAAAAAATATGCTGTGGAGATTGCATCAACCCAAAAGTATTTAGGAACTTTCATTTGAAACAGTAGTGCTCTCGTTTGGCGATTTTTTCTCTCAAACACGCCATTTTGTGAAGGAGTATCAATGCATGAGGATTGGTGTAGAATACCATGTTGGATCATGTAGGACTGAAATGGTGTAGAGAAGTATTCCTTGGCGTTATCACTTCGTAAAGTGCAGATTGAGACATTAAACTGGGTTTTAATCTCAGCACAAAAGGCAGAAAAATGAGAAAATAATCCAGAACCATTTTTCATTTGATAAAGCCAAGTTACATGAGAGAAATCATCAACAAATGTCACAAAATATTGAAACCCAATTTTGGACATTACAGGGTATGGGCCCCAAACATCATAGTGTACTAATTCAAATGGGGAACTAGTCCTTTTATTGATTCGAGGAAAAGAAGATAGACGATGGTGCTTAGCAAACTGCAGGACTCGCAATCTAAAGAAGATACATTATGAAATTGAGGACAAAGTTTCTTCAACAAGGGTAAAGATGGATGTCCTAACTGAGAATGGGCTTGAAATGGGGTCAAGACACTAGGGCAGGCAACGAGTTTAGGTACTGAGACATCCAGAACATAGAGACCTCCTGATTCCACACCTCTACCAATAGTCTTTTTCATCATAAGATCCTGGAAACAATGATCAGGAAAGAATGAGATGCAACAATTTAAGGTACGAGTGAGTTTACTCATAGATAATAAATTAAAGGAGAGTCTAGGTAAATTTAAGATAGATGTTAGGGACAAAGAGGAAGTAGGATAGATAGTGCCAGACCCAATAATAGAGTAAGTGGAGCCGTCAGCTAATCTAACATGAGAAGGAGGTCAGTGTCTAGAAAAAGTAGAAAAGAGGCTAGAATTACTTGTCATATAATCCGAATTGTTTTGCACCACTCAAAATAATTGTGCCCTGTTAATTTTATGTTCTGTAATTCTATACAGCACAGGAATGACATCTGCTACAACTAAACTCTTATTGTCAGCCATAATGAAACTGATAATGGATATACACTAGAAACTTGAGTTGAAAATAAGAGAAGAGAGAACAGTAAAGGTACGAATAGCGCACAGAGGAACAAACGAACCTATTGCACATAAAAGTCCAAAATAGGTTGGACCAAAATCGACAACATCTCCACACAAAAGTCAAGGCAGTGTCTGGACAGTACAAGGGAGTGGCATTTGGGCATGTGTGTGGTGCGTCAGAGCCGGGGGTGTTGTGTCGCTGTCGGTGAGGGTGATCGGAGGTCACCGTGCCACAAGAGACCCAAGAAAAATACCCAAAACTTGTCCACTGGACAGTGAATCTGCACACTGGCAGACCAAAAAAAAAGAAAATTGAAAGAGACCTAAGGCTTTGATACCATGTAAACTTGAAAGAAGTAATTTTATTATGTCTTGAGTATGTAGAGAGTAGGGTTTTATATACAGAAAGTTTTTAGCCTAATATAGAATACAATCCTTATAATCAAGCTATACATAATTAGGATTATTCCTAGAATCATGCAATAGAATCATAATCGCTAGAATTAATGATGTCATCTTTAACATTAAATATGAAAATGTTAAAGGGTTTATAAGTGATAAGGGTCAACTATTCAATTTAAAACATGTTTATTTTAGTTTATACTTATTGATTTAGTATTGAAGTTACTTAGGGAATAATTAAAATCCTTTTAAGTAGGATTTTGATTGAGAGCTCAAAATCTCTATATAGGACTGAGTGTTTCAACTATGAGAGAGTGGAGAGAATTTTCAGGTTATGAATTTGTGAAAGTTGGAGGTTTTCTAATCTATCAGGGATTCTTCTAGTTTAGGATTGTTTCCTAGATACTAGGTGTGATAGTTGATGCTTTAGAGATTGTATTATTGATATGTGAAAAGAAAGACACTTGGAGCAAGCACCCCCTCCTGGTGAAATCCAGGCCTAAATATTACTTCAATTTTCCAAAAATCGTGCCCTTCACTTGCCTACATGGTAGATTCTCCTTTTCCCAACTTGCTCCTACAAACTTAAGTTTTAATAGGCTTAGGTTACTTAGGTAGTATAGGCTGATCAATAGGAGAGGTACTAACAATTCTCTCCACCTCAATAGGCACCTTGTCCTCAAGGTGGGTAGAAGGAAACTGCTCTTTAATGAATTCTGCATCCTCCCAAGTGGCCTTGTCTGCTGGTTTAGATTTCCAACGGACAAGCCACTGTTGAATATTCCTTCCTTTGGACTTGGTGACTCGTGAGGCAAGGATTGCCTCAGGTTCAACCAACTCTGAGGTAGCCATCTCTAACCCTTAAGGAAGATTGTGCTCAATAGCATGAACACTCACTGCCCTTTTTAGCTGGGAAACGTGGAAAACAGGATGTACTTTGGATGTAGGTGGGAGTTGACCTTATCAATGATCCAAAAAGGACCATAATATCTTGCAGAAAGCTTGGGACAAATGTGCCTTGCAATGGTAATTTGTCTATGTGGTCTTAGTTTAACAAAGACCAAGTCTCCCTCCTGAAACTTCAACTCCCTCCTATGAACATCTGCAGTTAATCATAGTTTGTGCACGAAGTAGGTTGTGTTTGAGTTGGCGTAAAGCTTCATCTCTATCTACCAAAGCTAATGCTACTGATTCCACTAGAGTTTCTCCTTGAGAGAAGTGTAGTAAGGTTGGTGGAAGGTGACCATAGACTTCGAAAGGAGTCCTCCCAATTGCTACATGATAGTTAGTATTATACCAATATTCAGCCCAAGACAACCAATGAGATCAATGTTTAGGTTGCTCAGAAGCAAAGCAACGAAGGTAGATTTTTAAACACCTATTAACCACTTCATTTAGCCATCCGTTTGGGGATGGTAGGAAGAACTCATCTTCAATACTGTCCCTTGTAACTTGAATAACTCTTTCCAAAAGTCACTAGTGAAAAGTGGGTCTCTATCACTCAATATGAAGCTAGGAACACAATGCAACTTCACCACAACTCATATAAACACTTGAGCCACTGTTTTAGCCATAAAAGGGTGTTTGAGAAGTAAGAAATGAGCATGCTTTGATAGCTGATCCACTACCACCATTATGACTTCGTACCCTTGGGACTTTGGAAGCCTGTAATGAAATCCATTGAGATTTCATCCCATATCAGCCTGGGAATGGGTAAAGGTTGCAAGAGACCAGCTGCAGATATGGCCATGTATTTATTCTTTTGGCATATGGCACATTCCTGAACAAATTTCTGTATTGACGACTTCATTCCTAGCCAAAACAATACACTAGCCAGCCTCTTGTAGGTCTTTAGGAAACCATAATGTCCCCTAAACGTTGAGGAATGATACTCTTGCAATAATTGGGGAATTAATGTAGACGTAGATGAAAGAACTAACGTGTTCTCATAGAACAACAAGCGTTCCCTTAAATGATAACCAAGTTTTGAGTTAGGATTCTGTACTATAGCTTCGATGAGGGAGTTCAGGTCGGCATTCTCCTTAACTTCCTATCGAAGCACATCCATATCAATCCAAAATGGAGTTGAAATTGTCGTGAATAACAGGTTATCGTCTTCCACTCTAGAGAGGGCATTTGCAGCTCTGTTTTGCTTTCCCGATTTATAGATAACTTCAAGGTCTAAACCCAACAACTTAGCTTGCCAACATTGTTGATCTATTGACGAAATTTGCTGGTCTAACAAATGCTTCAAGCTCTTATGGTTTTTAAAAACTTTGAAATGCTTCCTGGTTAAAAAATGCTTCCAATGCTGAATTGCCATCACTACCACTATCACTTTTTTCTCATAAACGGACTTGGAATAAGTCAATTCGGCAAGTGCTTTGCTAAAATAAGCTAATGTCTTGCATTAGGACAACATCCAAACCTCTCCTTGAAGCTTCACACTTGATGGAAAATTCCTTGGAAAAATCTGGCAAAGCTAGAATGGGTGATGTAGTCATTCTCCTTTTCAATTCCTCAAAAGCCTCTTTGGACTCCTTCCTCCAAATGAACCCACCTTTCTTGGTAAGTTTGGTAAGTGGTTTTGCAATTTTTTCATAATCTTGGACAAATTTTCTATAGTACTCAATGAGTACAAGGAACCATCTCACTCCCTTCACATCCTTAGGAATAGGCCTTTCCAAAATACTCTTGATCTTCAATGGGTCCATAGCTACCCCTTCGCATGATAAGACATGGCCTAAATACTCCATAGATTGCTGTCCGAAAATACATTTCCTTCTATTAGCATACAACTAATTGTTCAGTAGGTGTTGTAACACCCAAGCCAAATGTCGCGTATGTTGATTCCAATCTGAACTGTAAATCAAAATGTCGTCAAAGAAAACTAAAACGAACTTTCGCAACAAAGGTTTGAAAATAGAGTTTATAGTGGATTGAAAGGTAGTGGGTGCATTCATGAGTCCGAAAGGCATAACTCATGAGTTTGAAACCCAGTTTTATGGATATCCTCCTCTCTAACTCTGATATGGTGAAAACTCAACTTCAAACCTACATTCGAAAAGTACTTGGCCCGATGTAACTCCTTTATCAGCTCATCTATTATTGGAATTGGAAACTTTTCGAGCATTGTGAGCTTATTCAAAGCTCTGTAATCAACACACATCGGCCATGACCCATCCTCCTTTTTAACAATAATCACAGGGCTTGAGAAAGGACTGATGCTGGGCCTGATTACTTTCATTTCCAGCAACTCTCTGATATGTCTTTCAATCTCATCCTTGTGATGTTGTGCGTGCCTATAAGGACGAATGCTCACAGGTTCTGCCCCTTCCTTCAAGTTGATCGCGTCGTCATTAGCCCTCTTGGCAGGTAGCTCTTTTATCTCCTAAAAGACTGACTCAAATCTTAACAAAACAGCCTAATTCAGGGTTCCCTTTTCTTCAGATACGAATCCTCCTATTCCTATGGACCACAACAGCCCTTCCACTTCCACTTCCTCGCGCTTGAGTATCTGTTGTAGAGCGTGAGGAGGAGAGTCTTGCATATTAATTCCTTGCAAAATGACTTCCGTTCCCATTTGGTTGAAGGACATACACATCTTCCAATCTACTCTCACCACCCCTAATGTCTCCAACCATGCAACGCCTAGTATTAAATCAGGTCCCCCAATATTGAAAACGGATGCAGCTACACTAAACTCAACTCCATTCATTTCTAGTTTTACCTCCTTACAAACTCGTTGTGAGAAAGATCAATGCCCATCTCCCAATCTTACTCCGAAGGTTTGAGTAGGAGTAATGGAAATTCCCATGGCTTGAACCAACATACTAGACACAAAATTTTGACTAGCTCCACTATGTACGAAAATCAAGATAGACATTTCATTAAGCTTACCCATCAAAGCCATGGATTTCGAAGATGTGGTTTGATCTTTTCGCATTTCTCTGAACTCAACCAAGTTGCATACCAACTCCCAATTCTCTTGATGCTCCTCTTCCTCTGTTGTTCGTGACTTTTTACCATATTATCGTCTGTGTCTCCTTCCCAAACAATCAACTTATACTTCTTGTTTGGACACTGGTGAAGTGGACCAAAGGTTTGGCCACACTTAAAACACAACCCTTTTGCCCTTCTCTCCACAAGCTGTTTATACGACAAATTCCTTGTTCCCCTCCACTTGGTTCCACTATTTATATTTCTGTCTGCCATGGCACCTTGGAATTTGTTGGGCGTTCCCCTTCCTTCACTCCTCATATTAACAAATGTTTTGTTCGAATGACCAAAACGAGGGATAGCTGGTGTGTCCAATTGCGGACCATGTCTAGAAGGTTGGATTCCCGACTTTTTCCTTGGTTCGTTGGTGCGAATTACCCCTTCACTGATCAACTCCCTTTCTACCTTTTGCGCTACAATCAATAATCAATTTTTGGTTTGCGGTTCGTGAGTGCTGGCCCGATTCTTAACCTCTTCCCGTAGACCACCTAGAAAACAGCTTATAAACCAATCTTCTGGGAAATGACTGATTTGTGAGGACAACTGTTCAAACTCGTTGATATATTCATCCATCGAACCCATCTTGGATGATCGCTTTAAGCTGCTCGATGAGATTACCTTCATCCTTCCCACCGTACCGGTCGTATAGAGAACGCTCGAAGTGTTCCCATGTCATGCATGGATCAAGCTCGCATATGGAAACGAACCAATATAACGTAGTACCCTCCATACATATTTGAGCCACAGTAAACGAAGATCAGAAGGGATCTCATGGATCAAAAAATAGGACTCTACACGTGTAACCCATGCAAAAGTATCATCCCCGTGGAACGAAGGGAGATTGACATGTCGTGCTGCGTTCCTATACTCTTCCCACGCACATTCTATTGTCGCATACACCAGTGATTCTCCTGTCGACGAGGCTCTGTCCCTTGAGTACCATTAATCGGTTTTTCACCACCGGAGGAGGAAGAGGCAAGTTGAGTCAACACTGGTGAACCTTTGAGTCCTTCTCCCGTTCTTTGTTTCTTTGGGTTCTTGCCAGTTATTGGCTTGGAATCCTTCCCTCAACTCTGACTGAAGGGGATTTTGGGACTTAGCCAAAGTCTCGTCATTGGCGATCAAAGAACTCAACTGTGTCAGTAAGTCCTTCAGAGTAGCATCGTACGACTTAACCATCCCTTCTTGAGCTGAAAGTGATGATTCTTGTCTCCTAAGAGATGTTTCTATTGCAGAGATTCTAGATTTCATTCGAGTTTGCGTTCAATCTCTGCCCCTCTACACTCTCTCAATGAAAGCACCCGTTGATAGGAGATACTTTAGAGATTGTATTATTGATATGTGAATAGGAAAACAATTGGAGCAAGCTCCCCCTCCTGGTGAAATCCAGGTCTGAATATTACTTCACAATTTTCCAAAAATTGTGCCACTCTCTGCCCCTGTTCAGCTATATAACATTCCCATAACAACTTGCCTACATGGCAGATTCCCCTTTTCCCAACTTGCTCCTACGAACATAAGTTTTATTGGGCTTAGGTAGTATAGGCTGATCAATAGGAGAGGTACTAACAAGGTGTGATGTCTAGTTTCTTATAAATCCTAAATGTAATTTCTTGGGGCTGCTAATTTGAAGGTAACAAAGCTTCATTCAAGCTATTTTTAAAATTTCTTTTTCTTTGATATTATTATAGAAACATTCATATCTAATATATTTTACTTGGTTCTTATTTTTAGCAGATGGTAGCATTTCCATTTGAATTTTCAATTTGCACGGAACTTGTTTATATCCATCATACGTTATTGCTACTCTAACTTCAGAATACATGCTTATATGACATTGCTTTTTTCCAGGAAAGAAGAAGAAACTAGGGAAGGGTTCTCCTGATGATTGTTCTGATGGAAGAATCAGGGGAAGGCAAAAGAAAACCCAGAAAGATACAAGAAAGAAAAGGAGGAGATACTCTACATCTGAGTCATATAGCTCTGATTCTGATTCATCATCCTCAGAATCTGATACGCCTTCGGAATCAGATTCAGACTCTTCTCTATCTGATTCTAGTTCATCTGGTGATGGTAGGCATGGGAAGAAGAGGTCAATAAAAAGAGGTAAGCGGCAACACAGGATAAAATGGAAGGAAAGCAGAAGAAAGAGAAAGAGAGGTCGGCATAATACAGATTCAAGGCGGAAGTCCAAATGGTTTGGTTTATACTTGTTTCAAATGCGATATTATATCCTTGTGTGTATAGTTTTTCCTTTTACTGGATGTAAACTGATTGTTTGTAGGAGTTCTGATAGTTCGAGTGATTCAGAGACTGACAGTGCTAGCAGTAGTAGCAGTTCCGATCATGAAAAAGGTGACCGTGTCCGTGCTCATAGAAACAAAAACTCCACTAAGGCTGATAATAAAATGAGTCAGAATCAAGGTGTGCTTTTTACATTACTTCTATTGTTACCATTTCCTATATTGCACATTTTCCTTTCATGTATGGTTTATCACCTGATTGTTCTTTAACTTCTTGGAAAGTCAGAATTCAAAGACTTCTAGGCAACTAACCCCTTATAAATCTGTTTGAGGCAGTAAGGCTTCAAGTGGCCAAATTTTGAAAGGCTTTGTAAACTTAATATAAGACTGATCTAGATATTTCAGATGTAGGAAAGAAATTATCAAATCATCTGTCAACAAAAGAAGCTGTTGAAGAACCAAAAAGGGAGGAGAAGCTAAAGAACATTGAGCCCAGCTCATCTCAAGAAGAAGGAGAAGTATCTCCAAAAAAGGGCAAGCAATTGAACAATGGAAGTGGTGCAAATTCTAAATCACAGAAAATCCCTGTTAAGCCTTCTCATTCAAATGGCTCAAGCACTTCAAGGTATCTGCTTAATAGATATTATTTAATACATTCATCCTGCATTTCTAATACTTTGTGTGTGTTTATGATTAACAGAAGTGTCTCACCAAGCCCTAAACGAAAGCCAAACAACAGCCGTAGGAGCAGTCTGAGTCCTGAACAGGTTCCACGGACTACAAGATTGAGAGATCGCAGCAGAAGTCCGATGGGTAATACTGCACAAAGAGTACCTGAACATTCTAATAAACATCATGGTCGTGATTTATCAAGAAGCCAATCCCCTAACGGTGTTCCCAAGCGCATTCGGAAAGGGCGTGGCTTCACTGAACAATATTCATTTGCACGTCGATATCGCACCCCTTCTCCAGATCGATCACCTTTGAGGTCCTACCATTATGGTGGAAGGCATAATACTGAAAGGAGTCACAATAGGTAATTCCAATGAGATTTAATTGATGTATAGAAGTGATTTCAATCTCTCAGAATCACCTTTTGCCTCTTTGAAGGTATTCAAGCTACAGAAGTTATCAAGAGCGATCACCTTATAGACGTTATAGAACTTCACCGAGAGGCAGAAGTCCCCACAGGTTTTTGCTCCTTCCATCCCTCTATACTCAATGCATAGTGTCTTAGGTACATCAAAGTGAATGTCAAAATTGTCTTTTAGTTGGTCGCTTTGTTGTGGTATGATTTGGGTAGTCTCCTTGACTTGCCTTCTTCATTACAGTTTAATCTGTTTCTCAATCATCCTTTTACTTATGCTCGAATTTTAATTGGCAATCATTAGTACTACAACCTCATTTATATCTTCACCCCCGAGGTCAAATGATTCCTTTGTTACTAATAGTTTACATGATGTCAACTTAATGCTAGGTGGGCAGTTTTCATTGCACCTTGATATTATGTTTCCGTTTATGGATTACCTGTGTTTCTGCAAAACCGGGCCAAGCTTAATCAATGAATGTACATTTTAACTATAGATATGGAAACAGAAGAAGTCAAAGTAAGAGTGTTTCCCGAAGTCCTAGCAGTTATCGACGCAGGGCTCAAAGCCGGAGCCGGAGCCAAGATAAACGCACCCTCATAAGTGATGGTTTAAAATCTCGATTAGGTCCCCGGGTTGATGAGCAGCGACCTCTTAACAAAGGAAGATTTAGTTCCAGATCAAGCTCAAGGTCTAGGAGTCGTGAATCATCACTTTCTAGATCTCCTGTTTTGGTGCCACCAAAACGTCAGGGAAGAACAATTAGCAGGTCTAGATCAAGCTCATCATCTGGACGTGGGGGATTGGTTTCATATGGCGATGCTAGTCCTGATAGTGGCAGAAAGTAAACTTTTAGAACTGATGTAGGGATACAGTTGGTAGCTCTATGTGCCATCCTTGTTGAACTTAAATTATAGGCCTGAGAACTAAGGCTATATCCTACTTAATGACTGAATAACTGACTCGAATTTTGTTTTGCTGTTACTTGCTCTCAAGTTTGCGACAATGAGGGAAACGGAATCTTCGGAGTTTATGGCTTCCAGAAATTACTTCTTATTTCTCAAGTACTCTTGTGGACTCTTGTGGCAGTAGAACTGTTGATTCGGTTTGTCTTTCCTTTGGTGGGTCATTACACGATATCTTCTTCTACTTATAAAATTCTCTAGCGTATGTTACGGTGTGTTTCATTTATCCTTCGGGACTGAATCTTTTTACCATTTTTTTCCCCAATAAATAATGGAAACTTGTTCAGGACTCCCAAATTAAGGGTTTTGCCACCTGAAACTGAGTAAAATAGCGCTTCCGAGTGCTTACTTTTTTGAAGGGTAAAGAATCGGCTTGGCAGCTACGGGAAGCGCTCGGTGGAATGCATGACCTTTGCGAGACTCGGAAGTCTTAAAAAAACACAAGGATCCTAACTTGGCCTACCTTTGGGTACAATCTGAAATTTGAGCCGTCACCTGGGGACTTGGAACTTTTACGAAGTTGTATCACCTTTTTATACGTTACTCTTATTTAGGTCCGTTTAGGCAAGAGTTCATCCTTTAACGGCTCTTGCAGTGTTTACTTTACACGGTCGGAGAAACAATGTTATAGAAATAATAAAAAAATAAAGACAACAACAAAATAAAAAGATAAGTAAAACTAATCTTTATATTATTTTTCCGAATATAAGAAATACTTTCTTTGACTGAATGAGGCGGCAAAGCTCGAATAAGTTATATATCGACATTCTAACCATTGTTTTGAAATTCAGATCAGACCGGCCGGTTTGACCGACTAGACAGGTGATTGGTCGGCTATCCAGTCCATGTGACCCGTAAAAACCGGTCCCTAATTGAATCAGTGAGAACTGGTAAAAACCGGTCAATTGACTTGTCGAACCGGTCCGATTCGATCACGGGTTCAATAAATTTTTTATTTTTTATTTATTTTTATTATTTTTTAAATATTATTTGGTATTTTTCTATTTTTTAAATATTTTTAATATTATATATAATTAAATATAATTATTGCATAATTATGACGTCATATCGATTTGACCGATGTTTGAACTGGTCGAACCGGTTAAACCAGTGACCAATAAGGCTTCCGATTCGATGACCGATCCAGGTTTCAAAATCTTGATTCTAACTTAAAAGTCAAGTTACGTTTAGAATCTCACTTAAACTGAGCTGCCTAAGATCATGCTAAGATCATATCTATTTTTATCAGATTACATCACGCGGACTAATTGGACACTTCATCTAAATAAGATTCTAACCGATAAGATAAAATCTACAAGATAACAGAGAGATAGAGTTTACATCTAAATAGGAAATTAACATCCTGATCCTCGAAGATCTCCAATATCTTCAGATGTAGAGTCCCTCTGTAACTCTTAACTCCTAGTTGTCACCACATCATCTAAGATCTCCCTATCATCTTTATCGGCTGATAATGTAGTGTGATCTTGTAGAAGTCCACATAGCACACCGGCCTGATCTAATGTTTTCTACAACAAGTTCGCTAGTTGTGGTCCATTCATTTAAGCATGAGTCAAGTTCTTCATGTTCTTAGCCTGAATTGAGTCGATCTCTATAAAGTTCGAGACTCTACCAGAATTCATACCAAGCCTGATCTCACACGCCCATATTTGTGTTAATATTTTCCCCTGCCTCTCTCATGTGTGTAATCTAGCTAACCTTCTTCCTAAGACGCATCGTTAAGGTTAATGAGAACTGCTCCAAAATGTAAGAATCTAACAAACTATCCCTACCAAATAGATTTGACGATGAATACGTAAATGAAGTAACAATGGAAATAAGTGTGCAATAGTAGAGAAGTGCATAGTACGCATCAAAATTATGTGAAATTATATAGCAAATTTGGAGCAAAGTATGAGTCGGTTGAAGGCGGTGTTCTGCAACTGAATACTTGATACTCCCAAAAGCTTCAAATTTCGATAGTAATAACCTTTCCATTGCAGTCACTTTCTCAGTTGCAAAGATATGTTGTCGCCACACGCCCATGAAAACTTTCTACAATTTATAACATGAAATAAAAAATATCTGTCAAGCGGTTCGGATTTTTCTATGATCTAGCTGAATTGAATCTTGATATTAACTTTGGCAAAGGTGTCTGTGTAGCAGTTGAGTTCATGTTTTGTCAAGAGTCAACTCGGTTTTTGTTTACAAGATTGTTGAAATCTTGTAAGAATCATTAATACGAGTTTAATTGTTTCATTCCCTTTTCAATAAATTTGCATTATTAAATTAGGGAAAGGTATAAGAGAGACTTTATCTCAAAAGCTAATTTTTATTTAACTGTGAAACTTCCTTCTTAGAGCTTTCTATTAAGGGACTTTCTCGTAAAATCTCACAATACTTCTTACTTGATGATTGAATTTTTATACCCAAAGGATGATCATACAAGCATTTGGTGAGTAAGCAAATTTAATTACCACTTCTTCCGGTAATAGGAAGTTATCACCTTCTTGTTCACACTTTCTTGGACAAACATGATATTAGAGTGTCCCATACTGACTAAATATGAAAATGTTAAATGATTTATAAGTGATAAGGATCAATTATCCAAATGACTAGTTTTAGTCATTTTGACAGTAGTTAACCCAAGTCCAATTCTTGTTAATAAATTTTATTCTCTACGATTATTAAAAATTCTAATATAGTATCAGAATAGGTTTGGTCCGCAATATTAATTTTCCAGTTGTCGTGTGGATATCCAGTCCAGTTATCACTATGTTTATTTCAAGTGACAATTGGAGGTTCATTCTCAGTTACACTTGAGGGGAATGTTAAGAGTATTCCATACTGACTAATATGAAAATGTTAAATGATTTATAAGTGATAAGAGCTAACTATCCAAATGACTATTTCTAGTCATTCCCACAATGGTTGACTCAAACTCAAATCTTTTAATAAACTCTATACTCTATCTATATTAAAAGTTCTAAAAAGCAGATATTTTATCCTGTTGTCATATCATCACTCCATTTTTCATATTCTTGGAAAGTGCTTCACTTTCATGCTCATTTCTTCCATGTTATTGTGTACTATCACCTTTTGATAAGATTAAGTGCCTTCATTAACTTTCTTGAGTTAAACCTTACGTATGGTCCATCTAAGCATAATCACGACGCAATTTGTTTAATAACTACGTTCACAAATAATCAATACCAACTTTAGGAAAAGCCATTCAGTTTTACCCACGGAAAGGCTCCCTAGTCTAACCTAAATACCTCCACTGACATTGTAATTTAGTGTGACCTAATTGTGCCTATTATCGTCAATCGCATAAGCGATCCTTGTCCACTGTGGAGAATGCAAGCCAACACACGCCATGCTTTCGCCCAAAGTTGAAAATTTTCATCAATTCTTATTTATCATTGCGAACTCCTTCCAATCTTTGTTAGGCCTATTACAAATCCATCATGCCCGTTCTGTCTTTACCTTAGCAAATCACATACGATTATCTACCGAATGTGCAAGTTATTTCGTCAGCCAAGCACTTCTAGCCATTGTGCAAAGATCAATTTACATACTTCCGGGATTGTTGGCGATTGAATGGTAGCATTGCTCATCACTTGTGGCATGGCTCGCTCACTCCAATTTGCTCTGTTCGCTTGTCAACGTTAAATTTTCATGTCAACCTGCGTGCCAAGCATTTGTCTTAATCCTTGCACGATACTGTAAACATTTGGGGTCCAGCAGTAGCCATGGCAAACCAAATGGTTGTGGAAACTAGACTCCGATGCTTTTGTTTGTCCCTGCTCATTGAACGAAATTCTTCCCTAAGAAGTAGCAAATTTATTGTTCTGATTTAATTTTCATCAGATCTCTTCCAACTCCTGTATTAAAATTTTGCCCAAGCTAATTCTTAATTGTATGATGTAGGATACAAATCCAGGTGCCCGGCAAAGGTGATACACTTTTTCTCTTGTGCGCATTCCCACATCAGACAAATGGTTCTCACAAGAAACCTTTTTTTGTTTGTTTGTTCCCCAGTCGAACTTAAATCTATGCAGAACTGGTGCTAAAGCCTCATTGTTCAAAGATAAGCACAATTTGTCCCGATCACTAGTTTATTGTGCTTAATACAGGTTCAGTACTCGTACACTAGACTGGTGAATATACGTACTTCCATATGCATAACAGTGCAAAATTTCACCTACCAACTGCTTTTTGAAGCCATTCTATGTACTCTTTTATTGAACAAGTGATTTTCGAGCCGCTGATATGGATATGTATCTGCTGTTATGGGCTAGCTGTTGAGTTAGCTTCAAAAAACAAAAAAAAAGTAAGAAGAAGATGTATTTAATTTTGTTAACAGATTTTTAATAAGTTGTTAGCTATTTTCTTATTTTTCAGTCTCTTGTTCGAAGTTTATTAATTATAGAATTGTGTACAAATTTCTTATTACAAGAATAAAGAAGGCTCATGAGTCAAGTTGCATATACGGACGGTGCTTTTCAAGCTAAATCACAAATAGAAATGGTGGAAAGAATAAAAAGAAGAAGCATGATTACACTCCTAATAGTTCAGACGACAAGTAATAATATAATGCCATACATACAACAATCTCATCAACCACCAGATAATACTGTAGGTATATCTTGCAATTCACAATCAGATGCAATCACTTCATCCCTGACATTAGAACAAAGGGCAACGTCCTGTATATGAGGACTATAACATCAAAAACTGATTTAGTAGTTGATCTCCAATTGATCAAATGTAATATATCTGCCTTCCTCTTACTATACTCCAAAATCATTCAAGAACATAAATAAATAAGACATCAGGGATGCGTTACCTTGAAAGCAAATAAGAAAATTCAAATAAACACGACAATTTAAAACCAAAAGTTGGTGCAATGAACTTCTATTACTGGTAAAAATACTATAAAAAGAACTATTCCGATGTGTGACATTGTATGACAATTCAAATTCTAGCCAATGTCATCTATGAATGACTATGAGAGTAAAAAGAGTATCTAACCACAGTTTCATTAGGTCACCAAAATTCTATTAAGTTTGAAGGGCACCACTAGTTCGTCCAACATGGATCATCTTATGTAATTTGAAACTACCATCAAAGTAATGCAAATATAAAGCAAACTAGGTAACATTTTACTACCATACTTTTGTTGCAAACTGCAATTTGGGAGGTTCAAAAAGATAGCCATCTATAAAAGGAATCATGGAAGTTAATATCGTTTTTCATGTCCTTCACCCTCAAAATTTAGCCGAAATCCCATTTAACCATTAGTATGCACCAGCTAATGGGTAATGATAGAGAGACATGTTCCTCCTTTAATATACCATAAGAGAGGGCACTTTTATTATTCAATGATTTATCGATCTACTACTACCACTTTAAAGAAAAAGATTAAAAAAAACCAAGAAAAGTATTTATAAGAAAGAAGGATTAATCCATGTGTTTCTAGTTTCCACCATTGCAACTCAAGAAACTAGGCGAGACATATTAAATATGAAAGAAACGGAAATGCAGAATTTTGATCTCATACCTCCTGCCATTGATATTAAGAGATTCAAATGGGTGAGAGGATTCTTCTAAGCTTTTAACAAATTCAATAAGATGGTGTATCAGAAAAATGTCAAGCTTAGGGACCCAATACCCCATTTTATAGAATATATATTCCTTGTTGTCTTCCATCAAAACAACAGAAGGTGGTAGTGAACAGGCGTGAGGTTTCAACAAAAAAGCAACATACATGACCCATCTTAAATGGTGCAACCATTGGGTCCAACGGACAACAGTTCTCCACTTAGGTCGCAGATGTAAGTTAAAAGTCATGAAACCTCTACGCAATGAAAGAAATCAAATGCACGAATCATGGTGATAAGTTCTCTAAAGGTGAGTATTACCTTCCATGTATCACAATGCATCCTATTTCTTATTTCACTTTAACTGATGAATAAACATTTATGTTTATTTTAGGTCCATAATAGTTGTAATTTTCAAAATAAAAATGTGTACATTGGAATGAGAAAACAACAAAATTAGTCAGAGTTTCATGAAAATGCATACAATAAATCACATAATAGAACCGAGTCCCATTCTAGCAACATGATCCTTAAAACTCTTTGGTGGCATGCCTTTTGTTAAAAGATCAGTAATCATTAATTCAGTGCTAATGTGTTGAATGACCACCTTGTTCTCTTTGACATATTCCCTAATGACCAAATACATAATGTTGACGTGTTTACTTCGACTACCACTCTTGTTATTTTTGGCCAAGAAAACTGCAGCTGAATTGTCACATTATATTTTTAATGACTTAGAAGTGGAATCCACAAATTTAAGCCCAGATATGAAACTCTTCAACCATAAACCATATGAGGTAGCTTCAAAATAAGAAACAAACTCAGTCTCCATGGTAGAAGTAGCAGTCAAAGTTTGCTTTGAACTTTTCTAGGATGCGGCTCCACTGGCAAACATAAACACACATCCAGATATTGACTTTCGTGAATCAAACCAACCAGTAAAGTTTGAATCTGAGTAGCCAACTATGTCCAGATTATCAATTCGTCTATACATAAGCATGTAATCTTTGGTCCCTTGAAGGTACTCATCTTCTTTTTGGCAGTTTTCCAGTGGTTTATACCTGGGTTACTTTGATATCTTCCCAACATTCCAATAACAAATGCAATGTCAGGTCTTGTACAAACCTAAGCATACATTAGGCTTCCTATTACAGAAGCATATGGAATATTTTTCATTTATTCCCTTTCAAGCTCATTTTTCGGGTGTTGGTTCAAATTAAACCTATCACCCTTCACAATAGGTGTTATACTCGGTGAACAATCTTTCATTTGAAATCTTTCTAAGAGTTTATTGATATAAGTTTCTTGGGATATACCTAAAATGTATGAAGATCTATCCCTATATATTTTAATGCCAATATAAGATGCCTCGTTCATATCCTTCATATCAAAATTCTTAGAAAGAAACTATTTCACTTCATATAGAAAACTCTTGTCATTAGTGGTAAGTAAAATATCACCCATATAGAACAAAGAAACAAAGTTTAATCCCACTAACATTATGATATATGCATTGATCCATGATATTCTCTACAAAACCATATGAAGAGACGATATCATGGAATTTCAAATACCATTGATGGGAGGCTTGTTTCAATCCATATATAGATTTCTTAAGCTTACACACCAAACATTCACCATCACTAGAGGGGAATCCTTCCCGTTGTTTCACATAAACTTCTTCCTCTAGGTCTTCATTTAGGAATGTTGTTTTCACATCCATTTGATGTAGTTCCATATCAAAATGGGCAACCAATGCCATAATCACTTGTAAGGAATCCTTTTTAGATACAGGAGAAAAGGTCTTCATATAATCAATTCCTTCTTATTGAGTAATTCCTTTAGCAACAAGTTTAGCTTTATATCTTTCAATGTTGCCTAATGAATCCTTTTTTGTCTTGAAGACCCATTTACATCCAATGACCTTTGTACCATTTGGCAAATCGACAAGATCTTAGTCTTTGTTAGATGCCATAGAATTCATCTTATCTACCATGGAATTGTACCACAATTAAGATTCATTTTCACAAAGGGTCATTTTCGGCTCCAATATTATAGTCAGCTTTTTGTAAATACAGAATGTAATCACTAGGTATTGTTGATTTCTTCTCTTTAGTTGATCTTGTTAATGTTGTATTAGCGCCCTCCTGAGGATGAGCTTATACAACTTGTTTCTTAATAACCTCTGGTGATTGTTGAACAATCGGATCCAATCATTGAAGTTCCACAAGCTACTGATGACAATCGGATCTACTAGATTGTCATCAGCAACTTTTGGAACTTCAATGATTGGTTATTCAACACTCGTTTGACTTTAAGGGATGCTATGAATGAAAATTAATCTATTACTTGAAGTAGGAGTTTGTATTTCATAATGATCCTTCTTAAGAACTAACTCCCGAGATTGATCACTCCCATTGATCAAGTCATTCTCAAGAAATTTTATATTTTTTGTTTCCACAAATCTAGTACTATGAGATGGACAATAAAATTTGTATCCTTTGGACCTTTCAACATATCCAATGAAATACCCACTTATAGTCCTCAGATCCAGTTTTTTTTCTTGTGGCTTATAAACTCTTACTTTAGAC
>JANSVA010000009.1:18199834-18217282 GCA_025504915.1 Erythroxylum reticulatum
TAGAGACCAATAATAGAAGATCTTCTATATTACAAGGATCTTTACATTCTAATCAATGTTGATAAAAGTGTAAAAAACTTGAGAAGATGATAGATAAAAAGTGGGACAAAATAAAGTGAAAGACATTAGGAACTATTATACAGTGGATTGATATTAGTATTTTCACTCACATATCCTAAGGACAAATCCTTTCAAATTGTAAAAGAAGTTGAAAGGTCTCTATGAGAGAAAGACTGCACATAACAAGGCCTCCTTAATCAGAAGGCTCATAAACTTGAAGATGAAAGCTAGAAAATCGATATTGGAGCTTCTCAACAATTTTTAGGACATCATCAATAAGTTGACCACTATATAGATTGTCCTTAATGATGAGTTACACACATTGTTCCTGTTAAGTTCTTTACAGAATAGTTAGGAAACTTTGGTTATGACTATCAACAACTCCCCTCTGGATGGTGTCTTTTCTTTGGATGTTATCAAAAAGAGCATATTCAATGAAGAGATTAGGAGGAAGGAAATCAATGTTGACATGTAGGCTCTTGTGGTCAAAAATAAAGGAAGAAGTAAGAGGAGAGGTCCCAAAGGGTAAGGCAAGTCGAAGTCGAGAGATAGCAAGGAGAGCAAAACGTGTCACTACTCCACCAAATCTCGTCACATAAAGAAATTCTACTACAAGTGTAAGAGAGGACAAAAAACGCAAGACAACTAGAAGGATGAGGACAATAACAACACTATAACAATGACATCAAGTACAGATGATGAAGTGTTGTTAATTTATGCAACCAGTGAGTGTCTCCATATTACTCTCCCACTTTTAAAGCGACTTATTGATATAGGGGCATCTTATCATTATGTTTGAAGGAGAGAGTATTTCACGAACTATAGGAGTGGTGATTTTGAAACCATGAAGATGAGCAATAAAATCTCCACTAGCATCATCGACATAGGAGACATCAGAATATAAACAAATATTTGGTGCACATTGACCTTAAGAGATATATGACATATTTTAGATTTACATCTCAATTTATTATCTACAGATGTCTTGACCAAAAGGGATCTCAAAACATATTTGGTGATGGTAAAAAAATGTCTAAAGGATTATTAACGGTTGCTCATGGTAAGTTACGCTACACTCTATATAATATACACTTAAATGTGTGTGCTAGATAATTACATATTATTCAAGAAAATAATTTGTAGGATTTGTAGCACTGGAGATTGGGATAGGTTAGTGAGAAGGGGATCAAGTTGCTAGTTACAAAATTATTTATCCCTATAAAGGCTATGATTTCTCTCAACTAATGTGATCATTGCATGGCTGAAAAACAACATCGAATGTCTTTCAATAAGAAGTCTACAAAGAGGAAGATGAAGTTAGAGTTAGTGCACTTCGACCTTTGTGATCCCATAGAGGTGGAGTCCTTGGGTGGTAACAAGTAGTTTGTTACATTTGTCAATGATGCTACATGCAAGACCTGGGTCTTCATACTAAAAGCAAAAAGTTAGGTGCTAGAGATACTTTTGAAGATTTTGTGCCATGAGGGGAAGGGAGATGGGGAGGAATTTGAGGGGTCTCCAAACTAACAATGGAGAGTATACCTTTAATGATTCTGAAGACTATTATGTATGATATAGCATAAGACATGATAAGATAGAATATAGTACCACACAATATAATGTTGTCACCGAGAGGATAAATAGAACCATTGTGGATAAGGTTCAGTGTATACTTTGAATGTTGAAAAATATCAAATTCCTTTTATGGTGAGGCAATCAAAACCATTGTATATGTAATCAATAAAAATCTTGTAGTCCTTTTAGATCTTAACATTCTTAAGAGAATGTAGAGAGGGAAGGATTTAAACTATTCACATTTGAGGGTGTTTAGATGCAAAGATTTTAATCACATTCCAAAGGATTAGTGATCAAAGTTGGATTTCAAGATTAATCCTTATGCATTTGTTAGATATGGTGATGAGGAATTGGTTATAGGATTTACAACCCAAAAATGTGAAAGGTTGTTAGATGTAGGGATTTAGTCTTCTATGAACATGAGATAGGTGCTAACCTCATCAATAAAGATGAAATTACATCCAGCAGTTCATTTTTTTATAATGAAGACATATCCTATGTTCCTACTTCTGTTGGTCAACCTATGAGTGAAGAAGGCAAACATGATGATAAAGATTAAAGGCAACTTGATGGTAATGATTCATATAAACCACATCTTATAAATGATGAAGAAGGAGTTCATGAGCATTATGAGCAGATGAAGTAATATGAAACTTGATGGTAATGATTCATTTAAACCACATCCTATAAATGATGAAGAAGGAGTTTATGAGCATTATGAGCAGATGGAGTAACATGTTTGAATGTTGGAAGATGCCTAAATTTAAAGGTTCAAAACAAAGAAAAGGCCTTTAAGAAGATACTATAGTTCATAATATCTCTTATTCATTACTAAAGGGGAGCCAAAAAGTTTCCAAGAAGTGTAGCTGCACAAAAATAAAGATTCTTAACTTAAGGCAATGCAATATGGGATGGAATCATTGAAGAAGAATGACTCCTAAGAGTTAGTGAAGCTTCTTAAAAGTAAGAAAACTTGAAGAATATACGGGTGTTCAAGACTAAAGAAAGATAGTGAACAGCTAGAGAAGTGTAAGGAGAGGCTATAATAAAAGGTTATAATCAAAAGAAGTGTATCGATAAGGATGATGTTAATACGCATTGTGTTGGGCAAGTTACTAATTTGGATCCTAAACTTGAGCAATTTGATGTGAAGACTACTTTTCTCCCAAAGTGGCTTGGATGAGGAGATTTATATAGAACAATTTGAAGAGTTCAAATTCAAAAAGAAGAAGGACTTTGTATGCAAGTTAAAAAAAATAGTCTTTATAGGCTCAAATAGGCACCAAATTAGTGGCATAAAAAGTTTGATTCATTTATAAAGAGCAGTGGTTACAAGAAAATTTTAGTTGATTCTTATATCTATTTCAGAAAAGTCCATAGTGGTAACTTTATTATCCTTCTTTTATATATAGATGATATGTTGATAGTTGGATCAAATGTTGGTATGATATATAGGTCGAATGATGACTTATTTAAGTCTTTTAGCATAAAAGATTTGGGTCTTGCAAAATAGATTTTAGTTATGGAGATTACTTATGATAAGAAGGCTGGAAATTTGTGGTTATCACAAGAGAAATATGTTAAACATTTGCTTAAATGATTCAGATCAAGAATGCTAAGCTGATGAGTACAAATTTAGCTACTCATTTCAAGTTAAGCAAAAGAGCTTGTCCTACTATTGAAAAGGAGAAAGAGTCTATGTCCTTTATTCCATAATCCTCTATTATCAATTTATTGATGTATGCCTTAGTGTGTACTAGACTAGACATTGCACATACTTTTAGATTTGGTGAGTCGATATTTATCCAATCCGGGAAAGGTATACTGAGAAGCAGTTGAGTGGATATTCAAGTACTTATGAGATATTTCTAGATTGCGTTTGAGTTTTGAAGGTTATGAGCCATTTCTAGAAGGATACACAGATGTGGATATGGCTAGCTATCTTAATAGCAGAAAGTTGACCTTAAGATATTTGTTTAAATTTACTAGGGGGAGTGGCTATTTTTTAGCAATCTAAGTTGTAAAAGTGTATAGCTTTATCTACTACTAAGGTAGAATATGTTGCAACTGTAAAAACTGGAAAGGAGATGCTTTGGTTAAGGCAAATTTTGTAAGAATTAGACCTAAAACAAGATTAATACATCATTTTTATGACAGCCAAAGTGATATAGATTTGAGTAAAATTCCATGCACCATTCTTGTGCTAAGCATATTGATGTGAGGTACCATTAGTTGTGATCTATGGTTGAAAAGAAACTAATGAAGTTGAATAAGATTCACGTGGATGAAAATGACACGGATATGTTGACAAAGGTGGTTCTTGAGTGCAAGCTTAAGCTTTGTAGTAAGCTTACTGGGATAACACACAAATGATTCATAGGGTATTATATTTCTCCTATAAAATGGGCTAGAGGGGGAGATTGTTGTATGTCTAGCCCCATTTTATGGATGTTCTACTAAATCTGAATTTCGGAGGCTTTAGCCATCTTATTGCATCAAAAGGAATGATATAAAGTCTTATCATTTTGAGATTTAAAGAAAAGTTTGAAGAGACAGAAACACTCATCAAAATATGAGTTTTAGAGTTAAAATAGCATTCATCAATTACAATGTTATTAAAAATTGATATCTATAACTAGTTAAGAGTAGTATTGATATAAATATATCAATGTGTACTTAATTTTATAGGTAGTTGGTAGAAGTCTTTTAGAGAGCTCTAGAGAAAACTAAAAGGAGCTAGATTAGTTGTAATTATCTTGTGAGGTGTTCTTAAGTGAGATATTTCGAAACCTTTATCGTTTATATCTTGTTATTTGATTTAGTATATTTTATTGCCAATTTGTCTTATAATTCTTTACCTTTACATTGGAGGGTTTTTCACATTAAAATCATGTGTTTGTAATTTTTCAGCCATCTTTATTGTATAAGTAGTTTGTTCTTAGATAAAACTCAAAAATCTTGTGAGCCTTACTACTTGGAACTCAAAAATTAATCAAATAGATACCTTTTCTTTTTTAAAACTTTTAAAAATATGACCTGAACAATAGTAAGCTTATACCTAATAATAACAATAGGCATTAATCCATCAATTCAACTTTACCATACTATAGTGGCCTAACTCACCTTACAATTGGGGAAATTTGTTAAAGCAAAGCCCACATAACATTAATCCTATGTTTTAATAATTTTAAGATTTATTAGAATATATGGGCATCATAAGAGAAATATTAGGATTTTATAATATTAATGAATTCCACCGTGATATTTATTGAACTTGTGATTAAACAATTCAATTCACACTTTTCTATTCAAACTACACACTTTTAATATTGTCAAAGTTTTGTTATTTATGTTATATGATATAGTATTTGGGAAAACCATATTTATGATCTTTATACTTAATATAAATTCATATTTAAGTCATTTTACTTTAGTTTAAGTTATATAATACTTTTATATTGTTAAAAAAAACTTAGTTAAGTTATTTGAAATTTTCTTATATACAAAACCAAAAATTTTTAAGAGTTATTTATTATTTGCAACTGTTATAGACTTTGTAACATACTAATTAAGGTTTCAAAATTTAAGACAATGTGATACATCTCTAGGTTTCAAAATTTAAGACAATGTGATACATCTCTAACACATGAGATGGACTTATTTTATTTCATTTAATCTAGTTTAATGATTCACATTTGGTAATTTTAAATTTACTATGATGAGATCTATTTAATAGTCTTAATGATGTTTATGAATAAGATAAGTTTATAATGCATCCAAACAAGAGTCACAACTAAAGATAAATCAAGTTTCTTATTTGAGATTAATCTAAATTCTTCTTAGATAATTGGAATCTAATTTTATTTCTTAGAAGATCTCTTATTAAAAAAGGGGGGAAATCACTTAAGAATTCTCTCTATATAATAGCACTCTTTTAAGCCATTTATAGTAATTTTATTTTTAATTAATTAATTAATTTTTAAATCTCATTAACATTAGTGGATTATATTTGAAAATATTAATTAATTAGTTGACTTATTTTAATTAGCATTATTAAGAACTAATAGATTGGACTAATATTTACATGCTTGAGTTTATATAGTGGGCTTGCTCAATACAAATTAGTAAAGGATATATGGTCTATTTTAGTTGGGCTACTTAACTGCAACTTACATGGACAATTTTAGTCTGACTCATGTAGGTCAAAGATGCCTGATCTATTTAGATTGAATGGATTTGGAGAATATGGATTACATAAGTTTTAATGAAAATGAGTCATGTAGGTCCAACCTATATAAGTTGAACTTTATTTAAAATGAATCAAGACTAATCAAAATATTGGTCAATGCATATTCAATTTAAGATTGTGAAAAAAATGGTTAAAGGATTTAAACTCAGTACCTTTTATAATCAAGACCTAAGCATTAACTATTTAACTACACAAATTTACTTATATAGATTACTTAAAAGTTTTTCTTAACAAAATTTATCACATTTTTATTAAAAAAGGACTACTTTATTAATATTTACTTTTCCTGATTTCCACCATTTCATAATCAAATAATATAGTTATTTACTTTATTTATCTAATAATTTGTTTAATTGAATGCACAATCCAAATTTTTTTTATGAATCTCTCATTTAAGTGTTTATTGAATTAGTTCTTAAGATCGAAAGAAATTATTTGATAATATCATAACATGATTGTCTTGTGTAAATGATGTGTTTATTTTAATATCTTTTTGCTTATTTATCTATTAGATTGATTTCAAGAAAGAGTTACAGAAAATGACAAGGTCATGTTAAAGTTGAACGTTTCAGTAATAGATAGTATCCTTAGAAGTTATAAAAAGAGGACGAGATTAAGAAGTTTCTTTATTCTTACAATATATTGTATATGAAATCATATATATGTTTTGCTATTAGGACAATTAAAAAAATATCATTTGAATTTTTAAAAAAACACACTAGAAAGTAGTGAAAAGAATAATGAGGTATTTAAAAGGGAATAAAGATTAGACAGTGTGTTATAAAGGAAGTAACTCACATCTTAAGGAATACATTTTTGTTGATTAGAGGTGAGATATAGATGAAAGGAAATCTACCTTCTGGTTTGCTTTTTAATTAAAAACCAAATTATGGAGTAGTAAAAAGAAAATGAATATTGCTTCATCAACAATAGAAGTTAAGTCTTTAGCATTGTCAATAGTAATATAAGACATTGTATGACTTAACTATTTCATTGATCGCTCAATATTACTATGGATACTATTAAGCATACTATGATACATTGTGATAGGCAAGAAAAAATTGTGCATTCTAAGGACTTTAAGTATCATTGCAAAACTAAGTACATAGGTGCTTAGTATAATTTGCATAGGATATAACTTGAGGAGAAGTGAATATCAAGTATATTCCTACAAGGTGGCTTAAATGGATAAGTGTATTAGGAGTTTTATGTGACAAAAAGATACCGTTCAAGTTTAAAGGTAAATTATATTGTTTAGCGATTAAGTCGACCATGTTATATAAGACAGAGTGTTGACCCATCAAACAAGTGCATAGTCATAAGCTAATGGTGGTAGAGATGATGATGCTTCATTGGATGCATAACCTTACTAAAAGAGATAAGATCAAGAATGTATTGGTAAGAGAAAAATGAAAAGTGATTAATATTAATGAAAAATTAACTGAGAAGAGGTTTAGGTAGTTTAGACATGTTAAAAGGAGATACCTTGAAGCTTCAGTGAGAAGATGCGAGAAAATAGTACTTAAAGACTGTAATAAGGAAAAAAAGAAGGACTAAGAAGAAATGGAGGGAAGCGATAAAAATTGATACGACTCTGTTAGAACTTATCAAGGATATGACACAGAAAAGAAAACCTTGGTGTAATAGGATACGGATAAAGGATCTCACATATAGAGGTCTTTCTAGTTCTCTTAAGTCTTTTAAATATTTTTCTTTTGAGTTTTTCATTTTATACTTAGCCTTAATATTTTGATTACGTAGTACTTCCCTTGTATTTATTTAGCCTAAGTAGTTTCTTACTTAATCTAATTACTTTTTTGTAATAGCAGGTTTGATTTATTCTTGTACTTGTCTTTTTTTATTTGTGTACTTTTATTTTTAATCTTTACCACATTATATATGTATTGTATTATGTATTGCATCACGTATTTTTTACATTTTTATTTAAATGTATTTATTTATATTTTGTATTATCATTATTTTGCATTATATGTGTCCAAAATAGTCTTTTTACCAGGTAGTGATAAGACTGCGCCCTACTGGACCTCTTTAGATTCTCTGTTTCAGTAGAACTTTTCCTGAATGTTGTTGTTGTTATTTGATTTGTATACATATTAGGTTATTAAGATTATTTGTAATTTAAATTTCATTTTATTTATTTCTTCTACGCAAATATTTATATTACTTGTTATCATTGATGATGTTTTGTTTCTTATATTTATTGAGTATTTGACACAACATATGTTTAATTGACAAACTAAGTATCAAACACCAATTTCTATAATGAATTTTGGAGGAAAATTCAATTCTAAAAATATGAGAATGCTTAATTTTGAGATAATGTCTAATTAAAGATCAAATATTTGGATAAATGTTAAACATTCGATTCTTATAAAAGAAAATTTTCATATATATGCAAGATATCTCCATCCATATATAATCACCTCAATTACTTTGTAACATTGAAGATACAATAAGTTTTAAATGATTTATTAAAGTGATAAATGAGAGCTCAATGCTTAAAACATGAATGTTTATATGATATATCTTATATGTAAGTTCTAAAAGGTGATTTAAATGAATAAACAAGTGACTAAGGTATTACATATGCTTGAACTATTATTTATACAATAATTTAATCTAAAACACAAAATCTAATAAAAAGAGAGTAGATATCATAGTACATCAATTATACATATGTACATATTGGACTAATAAGGATAATGTAGGACAATAATCTCAACCTATATTTTGTGAGGATATTAGAGGCTAATTCTAATTTTAAAGGATTGAGTTGTTGTCTTAGAATATTATTAGAAGATACTGAATGATTCAATTTAATAAGGTATTCTAGAGCAAAAAGTTAATTTAATTAAAAGAATTAAGACATGAGTCCATTATAAATCTAAAGGAAAAAAGGAGAAATTTGATCCTAATGTCTTTATTAAAGTACAAGTTGAACATTCATATTTTAAAATAAACTTTAACATTTTTATTTTATATTGTTTAATAAACATAATTTATCCAATTAACCTAAAATAATCCCAATTAACTTAATTAAAGTAATTACATTTTGATTAAACAAAATGCTCAATAAACCTAATTCCCATCAACCATCTCAAACTAAAGAAGTTCCACTGCATGAAAATCTCTCTGAAAGTTTAACACTGTGATTCTAGAAATGTTAAATACAGCTAAAGGTCTCCTTCTTTTGTCGTCTTATTTATTCTCCTCATGGTTGGCTTCGTAGGTTGCTCTTTATTCAAAAAGAATTTTCGCCAACCATCTGGAGAGCACGACCCAAAGAGTGAAGCTAGAAGATATTGCGCTTGGACACCTATCTGGACACTTTCTGCAAAGTTAATTAAAAAAAAAGTGAATTTAATTTTTAAAAGTGTCCAACGTGAACTGAATGTAAAAAAAAAAAACGATGATTCAAAGTTATGAGATACATAATTAATTACGTTGATGGGATAGAGAATGAGAAGTCAGCTACATTAAAAGAGCAAAAAAGAACATCAATTGTATACAAAGATACATAAATCTTTCGTAAGAGTTAGAAATTTTATTAACATGTTGTTTTAGAAGAAGCGGTTAATGTGCAAGCTTTTTTTTTTTTAAAGTAACTAATTTATTCATTCAAAAAGGTGGACATTACAAGGAGGAGTGAAATTCATACCCAGATGGAGTATAATAGAACAACAACCTACATATTAAGATAACACTTGTAAAGCATTGCTAGGTTAAGAGAAGCTATTAATCAAGTATAGAAGAGTGTTGCAATCTTCAATATAAGCTCGAGGAAAAATTCCATCTAGGTGAATTTGTTGAATTGTTCAGAACGCCTAAATAACTTTGGTGTTTCTCATCATCCAAACATAATGAACTAACATAGCAAAACCAACTCTAAACACCCGACAATCTTCTTTACTCTTCCATTTTAAATCCATTACCTAAGATAAACGTTCCAACCAAGTGAGGCTTCTATCATGCAGACCAAACAAGTTAAGAAACTGTCTCCAAAGCTGACTTGTGTGCCAACACTTAAAAAAGATGTGATCAAGAGATTACATAAAGGACAATTCTTATTTGGAATATGAAATTTAATACTACATAAAAGGACAATTCTTATTTGGAATCTAAAATTTAATACTATCTCTATTCCCAGCTTTTAAGTAGCTGCTAACTAGAGAATGATCAAATGAGCTTTACTGATACCAGAGCCCTAAATCAATTTATAAAATGGTAACTTGATGAGTGGACCAAGAAGCAGTTTTTTATAAGAAAGAGCATTAAACACGTGTGAGTTGTTTTCTTGTTTTATGTTCTTATATTTCATGAATAATTAATATTGATTAATTTAAAATTTTAATTTAATGTTGATTAGTCTATAACTATCTTATTAATTCAGTGATCCATAATTGTCATAAACGATTGGTACAAGTAGCAAATAAGTTATTTATGAATTTGCATATTTAACTTATAAAAAACAAGAAAACTAAACTGAATAGTTGTAGTTATCTCAATTATTTAATTTATGAGTTAGTCTTTTTTTAAAGGCTTTTGCTATCATACCTAATTAATTTAAGGTAAGTTTTAGGTTGAAAATTGGGTTTAAACAAATTAATTTAGGTAAGTTTATGACTTATTATGGTTATCCTTATAGGTTTTACACTAATTGCTTGAATTGTGAAAATTATTTTTTTAGACCAATGATCAATGTTACAATTGGATGAGATATTTACCTTATAGCGGAGTCAATTAAAATTGAATTTCCCACTCTTTATATTCAGTTAATTTATTTTGATTCTTTGATAGTTTTACTTCAATAGTTAATTAATCATAAAACTCCACCTTGTTTTGTCAATTGAGATTAAGAAACTAGCTTTTAGTTTTCGACCTAGTTCCACAAATATTACAAAGGTTTAGGGAATTAGATTTAATTTTGAGGGCTTTGACAATCTGATCAAAATTTTGACATCATTATCGAGGATCTATTTTAGTTTCTTAGTTTCTTAGCATTATTTTACAATTTACTGCTAATATCTTGTTTTGTATGACTCATTCTTTCAAATAGGTGAATTGAAGTATAATTCAAAAATTAAAAAGATAGTGCAATGTTTAAGGGAAGAGACAAAGCAAGGAAATGGCCATTAACCTCTGGAAGTGAATGTTGAGATAGATCTAATAATTGGTGAAGAATCAAATTTCTTAGAAGTTGAAAAAAAGATGGAAAATCCTAACACTAGCACGTTGAGGGAGTTAGCGGCACCAAAATTTTCAAATGTTCAAGGTAAATTTTGAATTGAAATATGGTTTGATTCACTTACTCCTTATCTTTCATAGTCTTGCATATGAAGATCTATATAAACACTTGATAGAATTTCATGTTATTTGCTCTAAAATGAAGCCACAAGGAGTAACGGAAGAATAAATTAATCTCAAAGCCTTTCCATTCTCATTAAAAGATAAGGCAAATGATTAGTTATATTATCTTCCATTTGGTTTAGTGGCAACATGGAATGAAATGAAAAGGTTGTTCCTAAAGAAGTTCCTTCCTACATCACGAGTAACCAATATCAGAAAGGAAATATGTGAGATAAGACAATTCCTTAGAGAGACATTGTATGAATTTTGGAGACGTTTAAGGAGTTGTGATTCACCTAAGAGACATTGTCTAAATATTGGAAGAGGTTTAAAGAGTTATATGCTAGCTGCCTATATTCTCAGATTCTTAGCTAACTTTTCATTCAATAGTTTTATGAAGGGTTATTGCCAGTGGATAGGAGTACAATAGATGGAGCCAGTAAAGGAGATTTGGTAAAAAAAACACCAAAAGCAATCAAATAATTAATTATAAGGTCAAAAGTATATTTTAAATCCTAACATTTACACCAGAATCTAAGTTAAACCTTAACATTTTAGAGCGTTCAAATTTAACCTTAATGTTTACAAAATATTCAAAATAAACCCTATAAGGATGGAGAATTTGATAAAGTATACCTTTTGTCAATTAAATGACACGTCATATATGACGTGGCTTTTTAAAAAAATTACTAAATCTTTTTTAAAAATTTGCTTCCTAAGTTCTAAGAATCAAAGAGACTTCACATAGATGACGAAAACGCATACACTTTCAATCCTATATGCTTACATTTGTCATTTGTTTTTCTTTTTTCATTTTCTTTATTGGGTTGTTCATTTAAATCCTTTCCTTTGAATTATGAGAATTCAATTCTTGTTCACAGGATTTGATCTATGCCATCTTCAAACATGTTTGGTCTAAAACCACTATTGGTTTATACTCGTTCACGTCTTTGTCACTTCTTATTTTCTGACCCTTAATCTTTCATTTCTTATTTCCATGTTTTTTCCTCAGATTATCCACACTGATGTAGAGTGTGAGAGAAACCAAGTCACTAATGCTATGAGCTACGAGGTTTGCAATATGCTTTTTAACTTTTTATTTTATCTATTTTGTTTCCTTTTAGTAACTTGATTGTTGCTTTTTTATTGTAGGTAGGTGTTGGGACATCCAAAAAGAATCGCCCCACTTTAAGTACTTTTAGATCCTTTTCCAAATTTGCTATTTTTTTTCCAAATTCTTCAGATGTATTCATTTATGTGACTACAATTTTGGATAAGGTTGTTAAGAATTAATTAGTAAATCTATAATGTGTTTCTTATATTACTGATGTAGCTAAAGCTGAGTTGTGAGCTCCTAGAGACTTTCATCTCAAGTTAATTGCTTTGACCTTTTAGTGAGGATTAAAGAAAAATAAAAAAATAAACACAAAAGAGAGAGGAGAGCACAAACGAGTGTAGGGTTTTGCATAAGGAGGGAAAATGAAACGCAGAAGGGGGAAGGGGTTTGAACACTGGACCTAAAGGATGAGAAAGTTGGTCCAAAATCAACAGGTCAAGTTTGTGTTGTTGAAGTAAGAAAGGGGAAAGAAAATATAAAAAGATTTTTTTACATAGATTCAACAATTTTTTTAAAAAAGCCACACCATATATGACATGGAACTAACAAAGGGTAACCTTCGTCAAATTTTCCATCCTGACAAGGTCTATTTTAAACATTTTGTAAATATTGGGGTTCAACTTGAATGCTTCGAAATGTTAAGGTTCAATTTAGATTTTGCCATAAACGTTAGGGTTTAAAATACACTTTTGTCTTTAATTTCAAACAATGTTGAAAATTTTCAACCATTTAGGATAAGGATAGATGGAGTTGTTAAACATGTGAATGAGGTAAGTAATACTAAGCTTAAGAATAAGATTTCATATTTAACTGCTCTGGTTTGTTAAATGGTTGTATGTTAATTACAATTGGTACGAATGTGTAAAACATGCTCATTCCCTAGGCATCCTATGGATATGTGCCCTATATTGTAACAAGACTCCCTCCAAGATGCCTATGTAATATGGGAATTCCTGGTTAACTCAATAGAAATATACCCTTATCCCAATCATTACAATCCAAGGTGAAAAGATCACCCAAACTTTAGCTATGAAAATCAAGAAGGGAAACAAAGATACCAACCTTATAATTTCAATAAACAACCTCAAGCACCTACACATGCTCAATCTCAATCTTCAAATTCCAATATATGTCTGGATGAAATTGATAAGGCATTTGCTACTAACACTCAACACTTTTAACAGGAAACAAAAGTAAGACTTCAACATTTAGGAAATCAAATTACTTAATTAGCTACCTCTATTGGTAAATTAGAAGAATGAGCATTAGGAAAATTACGTTCACAATGGTAGTAAATCCTAAAGAGAAAGTGAGTTCAATGATATTGAGAAGTGGGAAGGAACTTCAATCTGGATCTTCCTTACCAATGGAGGTACAAAAAGCATGAATAAGGAGAGAAGAAAGATGAAGTTCCGACTCAAGATGCAACTAAAGTAAACTCTAATTTTTCTTTACCCATATCATCTAATGCATATGTACCTCCTTTCATTTACAACTTGGCTAAATCAAAAGAAGAGGAATATGAAAGAGAGATCTTAGAGACCTTCAAAAAGATATAAATCAATTTACCACTTCTAGAAATCATTAAGCGAATTACAAAACATGCAAAGCTCTTGAAAGAACTATGCACAAATAAAAGGAAGCAGAGGGATAAAAAGAGAATAATTTTGGGTAAGAATGTATCACCTGTGATAAATAGAAAATTATAAAAAAATGCAAAGATCCAAGTATGTTTACCCTTTCTTGTGTCATTGGTGATTAAAAAATTAAGCATGTCATACTATACTTAAATGCATCTATTAATGTTATGCCATACTCAATTTTCTAAGCTTTAAATCTGAATTTTTTGTAAGAAACTAATGTGATTATTCAGTTAGTTGATCGTTGTTATATGCATCCTCTTGGTGTTATAGAGGATGTTTGAGTCCAAGTTAATGGTTTGTATTTCAATGGACTTTTACATCTTGAAAATAGATGGAGATAGTATAGAACTTTTATCTTTGACTTTGTTAGGAAGACCATTCATGAAGATGACTAAGACAAAAATTAATGTTGATGAGGGCACTCTCTCTATTGAGTTTGATGGAGAAATATTGAAGTTTAATATTTTCAAAGCAATAAAGTACCATGACAATTTTCACTTTGTTAGGATCCAATTGTACATAATATTTTTAACAAAGAAAGAGTTGATGATGCGTCATAGTTTAACGCTAAATTGGAAGTGAATGTGTAAGTTGGTGAAATTTATGAAGTTGTAGAATCATTATCAGTGATGCTAACATATTCGAATACTTTAAATGCTATCTTTACTATTTTAACTCACAAGAAAATGTTGCCTTTTGTTATAAAGGCTTCGAAGATAGAATTAAAGGCCCTACCTAATCATATAAAGTATGTCTATTTGAGTGAAAGAGAGTCACTACCAGCGATCATCTAAAAAAAGTTGACTATAGGGTAAAAGGAAAGGCTAGTAACACTTCTAAAGGAGTACAAAACTACAATTGGTAGGACTTGACTGATATAAAAGGAATAAGTCTAGTAATTTGCATGCATAGGATTCTTTTGGAAGAGAATTCTAAGCCAATAAGGGAACCACGAAGAAGACTAAATCCAAAAATGAATGATATTGTAATGAAAGAAATTTTAGAACTTTTAAAAGCAAGTATAATCTATCCAATCTCAAATGGTAAGTAGGTAAGCCCAGTTTATGATATGCCAAAGAAAGACGGGGTGATAGTGATACAAAATTATAATGATAAGTTGGTGCCAATAAGAGTGCAAAATAGGTTGAGAATGTGTATAGGCTTTAGGAAGCTTAACCTGGCTACTAGAAAGGACCATTTCCTATTACCCTTTGTAGATCAAATGATAGAAAGACTTACTGATAAATCATGTTTTTTCTTTTTGGATGGTTTTTCAGGTTACTACCAAATAGCCATAGTGCAAAAAGATCATGAAAAAACTACATTTACATGCTCTTTTGGAAATTATGCCTTCAGGAGAATGCCCTTCGATCTTTGTAATACTCTAAGTAGATTTCCAAGGTATATGATGAGTATATTAATAATTACACTAAAGTATTCAGGGATGATTTCATTGTTTATAGAGATTCCTTTGATGATTTAAACAAATTTGGTGTTGAATTATGAAAAATGTAATTTAATGGTTGATCTAGGCATCGTTTTGAGATATTTGATTTCATCTAGGAGCATAGATGCTGATAAGTAAAAAGTGGATTTAATTGTGAACTTATCTTACCCTATAAATGTTAAAGAAGTTCAATCTTTTCTCGTACAAACAAGATTTTATCATAAGTTTATTAAAGAATTTTCCACGATTATGATATCATTCCCAAAGTTACTGCAAAAGTATGCTCTCTTTGAATTTGGAAAAGAATGTCAAGAAGCTTTTGACAAGCTCAAGATATTATTGATAACTATGCCTATTAGTCAACTACTAAATTAGGATTGCCATTTGAAATCATGTGTGATGCTAGAAACTACATAGTGGTAGTTGTTTTAGGATAAAGGATTCGGAAACAAAGTCATATCATCTATCATGACTCAAGAATGATGGATCCTATATAGTGCGATTATTTAACAATTGAGGCTTTTAGCAATTTTTTTTACTTTAAATAAATTTAAATCTTATTTTCTTTGGCTTTAAAGTTATTACGTATTCTAACCATGCAACATTGAAATACCTTTTACAAAGAAGATCTAAACCAAGGTTAATACACAGATTTTGCTACTTCAAGATTTGATCTGACAATAAGGCATTAAAAATATAGGTATGTTATCTCAAAATCCAGGTACGTTATCTCAAAGAAATGAAATGCCTCGAACCCTAATTATTGTAATTGAGATATTTGATATATGAGGCATTGACTTTATAGTCCCCCCTTTCCTTCATCTTATGGTTTTTCCTATATATTTTTGGAAGTTGATTATGTTTCAAATTGGATGGTAGCAAAAGCCACTAAGATTGATGATTATGCAATTGTCGCTAGTTTTATAAAGTCAAATATTTTCAATACATTTGGAGTTCCACAATCTATTATTAGTGATCAGGGAAGCCACTTTTTGGTTGCTTTGTTTAAAAGTATAGAGTTTATCATTGAGTAGTCACTGCATACCATCCATAAAAAAATGGACAAGTAGAATTATCAAATAAAGAAGTGAAATCTATTTTAGAAAAGATAGTAAATTCAGAAAGAAACAATTGGAGTTTATGTTTAGATGATACTCTTTAGGCTTCTTATAAAGCCTACAAAACATTGATAGGAATGTCTCCTTATAGGTTGGTTTTTAGTAAAGCTGTCATTTACCAATAGAGATTAAACATAAAGTTTATTGGGTAGTGCAATGTTACAACATGGATTTGGAAAATTTTAGGGAGGCAAGGAAATTGCAATTGCAAGAGCTAGAGAACTAAGGTTGGGTTCCTACGAGAATTTACAAAGAGAAAACCAAATGCTTCCATGGTAATATGATCTTAAGGAAGCAATTTAAGGTGGAAGAGAAAGTATCATTGTATAATTCTCGATTGAAGCTTGAGTTACGTTCTAAATGACTTGGTCCTTTTATTGTCACTAATATATTTCCTTATGGCACAGTGGAACTAAAGAGTTTAGATACTAAAAAAAGCTTTAAGGTTAACAGACATAGATTGAAACCATTTTATGAAGAAGGATGATTTTTAAGTGTGATAGATATTGATATGGCATATACCCAATATGTAGAAGATTGAGAAGAAAAAACCCCATTGAGCATAACGATGTTAAACAATTACGCTCTTTAATTTTTTTGTTAGTTTCATTTCAATTATTTATAGGTTTAATATGTTTTTCTGTAGTGTTTTATTAGTGAAGGAAAAATTATGTCTTAAATTCCAAAAATACTAAAATTCATAAGGTGAGATCATGTCGTATGTAATTCAACTTTTAAGATAAAAAACTTAAAATTTCATACCCGCAAAATTCATAAGAAATGATCACACCATATGTGATTCAGCTTTCTAGAATGAAATCTCTTAAATTGTAGAATCCTAACATTCATAAAGCGAGATCATGCCTTACACC
>JANSVA010000009.1:18222260-18232655 GCA_025504915.1 Erythroxylum reticulatum
CATTAGTCACTACTCTTCTAAAGATAATTCATATCGACCAATCACAATAGCAAAAGCACATGCTAAAGTTTCTATGAAATTTTCTAGTCTATTTAAACTCTAATCATGATTATATAATCCCAAAAGCTGTAGAAAACGAGAAAATGTTTGTTTCATTTTTTTATTCTGTCTCTCATTTTGATTGAAAACTTAAAAACAAGTAAAATAAACAAATTAAAAAACGCACATGCATATAAAAAGTAATGCAAAAATATAAAGGCAAAGAAATTTACTTCCTTTGGGTTGCCTCCCAAGAAATGCCTTTGTTTAGGGTCGCTGGCTTGACTCCTTCTTCTCCTCACATAACGAAATTGTGATCTTCAAGTATTACAGTTAGCGTCACTTCCACTCGAGGTTGTTCCGGATAGGGCCTTAGTTGGTCATCATCATTCAGCGTCTTCCCTATCCTCAGACTCTCAATCCCGACTGAGTCTATACACTCCTAAAATATTTTGAACGTCTCTTTACCTTTTTCTTCATCATTTAATTCCTCCAATTTGTTATGTAAAGGTAAAGAGTTAGTTTCAAAAATAATCATGGACTCAGTACTTACCTCAGAGCTAAAAGATGTGTCCTTTTTGGCTTCAAGCTCCTTCTCCACATATTCAACACAAACAATTCGTTAAGGGTTGACCTTAAAATTCTCAAGGTCCTCATCACTTTGCAATGTTTTTGCACAAAGTTCCATTAGGTACACCTAGGGTTAATATGGTTGCTTCTCTTCGCTTTGCGATCCTAGGCAATTAAGCCTTATTTCCATCTGACCCATTAGGTGTTCCATCCTTTGTTGACTTGCATTTGTCTCTTGTCGTAATTTATGTATATCCTATTGAAAATTGTTAGCAGTGATATTCTTAACAAGTTCTTTTAAAGATGCACCTGAATCATGTTGGCTCTCCGAATCTTGGGTACTAGACCATGTATTTCTTGGAAATTGCCATCCATCTTTCTGGAATTGTATAGCATTTTGTTGTATTTGCAAAGTATTAGCTTTCAAAATATTATTCAACTCTTCCAAAGATAGATCGAAGTTTGTGATAGGAAGCTTCTGGTCTGTACGGGAATTGTTGTGCATCCTGCAAACTATCATAGAAGTAATTCTGATGATTATCCCATCCATAACAAAAGTTAGGTTAATCAGTCCAAATATTGCTATAGGATTGAGAATATGAGTTATAAAAGAAATGACTTCTGTTCATATTGATAATTTTTTAAACACAAAATAAAATGAAAAGATCACAAAATAACTGAAAAGAAATTAATTACGAACAAATATATACAAAACACTAATTAAATCACAAATAAAAACTAAATCACCGTACTCCTCGGCAACGGTGCCAAAATTGATTGTGTGTCGTTATGCTGGTTAAAATAAAATAACTAAACTACTACTATAGCAGTGGTGAGTCTAGGTCGATACCATAAAAATGTGTGTAAAGATTTTGAAATGAAATTAACTAGTGTTTAAGTTTAACGGGAGGTTTTGGATTTTTGAAAGAAGAAAATAAAATGAGACTAACTAATAAAAACGATTTAAAGAAAACATACAAAAAATGATAAAATTGGGGAATTCAATAGGGACCCAGTTCTTTAATTCAATCTCGGTCTACACCCTAATTAAGCATATTTTATTAATTTGTTGTTCTTTAACCTCTCCTAGCAACTATTAATCGTGGGTTTACAATTAACCCGAGTTTTCCCTTAGGTTTTGTTTAATCAAGATACGATCGTTAATTAAACCTAACCACCGAACAACCTAGGATACGATCTCTAGATTTAATTAGGCAGTAGTATTACGAATTAGGAAAACCGATTAATTAAGGCAAAAACCACATATGATGCGTCATTTAACCTAAGTCATATTATCCCTAATGATTACGAATCATTAGTCGCTACGCATGAATTTCAACATAACAATTACGGATTATATTGAAATTCTAGAAATGAGTTTGCAATTAATGATTCAATGAACGCATTAAAATCATCATCTAACAATACCCAATGGGTTTATACACAAATATCCGAATAATAATAATAATTCGATTATCCATACACAAAACTCAAATCAATTAACATAGGATAACTTAATTCCTAATGAGAGAAAGAAACAAAAAACTAAAAAAATACTTAACCTAGGTCGTCAGCGTCGATGTCGCCTTCAAACCGATATCAAGATGTTACCTTTCTATGAGTCTCTTCCGGAAAAATATTTCATCCCCATATTGTTCATCCTACCAAAGACCCCTCTCTGCTCACTGTTGCTCTCCCTCATCTGCGTTTAATGTAGAAAAATGTATTAAACGCAGATCTCTGTGCACCTCACCTAAGACGCAACCCCTCATACCTATGTCCCTATTCCTATTCCTTGATGGGACGAATTAATGTGGTGTTCCAGCACACTGTAGCTTTAATTCCTCTCACACCGTAGCCTCCCTTTCTTGTCAACTGCGTTAAACGCAGCTGTTGTATGTGTTTCATGCATAACATTTGCATGAAACGCAAACGTGGTCTGCGTTTATGAAAATGCATGGTCTGCATGTTTTGCTCATTATTTCCTACTCTATTGGCACGTTTTGGTCTCTCACACACTAATTCTTGGACGTTGTTGTTTTCTTCCTTTAGCTGCTGCATAATTTTGCTTATGTTTGTGTCGTTTTGCATTTTCTACTCCTTGTTGAGCTGTCGTTTTGCTCGTTACTACATCATTTTGCTCCTAACATCTGGTTCTTTTCTTCATGTCTTCATCTTTCTTGTATTTTAATTTTCTTTGTCTCGCTCCATGAAGACAAGTGAGTATTAATCTTTAAAAAATGGCCCAAATGCAATGCTTTCGACTCACTTTAACTTTTTTGCTTCCAAATTGTACCTAAAATTATATATAAATTAAAGTGATTATAGTAACCATTTTCATATCATTAATCGCTAAACGTAAATAATTAAATGTATCAACAATTAAACATATATCACCGCCTTGTGCATATGTTGCTTCACAAATAGCAAAATTCCAGAAGGATCAAAAACTCATTTAATTTCTAGTAGGATTGAATGAAAGTTATGTGATAATTAGAAGAAATATCTTGATGATGAAACCATTTCCAACAATAGTACATATTTATACACTTTTAATTCAAGAAGAGAAGCAGAGAGAGGTGAATTTAAATGTTCATTTTGTGAGAGAGAATGCATTCTTTCATGTAAATGTCAATAAAGGAAGAGGAACTTTTTAAAAAGGGGCTGGTGATAACAGAGGAGAAATAAGAATGTAGAATGTAAAATGTAGAATGTAGATATTGTAAGAAGTCAGGGCACTCCATAGACAAATGTTATAAACTTCATGATTATCCTCCTAATTTCACTTTTGGAAGAGGAAAGAAAGTTGTAGTACATGCTCAGGTTGATGAACAAGGAGTTGATGTTTCTGGAATATCTATCTACAATGATGCTTCATTCAAGGCAGCTGGATTGACTCAGAAGCAATTTGTTCATCTAGTGAATCTTATGAAACAAACTAACATTGATGAAATTTCAAGAAAAGAAAATCAAGGAGCTGAAGAAGCAACTGCATTAACAACATTTGCAGGTATATCTGGTCATTCTCTTAGTAATTCAATTGGTGATTTTAAATGTTTATCTTGTGGAATGAGTGATGAGCCTTGGATAATTGATATTGGTGCTACTAACCATAGTTCATCTTAATTCCTTGAAAGAGCCTTTTCTTGTTATTCTACCAAATGGAAATAAAGTGAAAGTTGCTTAAAGTGGCATAGTACATTTTAGTTTAAATTGGTACTGCAAAATGTATTATATGTTCCAGAATTTCACTTTAATTTGATTTTTGATGAGAAATTATTGAAGGACCTACATAACACTTTTCTTTTCACACCTTTTTATTGTTATTTGCAGGCCCCTTCAATGAAGATGCCACAAGTGCTTGGTAAAGTTCAAGGTGGACTTTATTTCTTACAAATAAATTTTAAAGAAAGGGTTAGTAGTTTTACTGGTTCTAAGTGGCTTACTTCTATTGTAGTATGGTCTTGTAAATTTCTTTGTTCTTATGTTGTTTGTGCATCCTTTTCAAGAGCTAGTATTCTGAATACTCAATTGTGGCACTATAGGCTTGGACATCTTCCTATTGATAGAGTTTGTAATTTTGATCTTGGATGTGAAATAAATAAAAGATTTTATGATCCTTGCATGATTTTTCCAAAAGCAAGGTAAAGAAGATTACCTTTTACCTTAAATACTTCTTATTCTTTGCATCCTTTTGACCTTTACATTTGGATCTTTGGGGGCCTTATCATATAGCCACCTTCAAAGATTATAAATACTCTCTAACTATTGTGGATGATTATTCAAGTGCCACATGGACACATCTCTTTAATAATAAAAGCAATGCATTCACTATTATAAAGCTTTGACTTGTATGGTCAAAACTCAGTTTTCCTTTGTTGTTAAAGTCTTTAGAGCTGATAATGCACTAAAGTTGGGTTCTAGTAAGGAAGCTTTAGCTTATTTTCAGGAAAAGGGTATTTTGCACTAAACATCTGTAAGGGGATACACCTAAAAAAATGGCTTGGTTGAAAGAAAACACAAACATCTTTTAGACGTGCGTAGGGCTTTACTTTTCCAGTCCAATCTTCCTTTGTATCTATGGGGTCATTTCTTGCTTACAGCTATATATTTGATAAATAGATATCCCTGTACTGTATTGAATGGTATAACTCCTTATGAAGCATTATTTGGAGTAAAACCTTCTTATTCCCACCTTAAGTCATTTGTTTGTATAGGCTTTGTTAGTACTCAAAAGAGAGGGAGAGATAAACCTGAACTAAAGGCTCAAGCATTTGTTTTTGTTGGCTATTCTATAGGTCAAAAGGCTTATAAAGTTCTTGAATTGTTAACAAAGAAAATTTTTGTTTCGAAAGTTAATGTCTTTATGAGTAAATATTTCCATTTCATTTATCATCTTGGAATAATTATGTTAATGCTCCTTTTCTTCCACTCTCTCTATCGAAACATATTGACAATTGTGCTCATCATGATACTACCCAACTTAATCCCCTACTTTCACCACTTTCTCCTCCTCCTCCTGAATCAATGAGTTTAATTCTTGAACTTCAATCATCACATTCTTCTTTTGTCCCATAACCTGAAGTTAGGCCATGAAGAACTATGAGACAACCTTAATACTTGAAGGATTATGTTTTTCATATTAAAGTCCCTGAGAATTTACCTACATCTATGTTTGTTGATTCATTTGTATCTTCTTCTTTTTCTGTTCCTGTTCATTCCCTTCTTGATAATGATACATCACATATGGTTGGTAAATACCGTAATTCCATTTCTAATGTCATTGCTCATACTTCAACTTAAACTTTGTTTGAACCAATGAATTATAAAGAAGTTAGTACTATTCCTGAATGGCAGTTTGCTATGCAACAAGAATTTAATTCCCTTATTGGTAATGATACTTAAGAGTCAGTGAATTTGGCCAAAGGTAAAAAGCTAATTAGATGACAATGGGTATACATAATTAAATATAAATCAAATGGGACTATAGAAAGATGTAAAGCTAGATTGTCTAAAAGGTTTCACTCAAAAAGAAGGAATTGATTGCAAAAACATTTTCTCTAGTGGTGAGAATGACAACAATTAGGTGATTGGTTACTCTTGCTGTTAAAAATAATTGGACTCGTTTTCAACTGGATGTGAATAATGTTTTTCTTCATGGTTAGCTAGATGACGAAGTTTACACGTGACCACCACTAGGTCTTATTTTTTCTAATCCACAAGAAGTTTGCAGATTAAAAAGGTCTTTATATGGAATCAGAAGTTAAGTGATTTCCTATTTTCCCTACGTTTTCAACAATCTAGAAATGATTACTCATTGTTTATTCATCATCAAAATGGTCTTATTATTTTTATAGTGGTGTATAATTATGATAGGGAATAATACAGAAGGAATCATCTCTATTAAACAACTTCTTGATGATACTTTTAAGATAAAAGACCTAGGAGTTTTAATTTCTTTCTTGTAATGGAGTTTCTGTATTGAGACAATGGAGTCTTCATTCATCAAAAGAAATATGCTTAGGAACTTCTTGATGAAGCTGATTTCATTTCATTGAAGCTTTGTATTAGTCCCACTGATACTTCTTAGAAGTTAGGAGTACCTATTGGAGAAATTAATTAAGATGTTGAGATATAAAGAAGCTTAGTTGGGAAACTCAACTACTTAACCAATACAAGACCAGATATAGCTTTTGTTGTCCAATAGTTAAGTCAGTATCTCAAAGAGCCTAGAATTCCTCATTTCAAAGCTATGGTGCATTTATTGAGATATCTCAAAGGAAGTTTGGATGTTGGGATTTTTATTAACAAAACTTCTTATTTTACTATTATTGCTTATTCAAATTCTAACTAGGGCTCTTCCATTGATTTCCAGAAGGTCAGTCACTTTTTATTTGGTATGTTTAGGTGGATGTTTGGTTTCTTGGAATTTAAAGAAGCAACCAATCATTTCTCTATCATCAACTAAAGTTGAATATAGAGATTTGAGCAAGGCTACTACAAAAATGGTATGTTTGAGTAGACTAATTCAAAAGCTTTATGTTCCAATGACATTTCCTATTATTCTCCATACAGATAGTCAATCAGCCTTTCAATTAGCCAAAAGTCTAGTACATCATGAAAGGAAAAAACATGTTGAGCTTGATTGTCATTTCATTGGATATAAGATCACTGAAGGATTAATCCATTTGGTCCATATTTACACCATTTAACAGCTTGTCGATATTTTGACTAAGGGCTTGACTGGATCTTTGCATTATAGTATTCTTACTAAGTTAGGGGTTTTGCATTCTCCACCCTCCAACTTGAACGGGGAGGGGGTGTTGCTGAATATATTTATCAACATAAATAGCTCATCTAGTCACGTGCATCACAAGGAGTTGGTTAATTAGTTGCAAATAATTTTTTGAGTCGATAGCTTGTTTTGCCTTTCAACTTGTACATATAAAACGTGATTTGTACAGATATTTTAATAATAAGAAGAAATCTTTCCCTCATGTTTCTGTGTTGTTTAAGTTTCAACATTGATTACAAGTCCACTGCTACTAGATGGTTCTAACTATCCTAATTGAAAATTAAGAATAAAAGTGTTTATTCAAGCAGAAGGGACTATAACATGGACTTGTGTGTTGAATGACTGGACTCATCGTATGACAACTAATGAAAAGAATACTCTAAAGATCCATTTGAATAGACAAGGGATAAAGAAGAGGAAGTGTATGGTAACTCTCAAGCGATGAATGCAATTCTCAATGCTATAGATAAAGGACATTTCAGTATAATATCAGTGTGTGAATCAACAAAAGAAGCATGGGATACATTGCCAACAATACAAGAGGGATCAAAATCGGTGATAGCTTCAAAACTTCAAAATTTGGCCACAATTTTGAAGAGCTTAAGATGGAGGAAAGTGAAACTATTTTCATAAGCGACTATGTGATATCGCCAATCAAGCACATCAACTTAGAAGAAGTATTCAAATATTAAACTTGTCAAGAAAACGTTGAGATCATTGCCTTATAGATTTATACCGAAGACTGCAGCTATTGAAGAAGATCATAACATTAATGAGTTATCTTTGGATAATGTTATTGGAATTCTCACAAACTTCGAGATGTACCTGTTAAGAGACAAGCATTAAAAGAATAAAGGATTGACACTACAAGCAGAAGTTGCTAAATCTATAAATGATTCAGTAGAAGATTTCAATGAAAATGAAGATTTCGTGGTGCTAATAAGAAATTTAAAAAAGTAGCTAAACAAGGTTAAAAAAGATAGATCTGATGTAATGCCCCATATTAGGGGTTAGAATATTAAGAAATTTCAATGCATGGTATGCTTGGCATAATTGAGTTTTTGCTTATTTATGCATATACATTTTTGGACTCATACCAATATTTATGCATGCATTCATGACATTCCGGGTATAATTGAGTTGTTAACATGAATAAAATATGATTTGGCGATTTTGGTAATATTTCAGGTATTTCAGAATTTTGGTGAATTATGGATTAATTATCTTAGATTATTAAATTGGTGTGTATTGTTATTAATTCTGCATTTTTGGAGACATTTAGGATGTTTTAGAAAGTTGTTGAAATTTTGAGGTAATTTAGATTAAGAAAAATAAAGAAATTAAGAGACAAATTATAGAGTGACAAATAGATCAATGAATGTGTGACATTTGGACAAATTACTAAGCAATAAGTGGTAGCCTTACATTGATGACAAATGGGCTACACGCAAAAGTGACATGTGTCAAGACTTAAAGAGAGACACTAGGCATTAGGAGAAATGTTTCTGCAGCCCTCTCCTTGTTTTCACCGAAAGTCTTCTTCTTCACAAAAGTTTCTCTTTGTTGTTTATCACCGAAGACACCATCTGTCACTAAGTGTGTCAAAAGTTGGCTTGAAGTTGAGTATCTAGATTCTGTCACTGTTTGTGAACAGTCTGTAGTCATTTGGGGATAATTTTCAAAATATTGAACCAAATTGTATAACATTGGTGAAAATAGAAACTTAAGACATAAAGGAACAAATTTTTAGAGAATGTTTGGCCTAAATCCTTCATTTTCATTGTCAAAATGACTGTGTAACATTCACCCGAAAGTCTGTTTTGGGGAAAAATCTGGAAGAAACAATGAAGTATGTGTTTTCACTAAACTTGCTTTGGTATTTCGATTATAACTTGAACTGTGGATCTGCAAATGAGTTAGTTCTTCATTCAGATTAAACTAGAGACATATTTCTACAACTTTATTGAAGAAGTTGAATTTTAATTCTGTCTCTAAGATTTTCAAAATTTGGCATGAAATTGAGTCTTGACTTAGGCTGTAGCACTACCAGGGACAGAAATAATATCCTATAGTTTTTGAATAAACTGTATTTATGTAGGCCTAATTAGACTGATATGTCTTCACCAAAGTTGAAGATTACTATCTTAGCTTTAAATTGGTATAAATTTTGTAATTTTTTGATATTGTAATTGAGGGTTATAGGGTGTATAACTTGGAGGCATGATCATGCATTAGTCAAAATTTCAAATGTACATAGTTTATGATATTTTGAGCATAACTCATTGAATACTAAACCAAATTAGATGAACTTGGTATCATTGGAAAGATAAGACAAAGAGGCAAAACTTTCTAGAAGGAAGTATTACCTAATTATCTCACATTCATGATGACAATAATTGAGAAAAGTGGTTCTGAAGGTGGATTGTGAAATAAATCTGGATTAAGGGATTGAGTATGATTTCACATGATCGATAATGTGATAAGATTAAGGATAAGAAACCTGAATTTTGATATGAACATGCATCATAAATATTTAGTATACATGAATGTGCTGAATTGAATTCATAATTGTTCACAATAGTAATATATATTTGTATTGAATATTTTAGAGAAACCTTTAGAGCGACTGATTCCAGATATTGCGGGGACTTTGAGACAATAGGTAAATAAGGAGCTTTTGTAAGTAATTTAGATGGTAACTTTTGTGAGTAACCTAAGATAGTCTCACCTTGATTTACTGAATTGATATTGATATTGATGAACGTGTATTGAATTGTGTACTGATTCCAGACATGAAGCTCCGAGGTATTGATTAATGAATGTGATATTGAAGTGTTATTTATCTTACTTTGTTCTACTTGTTAAATTTGATTTATGCTGATTGTGTTCTAAATTCTAGACAATGATTGTCCGAGGCATTTGATGCATATTTATATCATTGAAAGTGCTACTTGCATGTGAATATGATTTGACTACTTGCTTTGCACATGAAATGTCTGAAATGACCTTATTGTGTTTTAAAACTGTTGAGTCCTAGTTGTGGGTAAATAGGCATGCCTAGAAGGGTCTGCAGCTGTTTCTGTGAAACTTTAGTATTTGACAGTTCGGTGTCTTCTGTTATTGACACTTCGGTGTCTTCTATTATTGAGACATGTCTCTTCTATGACATGATACTAATTATGGTATCTTCTGTATAAATCCCGTTACCCACTTCTGTTGACGGATTAGCGGTCATTTGATTGTATATTCTGACATATGTTAGATTTTGAAATAAACAAAATGATGTTTTGAACTGAATTTGATACTCAGTTCTGTTAACTATACAACTGTTCTGAAATTTAAATATCTGTTTGTGCTATAACTTAATTCAGTATGATTAATTGTCAAATTATGCATAGTTTAGTTATTACTCACTAAGATATATGCTTAGCACGGTAGATTTGCCCCGTGTAGGTTATGAGCTACATTTATAAAGAATGGGACAAGACAAC
>JANSVA010000009.1:18264510-18276745 GCA_025504915.1 Erythroxylum reticulatum
ATGTGCACTGCATATGCATGATGTGAATAATAGTAATGTGTTGAATGTGAAATGAATGATCAAGTGATATATGCTTAAGTGAATGTGTAATGTATATGACTGGATCTATTGAATTGATGAATTGTGCATGTTATGTGATTGAGTGAGCCATCGACGATGCTCACTCACTGAGTTCGAAAAAACTCACCCAAAATTTTGCAATATTTTACAGGCTCAAAAGAGTACCCGGTTAGGCAAACGGGAGTATAGCCTTATATACAAGTGAAAGATAGAGGTCGGGATCAGCTCACGTCTACATTTGTATTTTATTATTTTTTATCTAATTAAGCCTTCTACAATTGTTGTAACTTATGTATTTGAGTATTTCTTTTTTTAATAACTTTCCAAGTTGGAAAGGTTTGTAAATGACTTTGAAATATGATGAATTATGAGTACAAGTATTTTTGTATTTATGATGGGCCCAAATGGCTATTGAAATCATGATGATTGTATTACTGTGATTGAAAATATTTATGAATTAAAAATGGGCCCGATTTGATTATTGATTTTCATATACGATTATGCTTTAAAAAAATTGTACTGAGTTTTGAATGTTTGACCGTTCTAGCATGCTATCCTTACAGGGCACGGACTCGGATATCACTCAGGATCTCGAGTATGTGTCTTGTAAGAGTGGGGTGTTACAATGTGATATCAGAACCCAGAATTACTATCTTATATAGGCATTTTTTGAAATATGTGTCAAGGTATATGCATTTTTGTCATGTCATAGTAGGCAGTAGCAACTGATCCCTAGTCTAAGTTGCATTTATATGAGTCACACGCATGAGCATGTGTTAAGAGTTTCAGATGTTAGAAGCACTAAGAAAAATGATGATCTCTCATGATGTGAGAATGGGAAGGTTGAAGGATATCTAGAAATAAGAAATAGTATATGGTTAGATATAACAGATAAAGATTCAATGTATTTGTATTGGTGGATATATTATTGAATATGACATCGATATTGTGTTTTGGTGATATGTTCTCGTAGATGTGAATACACTGTCATGGATTTTTGAGGAAAAATAAGGATATAAGTAGAAATGATGAGAATAAAGAGTACCAGCTAAGTTGAAAGTGACCTTGAGAGGTTGAACTTGGACTTGAAATAATTGTTTAAAAAAATGTGACAGGAGTTATAATCTCCCACAAGCATATATTAGTGGAATTGAGATCAGAATTTTAGGATGATTATGTATCTATGATTCCAAATTCATTGCGAACATATGTATGTATGATGATATATGGTAATTGGAAGGAGAGACGATGATAGCGATATATGAAAAAATTGTTAAGGTTAAGTTGATTTTCCATTGTGAGTGCACATCTGATAATGGGATGACCATAACAAGTGAGAATATTGAGCATATATGTATTATATGTGTGGAGATAATATAAAAAGCAATCTATGATGACTATTTAAATATTGGTCAATCATAGTTCTTACAGTTCAAAGTCTAAGATGAGTTAGAGCAAGATGTGAAAATGCTTATAGTGATCAATTGGGAATGAATTAAGATTGCTAATGATGTTACTATATATATATATGATGATGAATTTGAGGAAAAAGAAGGACACAATTATGGTATAATCCCCACGATCGAGGATTGGAACAAAAGGAGAAGATTTGTCTATAATAAAATGAGATTAAGGTATCCTTAGTATAAGCTACTAATTGGTGAATTGTTATAAACACATCTTTAGATATGATGTAATGATTTTGATGATATATACCAAGGTATTAGAGTAAACGAAATTGTTTAATGCCTCACTGAGCCTTATTACAAGGGATGATTTGATCATGTAAGTTATGGCATAAATTGATCTTATTGAGATATCATGAATAGCTGAAATTGATCTTCTTGAGGTACTAAGAATGACTGATAAGTGATCATGGAAAATAGTTGATTGATAAGGATTTCATAAACAATATCGATGATTGTAGCAAGAAATCTTCTTTTAAAGAAGAAATTTCCCTGAATTAGGTTAAGTTGATCAAATGATTCAAATTAAGAGTGATCCATGAAGGAAAAAAATCAGATATGAATATGTAATGAATCAAAAGTGAATATTGGAGGTAGAATAGGCAACTAAGAGTGTATGCATTTTGGTTAATGTAAAGTATCTAACTATGTAAGTGGATTTATGAATTCGAGGTAACACTATTGCTAATATGAGGAGAACTTAGGCACACACTATAGTCTGTGTAAATATGTTTGGGTAATACAAATTATATCTAATGAATGTGTTACCATCACAGGAAGTGAAGGGTTCAAATATAATGAAATGTATGGAGAAACTAGTATGAATGAACAGACATTAGAATAATTCAATCCAAAATTAGAGGAAATCAAATGAAAGGAGAAAATCATTTGAGAAAAGAAGTTGATTGGGAGACTGAAAATAACAAGTGATAATATTACCTCATTTGAGGAATTAGTTACTTAAGAAATTACGAGAACTAATCATGGGCACAAGGGAATTTAGGTTATATCTATTGGAGTTAACTATGCCTCTAATAGTATTATGGTAATGAAGATTAAAGTGATTCAAGAAAAATTGTATCAATTAGTGACTATGATCATAGAGGATATTTGGAGTGTATTTGAAAAGTGAAGAGAATATTTTTGAACATTTGAGAAAATCTTACATATCATGAAGGTAGAAATAATTATATGCCAAGTTTAATGGGAGTGAAGCTTAGCTTGATCAAATAAAATGTGGGTTGTATAATATCTGAACGTGGCTTATTGGGAGACCCAAAGAAAGTAGAGGTAATGACAAAGCGAGAAACTATAAGGAATTATAACACCAATGTTAATTATATCGCTTCGATTTGGAGATTTTTGCAGTATACAATGAAATTTCATATCAGAAATTTGGATGAAATTTAATGCAGCATAATAAAGTGATTTCATTTGCTTGGAGGCAAATAAATATTTAAGTCTCATGAGTTGATTATTATATATATAAATTGAAGCTTGCTACAATGGTGATTGCTTGAAAGTTTGGGGACATCATATATACAGAAGCATTTTGAAAATTATAAAAACCATTAAAGTTGGAGTAATTATTGAGTTTGAAAGAATTGAAAATGAGACCGAGACAATGGATAGAATTACTGGAAGATTTTGATGTGCAAATGAGTATTCTCAATAAAGGCAGTGTTGTAATATGAGGTATTGAACAGAAAATTCCATAACAGTGTATCATAAATTTAAATATTGAGGTTACCAAACCAAGTGTAATAAAGAGCATAGAATGTTGGGTTGAACTGCAGGCAAATCAAAGTATTATTAGCTAATGAATTTAAGATTAGTCCTAGAGGAAAAGATTAACAAAGCCTATAATTGAGGATTCAGAAATTGTGAATCTTAATAAGGAATTGAGGATGAATCTAAATTTTGAGTTCGAATAGGAAAAATGTTACCTTGTGATTGAAATGAGACGGGTGTGTACCCAATAAAGATGAGTGAGCAAAGGTGTTATTAGAGAAAGTGTAAGTAACTGAATTTTTGAATTTCCAACAGTTCTAATTGTTGGAGTTACGCTTAAAGCTTATATTTTTGGAGTTCATAGGAAGATGAGATCAAGGTATAGTTCTAATTGACTAGAGGCATAATAATCATTATCATAGTGATGCCATTAGGATACTGTGTGAGGCATATACAACAAGTTGTTTGCCCTTACAAAAGGGTTGAAGGCTGAAATTGATTTGAGGTACTGTTGATGAGTGAAATGAATTTATAATAAAAATTAAGTGGCTAATGAAAGGCAAATGAATTTGGTGGGACAACATTGAAGTTATGAAATGTAGTGAGACAGACATAAGAGTTAAGTGTAATAAAACTAAAGATCTATGAAATATCAAGCAAAAGATGAAATACTTCGAAGAGTCTCACCTTGTCAAGGTGTGCATAGATTGGGGTAAAGATGTGCTCAGATAAGGAAAAAGGATAAACTAAGCTTGAATTGTATTGGTCCATATAAAGTTATTGAGAGCATAGGACCAGTAACTTATAAGTTGTATTCTCAATAAAGATGTCTCAGAATTATAATGTGTGATACATGAGTATGTTAAGAAATAATGATATGATTGAGAGAGATATATTGACAACTTACGAAGTGAAAAGTTGTGAGTAATCTAAAATATATTGATGAAATAGTTAAGATCGTGTGATATCTAAATAAGTGATTAAGAGACCTTTTGAGTTTATCAACTGTGGTCGTTTGGAAGAAAGTATTCAACTGGTAAAGTTATATCGGAAATGGAGGAGCATATGAAGAAAAAGAAAATTACCCCTGCCTTATTGATCAATCAGATATTAATTTCGAGGACAAAATTTCTTTTAAGGTGGGGAGAGTTGTAACATCCTGTTACTCATGTTAAGGTTAAAATTGTAAATGTGAGAGATTCAGTGAGAGATTAGAAATGTGTTTCATGCTCATGCATATGAATAGTGAATTGTTGCACATTAAAAAGACTATACATGCATTCATTGACATTCCGGATATAATTGTTTATAAATGTGAGTATATTGAGAAATGTTGGCCCCCCAAAATTTTCTTCTTGATGAATAAGTATGATTTACATTAATTATGAGGTCTTCATGAAATTTTGTGAAAATTAATTATTATGTTGATGTTAGAAAGATTATATGATATAGGTTGATTGAATTTAAGTGTAAAGGTTATGAGAATGTTCAAGGGGTGTTTTTGGCAAGACATTTAAGGTTAAAAGAACATAAGCCTATAAGGAAGGATAAAAGGGACTTTTTGAGCTCATTAAGGGTAGAAATGGAAGAAAGAAATGTAGTATTACTCTTTAAGAAGGGGGAAAACGTGAATTGAAGAGAAAAAGAGAGAGTGTTATGAAGAAGAGAGAGAAAACAAAAAAGAAAGAGAAAAGAATTTCTGTGGTTGAGAGAAAAGAAGAGAGTTGAGCTAGGGTTTCATCATTTCCTAGTCTTGAGAGAGATTTTGAGGTTGTTCAAGAAGGGAAAAAGGAAAAGAAAGAGAAGAGCTTCTATTTGAGCCAAAGATCTCCTCATTTGGTGAAGAATCAAGGTAAGATCGTTTTGAATCTTTTGGATTTTTGGAAGGGTTTTAGTTCATGGAGTTAGAAAATGTATGGGTTTAAATATTCTAGAACCAATTTCTAGTGATTGTGCTTCGTGGGATTTTCAATTGAAAATCCTATTGAGTTGAGATTTGAGAGTTTAATGAAGTCAATTTGGTAGTGAAATAGTTATGCTTAGGACATCCCAAGTTTGTACAGTGAAAATTTCAAGTCATCAATAGCGGTAAAATTTGTGTTCTGACTTTAGGGGAAAATCTGGATTAATCTAGGTTCAATTAGACAAAGTTATCTTCTAGAAAGTTGTAACTTGTCTTTCTAGCTTTCCAACGGTTATACTATGTAATTTTTGCACATTGGAGCTGAAAGTTATGATCCTTATAAGTGGAGATGCTCAGGAGTATCGACTGTATCGTCTGTGATGACATGTATCTTCTGTTATGACATGTATCGTCTTTGATGACATGTATCACCTGTGATGATGTGTATCTTCTAGGTACTGTTCATCTTACATCTTCTGGTCCAATTTTGACCCCATAGCTGACAGATTCTATCTTCAAAATCTTTGAAAATGGTTTAGATCTTGAAGTCCTCTTTCAAACCGTCTAAGAATGATCTTGATCTGATACTTATAGAGAAAGTTATGCGAATTGTCCCGAAATAGGTTCAATATGATTGAGGATGGAACCTTGTTTGCTTCTTTCGGCCATAACTTTGTTATCCGACATGCAAATGAAGTGATCCTTTGGCGAATAGATTCCTAACACATTATTCTATCTCTCCACAAATATTTGCTGCATTCTGAATTGATTGGAAAAAGTTTGATTGAAGGAAAGTGAGGAAATATGTTGGAATAGTATGAATTGGTGTTATTTTACTAAACATACTTTGGTATTTTGAATATATCTAAATCTTTAGGGTTCCAATTGAGATGATTTTTAATGTGGAGTAAACTAGAGACATAGATTTACAAATTATATGAGAAGTTGAACTCTGATTCAGCCACTAAGATGTTCAATTTCTTGATGGAAGTTGTGCATAGTATAATATTTTAGAATGAGAACAGTCTGAAAATCTTTGAAGTGTAACTTTCAAATTACTGAGTCCAATTGAATGATTGTGGTGTCATTAGAAACTTAAGACAATAGGGAACACTTTTCTAGTAGAAAGTGTTACCAAATTACTTTATTTACTGATCAGAAGGATCACAGAGCATTAACCTAAAAGTTTGGATTTTTGAAAGTGATATAGGACTGAAATGAGAGTTAGAAAATTGTTTGGTCTTGTAATGCTAGAATTACATTAATGAGTGAATTGATGGTATTAAAGTACCAAATACATGTGTAAAGTGTAGATGAAGTGGTTAATTTGATTAAAATTGTGATTCGAAGAAGAGGAGTAAAGTGTATCTAGTCTAAATGAATGAGAAATTGATAATAAGAGCAAGTAATGCGAGAAAAGAAATGATAAGTGATTGAATTATGAGATGCAAATGAGTATAAGATATGAAATTTTATAATATACCTATGATTGTCATGAATATGCATTGTACATAGTCCATATACACACGTATGCATAAATGAATGCTTATAATTTTGCAAAGTTATTAATGTGTGCAACGTGCGTATTGCATAATTAGGATGTGCAAGATAAACGTTCGCATTCAGAAGTTTCTAGAATTTGGAAGCAAATGCTAAACTGGAGCGCACTGTGAGTAGACCTAGATGGTCTTACTTTATTGTTTGCTTGGTTATATTATGAATTTTGTGTTTATGAATTTGGAAGCAAATGCCAAACTGGAGCGCACTGTGAGTAGACCTAGATGGTCTTACCTTATTATTTGCTTCTTTATATTATGAATTATGTGCTTATGAATGAGATGTGAATGTGAATGAGATATTGAAGTGCTCATTGAATGTGAATTGGACGGAATAATAGTTTTCTCAACTTAAATGTTGAATGCTGGACTAAGTTCCGATGACAGTGTGAATGAGAATGTGATTGTGTGATGTTGAGCACTTTCAATTGACTGAATACATATGATGCGTTTCATTACATGAATGCATAAAAGATAAAGGCGGTTATGATTGGAATAGCCATCGAAAAGGAACTTAATACTCAGAATGTGAAAAAGAGCCTAGAGCTCAGAAAATATATAAGAGCCGAAGGCTCACTATGAAAAAGGAGCCTGATATCCCCAACGGATACGGGATAATTATCAATGAGCCCAATATGGGACAGTTATTAATGAGCCCAATATGGGATAGTTATTAATGAGCCCTATATAGGACAGTTATTAAAGCCCGATATGGGACAGTTATCAATGAGCCCGATATTTATAATAGATACGGGACAGTTAGGCACTCGGTCACAACAAAGTTATAAACTGAAAGTGAGTCTCATGTGCACTGCATATGCATGATGTGAATAGTTGTAATGTGTTGAATGTGAAATGTGAAATGAACGACCCAGTGGTATATGCTTAAGTGAATGTGTAATGTATGTGACTGGATATGTTGAATTGATGAAGTGTGTGGTTATGTGATTTAGTGAGCCATCGAGGACGGTCACTCATTGAGTTCATAAAAACTCACCCAAAATTTTGCAATATTTTTCAGGCTTAGAAGAGTACCTCGTTAGGCAAACGGGAGTATAGCCACTATATACAAGTGAAAGGTAGAGGTCGGGATCAGTTCGTATCTACATTTGTATTTTCTTATTTTTGTATCGAATTGAGTCTTCTACAATTGTTGTAAATTGTGTATTTGAGTATTTCTATTTTTAACAGCTTTCTAAGTTGGAAACGTTTGTAAATGACTTTGAAATGTAATGGAATTATGACTGCAAGTATTTTTGTATTTGTGATGGGCCCAAATGGCTATTGAAATCATGATGATTGTATTACTGTGATTGAAAATATCTATGAAATAAAAATGGGCTTGATTTGATTATTGATTTCTGCATATGATTATGCTTAAAAAAATTGTACTAAGTTTTGAATGTTTGACCATTCTAGCATACCACCTTTGTGGGGCACGGACTCGGATATAACACAGGATGTTGGGTACGTGTCTTGTAAGAGTGGGGTGCTACATTATAACTGAAACATATACATATAAGTCATTAAACAAGTTAGCCCCATCAGCTTTCCAAAAACTGACTAGTGTTGACTTTGACTTGATCTATTAATTGAATCAAGTTTAATTAATTATGAAAAATTGTAGAGTATTATACACATTCTAAATGTGACTAATAAAAAATTCCAGAATCTAATTCCTAGGAATTCTTTATGATCTAAGTGGAATTATCCAGCACATCATATGTCTACTAACACTTGAAATACACCACTAGCATGCATATAAAATCGAGAATAAATCATTAATCACTTCAAAAACAAGTGTCATGCATCTCATACACATGGTAACATCATATGTGCATGTTCATGAAGGAAATTCATAAAAAAATTGTTTATAAAATTATTCTGGAATTTACAAGCATGCATGTTCATCAGATTTTTAGAATTTCCTAGAACTTCATTCATGCATCAGTCTGAAATTAAAATCGTAATAAAATAGAAAACGACATTCAATTTCAATTTCCTTTGACAAAAACATAATATAACACCTTATAATCATTTCAGTGAAATAAAATTAGAAAAAATTTCTATGAGTATGACGAAATTTTCAAAATCAACACATGCATTCTATTTTACAGAAATTCCTAGAAACCAACATATGAATAGACTAAAAATTAATTCGAAATCAAATAAAAAATGACATTCAATTGCAATTTTATTTGACAGAAATATAATATAACATATTATAAACATTTTTGTGAAAAATTAGCAAAAACAATTTTCATATGAATTTTTCTAAATCAAAATGTTTGTCAATTACAACCTAGCAAACTGTTTGCACATGTTCAATAGATCATCTAATATATGCATAAGTAGCTTTGATACCACTGTTCGGAGCCATAGGTCTATACATCTTGTGCATGGATATGCAGTGGAAGCATTAGAATCAAAATTCCAACCCCACGACATCCCCAGAAAATCCAGAATCATATGTATGTAATAGCCAGAATTGAAAGAACATGTAATTAAAGTTATGCACCTTAAGGACAACTCCTCCTTTCTTGCTTCTTCTCCTTGATTAGGTTGTTACAAACACCAAAAACCTTCCTTGGCCTCTTAAGAGCATGAAAAGATAGAGAATAACAATGTGTAAGGGTGGTTAAAGCATCAAACAAGATGAATTCAAGTAGATGCTCAATCAAGAGTTAGATAATAATCAAGTTAAATGTAATTAAACTCATGCAATAATTAGATAAAATTGTATGAACAAACCTCAATATCACTCCTGTCAACCATCAAAAGTATCAGCCCAGATCAATCGCTCACAAATATTGTCTGCTTTGGGCCTTAGCCCAGCTAAGCCCTCATGGTTTTGATTTTCTTGAGGCCTTCTCAGGAGGTCACCCATCCTAGATCTACTCTTGGCCAAGCACATTTAACCTCAGAGTTCTGATGTGATCCAGTGCATTAGGCCATGAAAAACGCGTCTATAAGAGAGAGGTATTCGTACCCTTATAAGGGGTACTTCGTTCTCCTCTCCAACCGATGTGGGATCTCACACTCTCCACCCCCTTAGGGCCCAGCCCTCTTTGGGGTCTAGCCTAGCTGGCACAATGGATCGGATACTAGCTCTGATACCATCTGTAACAACCTAGATCACTTGCTCACCGATATTGTCTATTTTGGGCCTTGGCCCAACCAAACCTTCACGGTTTTGCTTTTCCTGAGGCCTTCCTAGGAGGTCACACATCTTGGAACTACTCTTGCCAAGCAGATTTAACCTTGGAGTTCTGATGGGATCCAGCGTATTAGGCCATGGAAAACGCGTCTGTAAGGGGGAGGTATCTGTACCCTTACACTATGTTTGGTTGCTATCCCTATGGGTGGGGACAGATGACAGGGACTCAAAAGTCCTGTACTCCGTAGCATTTGCTTGCTGTGTCCACCTATTTTTGTCCCGTCTCTGGAGAAAAAGGATAGAAATTTTTTGTACCTCCCATGATTGTGGTACAATATTTCTTATCCCGAGGACGGAAACAAAACACAAAAGAAAATTACCACTTTACCCTCCCATTCCAACGCAGCCATCGAAACCTACCTCCACTTTTTCTTATCCCTCTACTATATTCTCTCCACTCTATCACGTTTCTCCCAACTGTCTCTCGCACAGACTCCTTCTTGTCTCTGGTTCGTGGCAGCATTGAAAGGTAAATTTTTTTTCTGTTCATTTTCTTCCTTCTTTGCCTCTGGGTTCGGTGTCCTTCTTTGCGTTTACTCGATTAATGCCGATCTCTTGCTTTGTTGCGTCTATGTGCATTTGTCTTCCCATATCTCTTTTGTTTCTGGAATTGTTTGCATTTGGGGTTTTGGTTTTCTGGCGTTTTGGGTTTTCGCTGCATTTAATTTCACCAAATTCATCTATGGATCTTTTCAGCAATTTCAATAACATATTTGATTTTTAGGAAGAGATTAGAGATTATTAAACATAAGGATTTTGTGTTTTGCCATTACTTTTGGTCATGTAATTTCACCTATTAGTCAGGAATGTTAGAAAATGGGTGGGTGGGGCAATTGGGTTAGAGTTGGAATCTGGATACTTGTTTAGCTAGTTGGAGGTTTTTTAATGGCTAGAGCTTAGAGCTTCTTATTCTTGTAGTTATCGTTCTAGTGGGCCATTTAAAAGCACATTTTCTGCTTAATTATCCATATATTGTGTACCAATTTTTGTCAATGCAATTTCATTTGTAAGCTTCTTTTCCCTGTCCTAGCACATTGAAACTTTCAATGCTCATAACATCATTCAGCTTTCTAGATTTGAAAAAACCCCCAAATGCGCTCTTTTTATAACATTGTCGTATATGATGTTAAAGTTGTAACAATATTAGGTTTTTCCAAGCTTTTGAACTGACGCTAATTTGCAATTTCAGTTCAACAATGATTCCCCTTCTCCTCTTTTTCTTATAGACTTACTTTAGGATTGGGACCATAACATTCTCGTTAGTTTACTTCCTTCTTATCCCTAAATTCTAGTTTACTTTCTTATCAGGTGGGTCAGGAGATAAATACAAAAGCAAAGATTCAAAAGGATTTCTTATTAGGAAAGCCATGCAATAGAATGGTCACGCGATATGCTCCATTATCTTTTGCCTTCATTTGTCTTTATGGTGCTGTTGCTTTTGCTCCTGCTTCTGCTTTTGTTTTTTTTAAGTTCATATTACAAGTATGACCAAGAAGTTTGCTGGGCTGTGACCTTACTAGATGCATGTTAATTGTATCTCTTCTTTTTCTTTGTATAAGACAAAATTATTATCCAATCTTACTCTTCTTGATCCCAGTAAATTTGGTTGGTGGTTCAAGTTCTTGTTATACAGCTCAACTCGACTTTCATGAGATAAGTTGCATGCTTCTGCTTCTCACTCTTCTTGCGCCACTTCTATTGCCTTTTGATTTATAAATCTCGGTTTCTATATCCTATTAGTTTAATGACAAAAAATGCTTTAAGTTCATATAAGTTTAGAAACAGATGTTTTAATACATATGCATTAATTTAATTATTGAATCAATCAGTAAAAGTCTACCTACTAGGGATAGACGTTGGCAAGCATCCATAAGTTTATTGGATGCACAGGGCTCCTAGTAATAGGAATCCTTATAATCATAGTCAGGAAGTTAATAAGGATAATGTTAAGCAAGTTCCTATGGACAGTTTCTCCATTGATTCCCTTTTATCCATATACCAAATTTTGCATTATTTGTGATTTGATCTAAACCCTCTTGCATATTCTATGAGCCATTCAAAAATCTAATGTTGGATCAATTGTCATGGTGAACTGAGACAAGTTTTCCATAACCTATCTTGGAAACTATATGTAAAATTGAGCTTCTTTCATTATTTTCTCCGATGTTTTAACCAAAACTTTAGTAAAGCAAATATGGGAGCTTTAATACATATGCATTAAGTTAATTATTGAATCAATTAGTAAAAGTCTACCTACTAGAAACGTATCTTTAAGTAATTGCTCGTAAATCTTTCTTAAATC
>JANSVA010000009.1:18276845-18301369 GCA_025504915.1 Erythroxylum reticulatum
GGATCAAACTTATAAGGGATCGTAAGAACAAATATATAGCATTCTCTAAATTAACCTACATTTAAAATACGCTCAATAAGTTCGCCATGCAAGATTCCAAGAGGGGTTTCACACCTATTAAACGTGGAATCAAATTTTCAAAGGAATAAGCACCTAAAACCCAAGAGGAGGTTGAACGTATGCGTAACATTCCATATGCTTCAGTAGTTGGAAGTTTGATGTATGCAATGCTTTTCACTAGATCGGATATCTGTTACGCAGTAGGACTGGTAAGCATATTTCATTCCAATCTACGAATGGAACATTGGACTACGGTTAAGTGTATACTTAAATATCTTCGTAGGACGAAGAATTTAATGCTGGTTTGCTTTGGAAGTAATCTTATTCTGATAGGATATATATAGATTCTGATTTCCAATCAGATGTTGATTCAAGGAAATCAACTTATGGTTCTATATTTACTTCAGGAGGTGAATCCATAGTCTAAAGGAGTGTCAAACAATCTTTTATTGTTGGTTCAACTATGGAGGCTAAGTATGTTGCTGCTTGTGAAGCAGGAAAGGAAGCAGTCTGGATCCAGAAGTTCCTAAATGATTTGGAGGTAGTTCCAGAGGTAGAAAAAGCCATTAAACTTTATTGAATAGTGGCTAATTCTAAAGAACCTTGGAACCACAAAGCTACCAAACATATTGAGCGAAAGTATCATCTCATAAGGGAGATAATACAACGCGGAGAGGTGGATGTGGTAAAGATTTCCACGGAGCAATAACTTGCTGATCCGTTTAAGAAGACACTATCTCAAAAGAGTTTTAAGGGTCACCTAGCAGAGATGGGAATGAGGGATATGTCAAACTTGCTTTAGGGAATATGGGAGATTGTTGGAGTTATGTAAATATAGTGCCCTAGAAAGTAAGTGTATTTACGTGTAGCTTAATCTTCTTCAGTTATAGTTTTGTAATGGAAATATTTATTGTTAATAAAACAAAAGAGTTTGATTTTATTTGTGTGAGTATTATATATCTAGTCAAAAGGTACTAGGATTCTTTTGTAAGTAATATACATATATATAGAGATGTATGGTAAACATGTATATTATTAGAATCTAAATTAATAGATTCATAGTTGAATAATCAAGTTGGTCGCTTGATTATGGTTTAGGCTGTAGTGTTGTGATTTATCTCCATGTAAGTAAAGGATTTTACTTTAAGGGAATGACTTATCATCTGGTAATGATGTGTATCGTCTGGTGATGATGTGTATCATCTGGTGATGACGTGTATCTTCGGTGCAATGTTCATCTTACATCTTCCAGTTCAATTTTGACCCCTCTAGATGATAGAATATGTCTTCAAGGTCTTTGTGAAATTTGTAGATCTTGAATTCCTCTTTGAAACAATCTAAGAATGACCTTGATCCGATATCTCTAGAGAAAGTTATACTAATTTGTAAACATCTTCTGTGTACTGTTTATAAACCTTTTCTGGGTACTATTCATCTTACATCGTTTGGTCCAATTCTGACCCTTTAGATGACAACATATTGCTTTTATGTCTTTAAAAAAGTTGTATATCTCTAAGTCTTATTGGAAACCGTCTTAAGACGTTCTTAATTGGACATATATGGAGAAAGTTATACCAATTGTCCCGAAATAGGTTTAATATGATTTAGGACAAAACCTTGTTTCATTCTTTCAGCCATAACTTTGTTATCGGACCTCCAAATGACTTGATTCTTAATCCAATAGATTCCTAACACATTATTATATCTCTAAAAAGAAAATGGTAGAATTACAAATTGAATTAGAGAAGATTTATTAAAGGAAAGTGAGGGAATCTGATGGAATAGTATAAACTGGTGTTAATTTACTGAACATACTTCAGTATTTTGAATATATCTAGACCTTTAGGGTTCCAATTGAGATGATTGTTAATGTAGAGAAAACTAGAGACAAAGGTTTAAAAATGTTATGAAGAATTCTAATTTTTATTCAGCTTATAAGATGTGCAATTTATGGATGGAATTTGTGCATAGTATACTATATTAGAATGAGAATAGCCTAAAAATGTTTAAAATGTTACTTTCAAAATGCTAAGACAAATCGAATGATTGTGGTGTCATTAGAAGCTTAAGACAATAGGGAAAACTATTCTAGTAGAAAGTATTACCAAATTACTTCATTACTAATCAGAATGATCACGAAAGATTAATCTAAAGGTCTGGACTTTTGGAAGTGATATAGGATTGAAATGAGAGTTGGATAATTATTTGTTCTTGTATTGGTAGAAATTGCATTAATGAGTGAATTTTTGGTATTAAAGTACCAAAGAAATGTGTAAAATGGAAATGAAGTGGTCTATTTGATTAAAGTTATGATTCAAAGAAGAGGAGTAAAGTGTATCTAGTTTAAATGAATGAGAAATTATTAATAAGAGCAAGTAATGCGAGAAAAGAAATGATAAGTGATTGAATTATGAAATGTAAATGAGCATAAGATATGAAATTTAATAATATGCCTGGGATTGTCATAAACATTCATTGTACTTATTCCATATACACCCGTGTGCATAAATGAATGCTTATTGTTGTGCAAAGTTATTGATGTGTATATGCAATGTGTGTATTGCATAATTGTGATGTGCAAGATAAATGTACATATTCAAACGTTTCCAGATCATGGAATCTAGTGCTAATCTGGAGCGTATAGTGAGTAGACCTAGATGGTCTTACTTTATTGTTTATTTTGTTTATGTTACCAATTGAGTGATTATAAATATTCGTGAATGTGATTTGAAAATTGAATTCCAGACAACGAAAGTCCAATGATTGTGTTATATGAATGAGATATTGCAGTGTTAATTATATGTGAATGTGATGAACTAAATGCTTCATGATATGAATGTATGATCACAGAGTGTTCTCAACATAAATGTTGAATGTCAGACTAAGGTCCGATGATGTATGATAGTGAAAAAGTGATCGTATCTAATTGATGCATTTCACTTCATGAATGCATGAAAGATAAAGGTAGTTATGATCAGAGTAGCCAACATAAAAAAGCTTTAAGCTCAGTTATGCGCATTAAAGCCTTAGGCTCAATGTTTAATGAGCCTGGTATTCCCAACGGATACCAAACAATTATCAATAAGCTCGGTATCCATAATGGATACGGGACAGTTATAGGCACTCAGTCACAAAAAAGAAATAAATGAAAGTGAGTCTCATGTGCATTACATATGAAAATTGAAACCTATGTTCCAAATGAACAAAACGAACTGTGTGAATTCTCTAAATGTGAATTGTGGAATAAATGATCAAAATGATTTGTGATTCTATTTGATTATGGTTGAACTGATGTGAATTAAGTGATGGCATGATCTATATGTGTTTTGTCATTGAGTGAGCTATCAAGGATGGTCACTCATTGAATTCGCAAAACTCATCCAAAATTTGTAACTGCTTTTTAAGGCTCAAAAGCGTTACCCTTTTGGACAAATGGGAGTATAGCCACTGCATTCAAGTAAGAGCTAGAGGTCGGGATCAGTTGACGCCTGCATTTATACACTCTTATTTATGTATTCCGTATCTTTTGTGTAATGTGTAATTGAATACGTTTCTGCATATAATAACTTTCCATATTGGAAAGGTTTGTAAATGAGATTTAATTGGAGTGTAGTGTTAACAAATGTGATTTTTTTAATGTTATGAAAGAAAAGATTGGGCCGATTTTGATTACTGACTTCTGCATATGCTTATATTGTTTCAAAAAAAGGAATTGATATAGAGTTTTGAGTTGTTTAAGTGTTCTAGCATGCCACCCTTACGGGGCAAGTACTAGAATATCATTCAGGCTGTCGGGTATGGTCTCAAGAGGGTAGGGTGCTATAATATGGTATCAGAGCCCAGAATTGCTATCTTATATGGGCATTTTCTAAAATATGTGTCAAGGTACATGCATTCTTGTCATGTCATAGCAGATAGTGGCAACTGATCCCCTAGTCTGAGTCACATTTATATGAGTCACATGCATGAACATTCCTTAAGAGTTTGAGCTGTTAGAAACACTGGGAAGAATGATGATCTGTTAGAAGGTGAGCTAATGAAGGTTTATGGGCAGCTAGAAATGAGAAATATTATCTGGTTTTATATGATAAATGAAGGTTCACTACATTTGTATATATGGTTGTATCATCGACCATGATATCCATATAGTATTGTGGTAATATATCCTCGAATGTGATATAAATATGAATACATTGTCGTGAACTGATTAAGGAAAGAAGTAATATCAATATGAATGGTGAGACCTAAAGTGTACAAGCCAAGTTGAAAGAAAACAAAATTTTCTATGGCCTGGAGAGGTCAAACCTAGACTTGAAATGAATGTCGGTTAAAAGTGATAAGACTTATGATTTAGCATAAGAATATGTCTTTGGAATTGAGATAAGAATTTTAGGATGATTATGTATCTATGATTACGAATCGATTACAAACATACGTATGTATGATGATATATGGTAATTGAAAGCTGAGATGATGATATTATCATTGTGAGTTCACATCTGAAAATGGGATCACCATGGCAAGTGAGAATATTGAGCATATATGTAGTATATGTGTGGATATAATATAAGAAGCAATCTATGACTATTTGAATATTGGTCGGTCATAGTTTTTATAGTTCAAAGTCTAAGACGAGTTAGAGTAAGACATGAAAATGATTATAGTGATCAATTGGGAATGAATCAAGATTGTTAATGATGTTACTATATATATATGATGAATTCGAAGAAAAAGAAGGACACGATCATGACATAATCCCCATGATCAAGGATAGGCACAAAAGGAGAAGTGTTGTCTAGAATTAAATGAGATTTAGGTATCCTTAACATAAGCTACTAATTGGTGAATTTTCATAAATACATCTCTAGATATGATGTAATGATTTTGATGATATATATCAAGGTATTAGAGTAAATGAAATTATATAATGCCTCACTGAGCCATATTATAAGGGATGTCTTGATCATGTAGGTCATGGCATAAATTGATCTTATTGAGATATCATAAATACTTGAAATTGATCTTCTTGAGGTACTAAGAATGACTGATAAGTAATAATAGAAAATAGTTGATTGATAAGGATTTCATGAACATTATTGATGATTGTAGCAAGAAATCTTCTTTCAAAGAAGAAATCTCTTTGAATTAGGTTGAGTTGATCAGATGATTCAAGTTAAGAATGATCAATGAAGGAACAAATCAGAAATGAATCCAAAGTGAATATTGGAGGTAGAATATGCTACTGAGAGTGTATGCATTTTGATTGATGTAAAGTATCCAATTATATAAGTGGATTTTTGAATTCGAGGTGACACTATTGCTAATGTGAGGAGAACTTAGGCCCACGCTATAGTCTATGTAAATATGTTTGGGAAATGCAAAGTATATATGATGAATGTGTTACCAACACAGGAAGTTATGGTTGCAAATAAATTGAAATGTGTGGAGAAACTAGTATGAGTGAACAATTCGAATGAAAAAAATGTTTGAGGAAAAAGGTGTAAATCGTATAAATGATGAATGTAAAAAGTATTTTGAGAAACTATAACCTAAATTTTAATTATGTCGTTTGGATTTGGAGATTATGCAGTATATAATGAAGTTTCACATCGAAGATTAAAATATAATCTGCTGTAACAGTATAAAGTGATTTTGTATGAATAGAGACAATTAAAGCCTTATAAGTTGATTTTGATACATAGTTTAAAATTGTTATAATAGTAATTACTTTGAGAGCTTGGAGACATTAAATGTGTAGAGACATTTCAGGAATGTATTGATCATTTAAATTTGAGACAATCATTGAGTTTGAAAGAATTAAATACAAGACTGAGACACTGAATAAAGTTATTGGAAGATTTTGATGTACAAATGAGTATTCCCCAGTAAAGCTAGCATTATAATCTGATGTCTTGAACAAAAAATTCAAGAACAAAATAGCATGAATTTAGATATTGAGGTTACCAAACCAAGTGCAATAAAGAGCATAAAATGTCGAGTTGAATTTTTGGCAAATCAAAGTACTATTAGCTATTGAAATTTAAGGTTAGTCCCACAAGAAAAGATTAAGAAAGCCCAAATTGAGGATTTAGAAATTGTGTACCTGATAAAGATGATTGAGCAAAGATGTGGTTAGAGAGGGCATGAGTAACAACCTAAGATAGACATCCTAGTAGGAATACGCCAAAATAGTATTTAGCTGTTAAGGATGTAGAAACAAGTGACTGGTTGTTTGAATTACCAACAGTCCTAATTGTTGGGGATATGCTTAAAGCTTATAATTTGGAGTTCATAGCAATATGAGATTGATGTATGGTTCTAATTGACGACAGGCATAAAAATCATTATCTTAGTGACATCATTAGAATGTTGTATGGGGCATTGTATAACAAAAAAGGGGTCGTTCACCCTTACATTGAAATGAAGAGGGCCTAAAATGGTAAAAGGCCAAAATTGAGTTGAGATACTAATGATGAGTGAAATGAATCTATAATAGGAGTTACGTGATCCAAGATAATGACGAATGAGTTAGGTGGATCAACATCGAGGATATGGAATGTAGTGAGATAGACCCAAGAGTTAAGCATATTAAAAATAAAGAGATGTGAAATACTAGGCGAGAGATGAAATATTTCTAAGAGTATCACTTTGTTAGGGTATGCATAGATTGGCACAAAGATGTGCTCAGATAAGGAAAAAGGATAAACTAAGCTCAAATTGTATTGGTTCACCTGAATTTATTCAGAGCATAGGACCCGTAACCTATGAGATGTATTCTCAATAAAGATATCTTAGAATTATAATGTGTGATATGTGAGTATGTTAAGAAATAATGATATGTTTGATAGAGATGTATTGACAGCTAACGAAGTGAAAAATTATGAGTAATCTGAAATATATTAATGAAATAATTAAGATAGTGTGATATCTAAATAAGTGATTAATAGACCTATTGAGTCCATCAACTGTGGTCATTTAGAAGAAAGTGTTTGAGTGGTGAAGTTATATAGGAAATAGAGGATCATATGAGGAAATAATACCCCTGCCTTATTGATCAATTAGATATTAATTTCGAGAACAAAATTCATTTTAAGGAAGGGAGAGTTGTAACATCCCGTTACATATGTTAAGGTTAAAATAATAAATGTGAGAGATTCACTGAGAGATTAGAAATGTGTTTCACGCTCATGCATTATGTGATATACTCATACACATGAATATTGAATTGTTGCACATGAAAATGAATGTACATACATTCATTGACATTCTGGGTATAATTGTTTACAAATGTGAGTATATAGAGAAATGTTGGCTCCAAAATTTCCTCTAAATGAATAAGTATGATTTACATTAATTATGAGGTCTTTATGAAATTTTGTGTAAATTAATTATTATGTTGATGTTAGAAAGAATATATGATATAGGTTGATTGAATTAAAATGTAAGGGTTATAAAAATGGTCAAGGGGTGTCTTTGGCAACATACTCAAGGTTAAAGACCATAAGACTATAAGGAAGGGTAAAAGGGGCCTTTTGGGCTCACTAAGGGTAGAAATGGAAGAAAGAAATGTAGTCTTGCTTCTTAAGAAGGGGGGAAAATGTGAATTGAAGAAAAAAAAGAGACAGTGTTATGAAGAAGAGAGAGAAATATAAAGAGAAGAAGAAGAGAGAGAAAGAAGAGAAAACAAGCTAGGGTTTCAATGTTCTTAGCCATCAAGAGAGATTTTGAGGTTGTTTAAGAAGGGAAAAAGGAAGAGGAAGAGAAGAGCTTCTAATTGAGCCAAAGATCTCTTCATTTGGTGAAGAATCAAGATAAAATGCTTTGAATCTTTTACATTTTTTGGAAGGGTTTTAGTTAATAGAGTTAGAAAATGCATGGGTTTAAGTATTCTAGAACTAAAATTTAGTGATTGTTCTTCGTGGGATTTTTCAATTTGAAAACTCTATTGAGTTGAGATTTGAGAGTTTGATGAAGTCATTTTGGTAGATTAATGGTTATGCTCAGGACATTCCAAGTTTTGCACAGGGAAATTTTCAAGTCTTCCTTAGGGGTAAATTTTGTGTTTTGACTTCAGGAGGAAAACTGGATTGATCTAGGCTAAATTAGACAAAGTTATCTTCTAGAAATTTGTAGCTTATCTTTCTAATGATTTATAGTATGAAATTTTTGGACATCAGAGTTGAAAATTATGATCCTTATAAATGGAGATGCATTAGGAGTATAGACTATATTGTCTAGTGATGATGTGCATTGTCTAGTGATGATGTATCATCTGTTGATGACATGTATCGTCTGGTGATGATGTGTATCGTCTGATGATGATGTGTATCTTCTGTGCACTGTTTATCTTACATCTTCTAGTCCAATTTTGACCCCTCTAGATGTCAGAATCTGTCTTCAAGGTCTTCATGAAAGTTGTATATCTTGAAGTCTTCTTTCAAAACATCAAAGAATGACCTTGATCCGATATCTTTAGAGAAATTTATGTTAATTGTTAAACATCTTCTGTTTACTGTTCATAAACTTCTTCTGGGCACTGTTTATCTTACATTGTCTGGTCCAGTTTTGACCCTTTAGATGACAAAATCTTGCTTTTATGTCTTCAAAAAAGTTATAGATCTCAAAGTCCTCTTTGAAACATTCTTAAGATGATCTTAATTCAACATATATGGTGAAAGTTATGCCAATTGTCCCGAACAGGTTCAATATGATTGAGGAAAAAACCTTGTTTGATTATTTCGGCCATAACTTTATTATCAGACCTCTAAATGACTTGATTCTTAAGCCAATAGATTGCTCACACATTATTATATCTCTAAACAAAAATTGGTAGCATTATAAATTGAATTGAAGAATATTGATTAAAGGAAAATGAGGGAATCTGTTGAAATAGTATGAACTGGTGTTATTTTACTGAACATACTTTGACATTTTGAATATATCTGGATCTATAGTGTTCCAATTGAGATGATTTTTAATGTGGAGTAAATTAGAGACATAGGTTTTTACAAACTACATAGGTTAATACAAATCTTTGAGCTTAAATATTATGTTTTGAAGGTACCTTAATGTGTTTGTTAGTATTTTAGGATCAATATCAAAGAACGGAGGAGTTTCGGAGACATTCAAGTCAAAATAATGACCCACGATCATGGAACAACAGCCCATGATCATGACAGAAGCACCAGAGTTGGCCATAATCTTAGGCCACGTGTCTTGTTCGTGACAGAAGCCCCTATATGGCCTATAATTGTGGCCTGCATGCACGATTGCGACAGAAGGCTCAGATGTGACCCACGTTCGTGGCCTACATCGAGCAGACGCATAAACACAAAAAAATGTCAAGTTTTTAGAGATTTTTGGAGCTTTCAGACCATGAAAAAACCCTAGGGATGCTCAAAACACAGAGGATATTTAAAGAACAGGACACAACGACAGGAGGGGCATTTGCATCAACCACCTTGGAGAAACTCTAGAGAGAATTCATCGAGAGATTGAGAAAGAGAAAAAGGAAGAGAGAAGTGGAGAAGAATCTCAGATTAGGAGTTTCCCAACGCCGCTGCCTCCTATCATCCATTTAGATTGTATTTCCTATCTATTTTTATTTTTATTATTGTATGAAATTGGGAATAATAGTTTGACAATATGATTTTTGAATGTTGAGATGTTCTAAACTCATCTTCAGAGTTTTATCTTTGAATTAATGAAATTTGGTTGTTTATATATTATTGTATTTTTTGTGGTTTAATTCTTGATGTGCATAATTCGATAATAAACTAAAAGGGTGAATTGAATGAAAAATGATTAAATTGGGCTAATGAGAGTTAGGTGATTTAAGAGAATACGAATTAAATCAAATCAGTAAATTTTACGAAGAGAGATCTTGCATAAGTTTCCGATAGTTTATTAGACAACTTTAGAACTAATTAAGGTTTTGGATAGGTTGTTAATCGAGAGATTACAACTTCCATAATCTAATTAGGGTTTATAATTTAGGGTTAATAGTTATAAGTCGAGAGAGTAATCAACCCTAGGATTGTCTAAAACCAATAATCTGACAATTCGTAATTAGTTAGGCTAGCATTAAAGATAGGTAAAATTCCCTTAGGTTAATTCTTAGGTGTGTGCTACAATTGCTGAATTATTAACATTTTCGTGATTGATTGAATTGAATTCTCATTTTATTTTTTGTTATATTTGAATTTTTACATTTTTTTCTAGCCATACATTTTAGGATTAGATTATCCCTCCTCTTGGGATCGAAACCTTAGGTACTATGCTAACAAACTGTGCGCTTACAGATTATCAAGGGTATTATTAAAACTTCTATACATCAAACACCCAATTTAACACCCCATGTTAGGGGTTAGAATATTAAGAAATTATAGTGCATTATATGCTTTGCATAACGAGTATTCACTGAAATGTGCATATGTATTTTTGATACATACAAATAACTGTACATGCACTCATCACCATTTTTTCTGGGTAAAATGGATTTATAGATGTGATTTGGTAATTTTGGTATATTTAAGGTATTTTGGAATTTTGAACTAGGAAAATTGTCAAGGGATAGGTGAAGTTGGCACATAAAAATTAGTATGAATAAAGCTATAAATTATTGACATGTGGTATCTTTCATTGTTTCACAAATGGCATAACATATTGGAGACATGTGGTAGCTTGCATGAAAGATAAATGACTTACATGCATAGAGCCATGTGTCAATATGAAAGTGAAACACATAATCATGTGTTTTGGTAAGGCATGTTATTGTAGCTCTCTATTATTCTTCGAATTGTTTGGTCCTTCATCGAGGGAATCATGCTCTACCCAGAACCTTCATCACCTAAACTAGTGATGGATTCTCCCTCTCTGCGTTAACCTTTGCAAAACAAAAAGTTTAGCCCAGTAATTGATTTATTCTCTTTAATCTCGATTTTTCCTTAGTTTACTGAAACCTGCTCCTCACTATCGTAGCTGGGATTTTTGCTGGAGAAGCAAGTAAGTGTGTTATAGTTTTCTGGATACCTTGTAAATGAATTTGATGATGTTTTATGAACTGGAAATGAGTACATGCGTGAGTTATGTAAGTAGAGAGTTTTTGGATGAGTTGATAATATTGTGTAGTCGAATATGCAGGTGTTGTATTACAGATTGCATGTGGTTTAAAGAGAAACTTAGTAAAGTAGACTTTAGCAGAAAATGATATGGGTAAGAAGGATAACTTCGATGATGTAAAGAATGTGTTAAGTGAGATTTAGTAAAATTTGAAAATTTGTAGAAACTTTAAAAACACAGTAGTGAGAGAAAGCTTGTGTAAGATTCGGTTTTGATGATCAATAAAGGCTTTTAGTTGATTAGTTTTGAGAGTGTATTGGGGTAAAAAGATAGAATATGAATTAAGGATGGATTAAGATGAAGAATTAAGGATTTCAAGAATGACAGAAGAAGAAAATTTTTAGTGAAGAAGGAGAGTGTCGCGATCGTGCAGACAATGCTAGTCCATTTAGAATGCCACGGTAGTGCAGGCGCACGATCGCGACTTCGATGCTTTTTGAAGAGGGTTGTTTTCTGAACATACTTTGTTCTTTTTATTATAACTTCTTGTACAGAGATCCAATTGACATGGGAATTGAACCAATAAGCTCATACGACATTTATCTTCATCTTTGAAAAAAAAAATTAGGACCATCTAAATTGGATTGATTAAATAATTTAAGATGAAATTGTGAATATACTGAAGTATGATAACTGGGATGATTTTACTGAACATACTTCAGTATTTTACTTGTATTTGGATTTGTAGATTTCTAAATGGAGTGATTCTTGATTGTAACTAAACTAGAATCATAAGGATACAAATGTTTTGAAGAGATTGAATTGAAATTCTACCTCTAAAAATTTCAGAATTTGATTGGAATTTGTGATAAGAATTCTGTTGAGGCTTAAGTACAGTTTGAGGTCTTTTAAGTATAACTTTTAATATATAGAACCAAATGGAATGATCTTGCTTTCATTAGAAACTTAAGACATGGAAGAAACATTTCTAGAAGGAAGTGATATCAAATTACCTCACCTTCTTGATGAGAATAATTGAGCAAAGTGGACCCAAAAGTTGGTTATTAGATAAATATGGATTGAGATATTAAGTATGGTTTCACATGATTGATAATGTGACAAGATTTAGGATAAGAATCCCGAAATTTTTCACGAACATGTGTCATGTATATTTAGTATACATGAATGTTCATTAATGAATTCTTAATCATGCACAATAGTGATATGTGTTTGTACTAAATGTTTTAGAGCAACCTATAGAGCGACCGATTCTAGATATTGCCAGGACTTCAAGGGAACAAGTAATAAGAGAGCTTTTGTAAGTAATTTAGATGGTCTCTTTTGTAAGTAATTTAGATGAACTCAATTGTAATTAAATGTTTGTAAGTGATCTTTGAGTATCTGTAAGTAATTCAGTAAGAAATTTTTTATGATTTTGCATTGACTGTTTTGTTTGCTATTGATTTTTGCTCCATTGAATGATTTGCAAAGTTGTCAGTAATCTCTAAGATGCTTATACTTTACTTTATTCTATTTAGTACTGAATTGAATTGTGTTTTATGCTGATTGTGTTCTGAACTTGACATAATGAATGTTTCGAATTGTTTGATGCATATGAATATGATTGACTAATTATTTTTGTACATGAAATGAACTTATTTAGTTTTATAACTGTCAAGTCATAGTCGTGGGTAAATAAGCATGCCTAGAAGGGACTGTAGCTACTTTTGGACACTTCAGTGTCGAGACTTCTGTGTCTTCTGAACACTTCAGTATCGAGACTTCGATCTCTTCTATATAGTGATGCCACTCCTGGTATCTTCTGTATAAGTCTGTTACCAACTTCTGTTTATGAATTTACAGTTTAACTCATTTTATACTTTAATATTTGATAGGATTTGTTAATAAACAAACCCTATTTTTGATCTGATGGGTTAACACCCTATTCAAAAAATCTGTTCTGTATTTTTGTATGTTCTATTCTGCAATTGAAATGTCTGACTTTAGCATGCGAAGTGTTTTCATCAATAAATCTTATTATGTTCTGAATTTCAGTATGTTGAGATGCTTTTGTATAACATGATTCAGTATCTTCTTTGGTTACACTTAGTTTAGTTATTACTCAGTAAGCTATACGATTAGCACGGTAGATTTGTCCTAAGTAGGTTCAGAGAGAAGGACTTAAGGACTAGGACAAGTCAACTACAATGGTCAAAGTAGTTTGTTTTGTTTTGACAAAAATGTATTTTTAAGTTTTTGATTTTTGACTTGTATTTGAATTTGTATGAAGGTTTGTAATATCCATAATACAGGTTAGTTTATGAACTTATGATATGTAATATATGTTTGCTTCAGTTTCTGAAAATTTATGTAAGGAATGTTTAGTGTGTTTTGAAATGCTTCAACATCTATCTGTTGTTTGTTTCTGTTTACGATTCCGATGTGGCACTCCTGTATCCTCCTAGGGGGTATCGGGGTGCCACACCTTTTGGTATCAGAGCGCATGGTTTAGATGATTCTGGTTTAACTAGCACTTAACTTTTGTTTATACTAGAGTGTATAAGTTGTGTTTTGGCCTAATGCGATGTCCCATATTTTGTCTATAAAAGTAACGATGGAGAGATCATGTGAAGCTATTGACGAGGTTGCTGAGAGCGATCATCCTGAGCAAACTTGTCAATCAATATCTGTACCCTTTGGGGTCAATCGAGGTCAAGCTGAGGTGCCACTTCGTCCTAGAGCTTAGGGAGAGGTTTTAGTGCAGGCTAATGTGAAAATTGAAAGGCAAGAGATGATTATAAGATAATGGAATCAATGTAGGAGCTTTACTGGAGGAGATTAATCCCCGGGAAAAACAAATTTGAGAAAGTACTTCCTCTACACTGGAAGTTACCTAGAGATTTGGGACTTGAGGAAGGCAACAAAACTTTCCCTCATCGATTGTTTTTGGTAGGGGTTCCTCTAGGGGCTGAGGTTCTAGTGCCCTGGAGTGCCCTCATTCCTCTATACAGCTTTAGGGTGTTTGTTGGAGGGCTACAGTTGTATGTTTCCATTATGGCAGTACTGAGCACTTGATAGCTAACTGTCCTCTAAGACAGTCTCAGATGTCATAAGCTAGTAGGGAGGTCTTTCATGCATCTGCTGGGAATGGAGGATGTGGTAGGGTACATGGAGGATCTGGTCAGTATAGACCTAATATGGGTACTCAATCAAAAACTGTGGATTGACTAGCTGTGCCTTTTGCTTTAGCTCAAGCTTATACATTGAAAGCTCATGAGGATCAAGATGCACCTGAAGTCATTGTTGGTATTACTTCTCTCTTGTATTTTGACATGCATGCACTGATTGATCCTGGATCCATTCATTCATATATATTTGTGTTGGAGAAATGTTTGATATGAAGTTGTCAACAAATCAATTAGAATGTGACATTCATGTAGCCAGTCCTCTGGGTAGTAGTGTGTTAGTTAATCAAGTGTTTAGGAATTGTCCTATTATGATACAAGAAATGAATATGTAGTAGATCTGATCAGATTGTCATTTTATAAATTTGATTTGATTCTAAGTATGGATTGGTTATCCAAGCATCAGGTAGTAGTCAATTGTCCTCCTGAGATAGTTATGCCTAGGAAGTCTGATCAGTCTATAATAATATTACATGACATCTGCACTAGTTTGTTAGCTAATGTAATATCTGCTATGCAAGCCCGAAAGCTCCTTAGGAAGGAATATGAGATTAGTATTATGTTATGGTTGTATACCTTTCAATTAAAGTGGAAGAAAATGTATTTTTATGGATTTGATGGAGAAAACGAATAGAGATGTAAGTAAAAGTGATGGGATTTAAAGAGTATATTACCTTAAGAGGTTGAACTTGGAACCAGAATGGTTGTTTAGGTATTATGTTGAAAGTTTGTGATTCTGTACAAGGTTATAACATTGGTTTGTTATTAGAATTTCGTAATGGTAAGGTTTCATAAATTTCTAAATTGATTGGGAACATATTCAAGTAAGATGAAGCAGAAGATAGCAATATATGAAGGAAACCCTCAAGAATAAGTTGATTAGTTATTAAGTGTACATCTGATAAAGTAGTTGCTTTGGCGAATGATGTTACGGTGTACAGATGTAACATATGTTTGGATATGAATGAATGAGTATTGAATAAGAATGAATAAATGAGTATTGAATGAATCAGATGTGAATATTGGAGTCGGATAAGTATGAGATTTAGATAGAACATGTAGTTGATTAGTTTTGAGATTGTATTGGAGTAAAACGATAGAACATGAATTAAGGTTGGATTAAGATGAAGAATTAAAGATTTCAAGAATGACAGAAGAAGAAAATTTTCAATGACGAAGGAGAGTGTCGCGAGTTCATGATTTTTCTTAGGGGGATCGCGAGTTATGATCATGAAGAAGCATGATCACGACATCGCTAGTCTATCTGGAATGTCACGGTCGTGCAGACGTACGATCACGACTTCCATGCTTTTTGAAGGGGTTGTTTTCTGAACATACTTTGATCTTTTTATTGTAACTTTTTCTCCAGACATCCAATTGACATAGGAATTGAACCAATGAAATAATAAGACATTGATCTTCATATCCAATAAAAAATTAGGACCATATAAAGTGGATGGATTTAATAATTTAAGATGAAAGTGTGACTGTACTGAAGTATGATAACTGGGATGATTTTACTGAACATACTTCGATATTTTACTTATATATTTATCTGTAGATTTCCAAATGGAGTGATTATTAATTGTAACTAAACTAGAGGTATAACGCTAGAAATATTTTGAAGAGATTGAATTCAAATTCTTCCTTTAAGAATTTCAGAATCTGATTGGAAATTGAGATAAGAATTCTATTGAAGCTTAAGTACAATATGAGATCTTTTAAGTATAACTTTCAGTATATAGAACCAAACGGAATGATCTTGGTTTCAATAGAAACTTAAGATGTGGAAGAAAACTTTCTAGAAGGAAGTGTTATCAAATTACCTCACCTTCCTTATGATAATAACTAAGAAAAGGAGACCCAAAAGTTGGTTATTAGATAAATTTGGATTGAGAAATTGATTAAGGCTTACAAAGCTGTCAGTAATCTCTAAGACGCTCACACTTAACTTTATTCTATTTAGTACTAAATTGAATTATGTTTATGATAATTGTGTTCTGAACTCAAGACAATAAATGTTCCAAATTGTTTAATGCATGTGAATGTGATTGACTAATTATTTTGTACATGAAATGAACTTATTTGGTTTTATAACTGTCAAGTCCTAGTTGGGGGTAAATAGGCATGCCTATAAGGGTCTACAGTTGTTTTTGGATACTTTGGTGTCGAGAATTTGTTCTCTTCTAGACACTTCGGTGTCGAGACTTCGGTCTCTTTTGTTTAGTGATGCCACTCATGGTATCTTCTGTATAATCCCCGTTACCCACTTCTGTTCATGGATTTATAGTCTAACTTTTTTTGTACTTTAATCTCTAATAAGCTTTGATAAGAAATATTTTTGATCTGATGGGTTAACACACTATTCTGAAAACTGTTATGTATTTCTGTATGTTCTATTCTGCTATTGAAATGCCTGACTTTAGCATGTGAAGTGTTTTCATTAATAAATCTTATTCTGTTCTAAATTTCAATATGTTGAGATGCTTCTATATAACATGATTCAGTATCTGTTGTGGTTAAACTTAGTTTAGTTATTACTCACTAAGCTATATGCTTAGCACGGTAGATTTGCCTCGTGTAGATTCAGAGAGAAGGACTTAAGGACTGGGACAAGTCAACTGCAATGGCCAAAGGAGTCTGAGTTTTTGTTTTGACAAATATGTATTTTTGAGTTTTTGATTTTTGACTTGTATTTGAATTTTTATGAAGGTTTGTAATAACCATAATACAAGTTGGTTTCTGAACTTATGATATGTAATATATGTTTGCTTCAATTTCTGAAAATTTATGTAATGAATGTTTAGTATGTTTTGAAATGCTTCCGCATCGATCTATTGTTTGTTTCTACTTATGAGTATGATGTGGCACTCCCGTATCCTCCTAGGGGGTATTGGGGTGCCACACTTGATCAAGTTTTTTGAACCGTCGTCAAGGAGGCAATTAGTTTAATTCTTTAATTTAATGCATTAGTTAGTTTTTATTTTTAATTTATTTTTGGTTCTTTCTGTTTCTGAATCATCTTCTTGTATGAACACAAGAGTCATGAGAATTTCGATTCACAGGGCTAAAACCTTAGAGTTAGACATTACTTGATTAGAACGATCAATTAGGAAAGCTTGGCGTGAAGAAGAAGAAGAAGAAATCATGAAACCAACAATGGCCGAGGAATTTCAGTAAGATTTGGACCATGGCGAACCAAGGACATCAATAGTGAACCCTTATGGATTTCATGAGACTAGGGTTTAATACAGCTAACTAAGGAGTAGCTGGGCCACCTGTACAAGCATCATTTTTTGAAATTAAACCAGCCCTCCTAAATATGCTTCAACAGAATATGTAGTTCTATGGACTAATGAATGAAGATCCCAATGCACATATAATAAACTTCCTTGAAATCTGTGATACCTTTCAGTATCATCAGATTTCAGAGGATGTGGTAAGAATTAGACTCTTTCCTTTTACATTAAGAGATAGAGCAAATTCCTAGTATCATTCTCTTAACCCAACCAACGTCACAACTTGGGATTAACTAGTTTATGCCTTTTTAGATAAGTATTTTCCCCTTATTAAGATCACTAATGTAATATCTTACTTTCTAGTATATGCTTATGGTTCAACCCTAGATTAAGTATTACATATATATGCATAACATTAGCATTCATCCACAAATTGATATTTGTACACATTACAAAGATAGCATATGCACTCAATTGACTTATTTCAGGGTATGAAAGAAGTTAAGTGAACATGATGTGAATTGTGATTTGGTATGTATTAAATTTTGGTATGTTCGGATTTAAATTAGTAAATTGGGATTAAATTTTACTAATTGAGAGATTAATGGACTCAATGTACATTTGGTCAAAAATAAAATAAAATAAAAATAAAAATAAATGCCAAGTGGTAGGACAAATTAATACGTGGAAAATTAAGGTGAATAAGCCTAAAATTGAGTGACATTTGGTATAGTAAAATGTGTGACAAATGGACAAATTATTGTGTGAAAAGTGGAACAATCTTGGGGTGACATGTAGACTAATTAATTAGTCTCTAATGGCAGCATCTTGAGTGGAGTAGTGGCAGCATCTTGATTAGACAAATGTAAGACATGCCTTAGGACAAGTGTTGTACTTTAATAGTGACACTTAGCATGTCAATTAGCAAGTTTCTACAGTAGAGTTTTGCTTCTTCTTCCTTTTATTTTCATCATCAAAAATTGCTCTTACTTTCTACTCTATAGTTGGCATGAACCCTAGCCAAATTGTTGTACCAAAACTAGCTTTTTACTTTACACAAAACAATCAAGAAAACCAACTGAACGTTACCTTCATCTTGCTGTCCAAAATCAACTTGTTTTCATCTTAAGTTTGTGACAAATTTTTCTTGCATGGGGACTTGATTTAATCTGAAGTTTGTGCTGAATTGAAAGCCTAACAAGTAAGTGACAATCTGAGTTTTATGGCATGTTAAATGATATAATAATGATGCTTGAATTGGAATGAAATGCATGTGTCATTGGTGAAGATATGTGCTGGAAAATGTTGCAAGAACTTGGAAGATTTTTTGTTTTGTTTTTGGTATATGAAAACTGCGGAGTATAAAGAATTATGATAATGAATTGGAATGGAAACTTAATGTATAAATAAGTTGGGTTTATGTTAAAGAAAGATGTAAATTTGATGTTCTTGAATTGGGAAAGAACTAAAACTATATGTATAGTAATGTAAAAGTTTATAGTTTGATTTTTGATGTGTGAAAGACTAGGATTTGTGAGCTATTAATTGAATAATTTTGAACTAGAATAAGAGAGCTTATTGATGATGAATTGAAGTATGATTCAGGCCTATAGAGGTATAATTGATGAACTATAAAGAGGTTGTTTCAATTTTGGTAGAAAGTGTTAAAAAAATCTAGAAAAGTGAAAGAAGAATTGCTGGAATATGTTAGTTGTAGTGTTTTCACTGATCATGAATTGGTATTTTGGACATAACTTGATATGTAGACATCCAAATGGGATTATTTTAAGTTTATATTAAAATAAAGACATATCACTATATTGTTTGTGAAGGAATCGAATTTTAATTCTATCTCTAAGAGTCTCAAAATTTAGATTTAAGTTGAGATTTTGGATTTTTTCACTATTTGAGAACATCCTGTAGTATTCTATGAATAAGGAACCAAATTGTATTAACTTTATTTCATTATAAACTTAATACATAGAGGAACACTCTTTTAGAAGAACATATTTTCTACAAATCTTAGTTTCTATGTCATAATGGCCATACAAAACTGACCTGAAACTTGTCTTGAGAAAATTTGGAAAACTAAAGAAGGAATTTGATGAGAACTTTTGGATAACCCATCCCGAAACTTGTCCAATTATTAAACTGTTTGTGAATTACGGACTTTAAATGTCTGAGGAGTTTGATATTCGGGAATGTATTGGAAGTGTTCTGTTTGCATCTAAATTCTGAGTGACATCTGTATACTCAATGAAAGTTGAATGCTGGACCTAGGTCTGATGAATATGAGATTATGTCTGTGCATTATAAGTGAATGCTATATATTACATATATTGTTATTTAAAACATTTCGCAAAATGCATGTTCAGATAAAGACATTGTGATCAGAGTAGCCAGTTGAGCTTTAAGCTCATAATTCTATATGTAGAGCTTTGCTCCGTGATTTATGTATCTGACTAAACCCAATGGGCCAGTATCTGTATCTGAAAGGTGCTCGATCACAACAAATAATAATGAATCTGGAGTCTTACATGCATCTGCATTTGTATATTTATGATTATGAAATATATGATTATGAATCCTTTTTCGAAATTGTGATGATAAAGTGATATGCTATGATAATGTGATCGATTAGGTTATCATGTTTTGAAAGAATTTATGTGAGATGTGTAACATTCATTATGTCTTATTGAGATGGAAAATGTTTATGAAATTGGTTGGTTGTGTTATATTTATGTATTTGACTTGAGTGAGATCATCAATGGTGGTTCACTCATTGAGTTCGCAAAACTCATCAAAAATTGCAACGTGACTTTTTAGATACGAGTCGAGAGACCTAGTTCCTAAGATTTTCTAGAGGAACATTTTGGATTAAAATATGGCTCAAAGGTCTGTCAGTTGGCATCAAAGGAGTTATAAATTGTATTTTGTAGTTTATTTAACTTTTAGAACTTTTGTATAAAGGATTGTAAACTTTCTTATGTTTGGTAATGTAAATATTTGTTTTAATGACTACAATGTAGACTTTTGTGAATGAATGATATGAAGTGTTGAGGTTTCAAGTATTGTGTATTCTTTATGATGTCATTTAAGAGATTATGTTTGCTCTAACATACCATTGTCATAGGATATGTTCTTAAATGTCCTTTGGATGTTTGAGTATATACTCTATAGTAGTGGGATGTTACGATTTTTGTATCAGAGCATGGTTATTCATAGGGACATATAAGAGTATTGAGACATGATAAATAGTGAGAGACTCAGATAGTGATTGTAGCTATTTTAGTTATAGGTCACCTACCATAGGAGATCAAGTTGGAGTATCAGCTGATATGGAATCTGTAGGAGCGAATAAAGAATCTCCTATACCTGAGTTTGCACAAATACAGCTGAGAATCTTGGAGAGTAGGGAAAGGAGATATGATAAGATTCGGAAGCAGGGGGCCATAAACTTCTACTAAAGTATAGATCTTGCTGAGGAAGAAAGTTGGCTGAAGAGAACTGAAAGAATTTTTGATCAGATGGATTATGAATCAAATGAGAGATTTCATTATATAGTCTCACTTCTGCAAGGTCCAGCATATCAGTGGTGGAATACTATTTCAGGTAGTGCCACCAGACCTTGTAGTTTGACTTGGGAAGATTTTCTGAAGGTGTTTAAAGAGAATTACATGCCGAAGATTTATCTAGACAGAAAGATAAAAGAATTTTTGGATCTGAAACAAGAAAGTCTGTTAGTAGTAGAATATGAGATAAAATTTAATGAATTAATGGTGTATGCAACTGCAATAATCCCAACTGAGGAAGACAAGTGTAGGAGGTTTGAAGATGGGTTAAATATGGAGATCAAAACAAGGCTAGCCATTTTTAATATTTGGATAATTTTACGAAACTTCGAGCATCCTCGATCATAATTGAACAGTTGTTGAAGGATGGTCAGGGAGAGTATGGACAGGAGTCTAGAGTGAAGAGACAGAATGAATCTTAGGTTGATTCTAGTATAAGCTTCAGTAAATGTTAGAACAGATCATCTCAATTCCAGGTTAGATCAAGATAATCTAGGTTTCGACCAAGAGGTGGATTTGTTCAGACTGGTAGAGGTCGAGGACAAGTGCCCTCTAGGCAGTCACAACAAGAGCACTATGGTAAGAAATATAGTGGTGAGTGTTGAAGGTTATCGAGAGCTTGTTTTCATTATGGCTGTGTAAAGCATCAGATCAGAGATTGTCCTGAGACTTTGGACCACAGTCTAGAGTTAGAGGAGGAACAAAGTCTGAGACAACGGTTCAACAAAGTAGAGCTGTCGAATCTGTATGGAAAGGTAGAGGTAGAGGAAGAACTCAGTCAGTAGGGAGGATTGAGGTGCAAAGTAACCAACCGTAGTCTCAAGCTAGGGTCTATGCCATCACCATACAGGAGGCACAGAACTCCCCAGATGTGTTAGTAGGTGTGTTAAATGTTTTTAATTTTGAAGCATTTGCATTAGTATATCCAGGATCTACACATTCATTCATCACACTGCATCTAGCATTTAGATTGCATTGTGAGAGAGAGATATTGAAATGTAGATTAGAGGTGAATACCCTAGTGGGTAGCACAATAGTGATTGTGAGGTATGTAAAAAGTGCATAGTTTCTATTAATCAGGCAGAGTTAGAACCTAATTTGATTGTATTGCAGCTAAAGGAAATAGATATTATTCTAGGCATAGATTGGCTCACTTCTCATCGGGCTGTGATAAATTGTTATACGAAGGAAGTAGTTCTTGAATCCCCTAATTAGCTGAGAGTTATGTTTTGAGGAGTTAGTCAGGCAGTGCCAGCTTGATTAATTTCATTCATGAGTGTTTTGAAACTGATTCGAGGTGGATGCGAGGCTTATCTGACCCATGTAATTGATATCTGGAATGAACAAGCCATTCAGGATATTCCAGTTGTTAGGGATTTCCTAGATGTGTTTCCAGAAAGGGAGACGAAGTTGACCATATACCTCATTCCAAGTACTACTCCTATATCAATTACTCTATATAGGATGGAACCTATAGAACTGAAGGAATTGAAGGCCCAGTTATAAGAGTTATTAGATAAGGGTTTTATTAGGCCTAGTATGTCACCTTGGGTATAATTATCGGCAGTTGAAGAAAGAAGAAAGATGGAACTCTGAGATTGTGTATAATTATCAGCAGTTGAATTGGGTGACAGTTAAGAATAAATACCCATTGTCGAGGATTGATGATTTTCTTGATCAGTTATAGGGATCTAAGATGTTCACAAAGTTAGACTTGAGATCGATATATTAATAGTTGATGGCATTAATCAGAAAGTGCATTTACAGCAAGATATGGGCACTTCTAGTTTTTGGTGATGCTGTTTGGATTGACTAATGACCCAGCAGCTTTTATGACCTCTATGAATAAGGTATTTCAACCTTATTTAGATTGCTTTGTGATTGTGTTTATTGATGACATCTTGGTGTATTCGAAGTGTAGAGAAGAACATTAAAAGCATTTGAGATTGGTTATGAAAATAATGAGAGAGAAATAGTTGTATGCCAAGTTTAGTAAGTGTTAATTTTGCTTGATCAAATACTATTCCTGGGTTACATAGTGTCTGGACAGGGCATTCAGGTAGACCCAAAGAAAGTAGAAGTAGTGATGATGTGGGAGGCTCCAAGGAATGTGTTTGAGATTTGGAGTTTTCTTGGATTATTCGAATACTACAGGAGGTTTGTCGAGGGGTTTTCATTGATCTCAACCCTTTTGACAAAACTTCTGAGGAAGAATGTGCCTTTCAGATGGAATGATAATTGTTAGAGAAATTTTGAAGAGCTTAAGCATCGATTAACTACAGAACTAGTGTTAGCTATTCCATCTAGAACAAGAGGGTATATAGTATACAATGATGCTTCACTTCAGGGATTAGGATGTGTGTTAATGCAGCATGGCAAAGTGATAGCATATGCATCGAGACAATTGAGGTTTCATGAGTTTAATTATCCAGTACATGATTTAGAACTTGCAGTTGTATTATTTGCTTTGAAGATTTGGAGACACTACCTATATGGTGAAACTTTTCAGGTATTTACTAATCATAAAAGTTTAAAATATTTGTTGAGTCAGAAGGAGTTGAATATGAGACACAGGAGATTGATAGAATTGTTGAAAGATTATAATTCTACGATTGAGTATCATCCTGGCAAAGCTAATGTGGTAGCTGATGCACTAAGTAGGAATCTAATAGCATTGTGGCTCAACTATAGTTATTGAGGTTATCGAGCCTAATTCATTTGAGATTACTAAATGTTGAACTAAATTTGGGGCAGAATGAAGCATTGATAGCTACATTGAAGTTGAGACCTATATTGCATGAAAGAATCAAAGAGGCTCAGAACAAATATCTAGAAATGGTGGAGTTAATTAAGAAGTTCAAAGGTGAATCTGGATTCTGAATTTGAATTAAGAGATGATACATTGTGGTTGAAACAAAGGTTGTGTGCACCCGATGTTGAAGATCCAAGGAAAGAGATTATGGAGGAAGCATATGTAGCAGCTTATGTTATGGATCCTAGTACTACTAAGATGTATAATACAATGAAGCAACATTTTTGATGGCTAGGGATGAAAAAGCAAGCAGCTGAATATATGGCTAAGTGTTTGACTTGCCAATAGATAAAAATTGAGCATCAATCTCCAGTTAGTAAGTTACATTCCTTGCCTATTCCAGAGAGGAAATGGGAAAGAATCACGATGGATTTTATTATGGGTTTGCCAAGGACTCTAAGGCAACATGATGCCATTTGGGTCATTGTTGATAAATTGACCAAGTCGACTCATTTCTTTCCAGTGAGAGAGAATAATTCACTAGATCAGTTAACTCGAAGATATGTGAATGAAGTAGCGGTCAAAACCTTAGTCAAAGTTTCTATCCATTTTAAAAAAATTTTGGACAGCACCTCCCCTAAAATTTAACTAGCCA
>JANSVA010000009.1:18301469-18313824 GCA_025504915.1 Erythroxylum reticulatum
GAACCCGTTTCGTTAGTCACGTGCACGTTGACCCATAGCCATCTCCCAGCTGCCCACTTGAGGCCATGAGATCCTGAGAAATCAGACTTGTTTTGTTTACAATGTAAACTTTGGTTTCTCCATTTTGTGATATAGAACTCTCGAGCTATTTGTTTGTGCATTGCATTATTTAATTGTCAAGTTTGCTGCATAACTTGAGTGTTCTACAGCAATGGATAAATGTACTTTGCTATGTTGAGGTGAGGACATTTTTTAACTATAATTTTTAAGCAAAAAGATCGTGAAATTGGCTGAGAATTTGAGAATAAAGCATTTTATAAATTCACTATGACTTTTATAAAAAATGAACATTTCAACGATTTTTCTTATTCTTTGTTATAAACTTGTTACCCACGAGCTTTCAAGCTCAGACCCCCTTTTTCTTCTATCTTTAGGTAATAGCTAAGAGATCAAGTGATTAAGAGCCTAAGAAAATTTCTCCAAATTTGCTTATTTTGTATTTCGAGTTGATTTTGGGAAAGCAACAAGTTTGTTTGTTCAAGGACCTTATGTACTTGAGATTTTGAGACGATGATGTAATGTGGCTGAGAATGCCATTAAAGATTTGTAAAACTTTATTCCTTGATGTTAATGAAATGTAAATGGTGTATGGATGATGTGAGTTAAAATTAGATATAGAGAAGAAGTTATCATCTTAAGTTGATGATTTTGGAGCATAAATCATTGATATATATATTTGTATGCATAAGTGAGATGTTACGGGGAGGAAGATAGGAATTATAACTGATCAAATGTAGTTAAAGGTGATGAGACAAATGAGTTGAGATTTGAGAGTTTAATGAAGTCAATTTGGTAGCTGAATGGTTAAGCTTGGGACATTCCAAGTTTGAGAAATGCAAAATTTCAAGTCTTCCATAGGGAAAAATTTGTGTTTTGATTTCAGGGGAAAATTTGGATTAATCTAGGTTGAATTAGATAAAGTTTTCTCTAGAAAGTTGTATCTTAGCTTTCTAGCTTTCCAACGGTATATAGTATGGAATTTTTATATATCGGAGTCAAAAGTTATGGTCCTTATAAGAGGAGATGCTCAGGAGTATAGGACGTATTGTCTGGTGATGATGTATCGTCTGGTGAGGATGCATCATCTGGTGAGTACGTATCATCTAGTGAGGACGCTTCATCTGGTAATGAGGCTTCGTCTGGTGAGGACGCTTTGTCTGGTGAGGACGCTTTGTGTAGAGACACCTATCATTTGGTGCGGACACTTCATCTAGTGAGGACATATCATCTGATGTGGATGCTTTATCTGGTGAGGACATATCATCTGGTGAGGACTCTTCATCTAGTGAGGACGCTCTATGTGGTGACATCATATCATCTGGTGATGACATCATATCGTCAGGTGCATTGTTCATCTGATCCTATCTTCTTGTCACATTTTTTACATTCTAAACGATTTAATTTGTCTTCTACGTCTGCATAAAAGTTGTAGATCTTGAAGTTCTCTTTCAAACCAACTAAAGAACACCTTAATTTGAAATATGTAGTGAAACTTATGCTAATTGTTTCGAGATAGGTATAACGTGATTGAGGACATGAGCATGGTTGATTCTTTTGGCCATAACTTCATAACCCGACCTACAAAATTAAGTGATTTTTGAAGCAATTGATTCCTGATTCTCTCTAAAAAAATTGGAAGCATTCTGAATTGATTAGAAATAGGTTTTAATTGAATGAAAGTGGAGGAATATGTTGGAATAGTATGAACTGGTGTTATTACTGAACATGCTTCGACATTTTGAATGTATCTGGAACTGTAGGGTTTCAACTGATATGATTTTCAATGTGGAGTAAATTAGAGGCGTAGGTTTACAAATTATATGAAGAGGTTGAGTTCTGATTGAGCCTCTAAGATGTTCAATATCTGGATGGAAGTTGGGTATAAAATATTTGCTTCAGTATAAGATTGATTCGAAAATAGGGCCTGATGCTTACTTTATCAGAGAATGAAGATAAACTGAGGATGACTAATAAGGGTTAGTTGGAATAACCATACATGGTAACAAGCACAAGCACACGTTTTATGACTCCAAATGTTGGGTTTCGGAATCAGTGTCCAACAGTTGTGGTATTAGAGCAAGAGTTGGGTTTCAGAATCAGTGCCCAACTGTTGTGGTATCATAGCCCAAAATTAGGATCTTACATAGGCATTTTTGGAAATATATGTGAAGTTATATGTGTTTTGACATGTTTCAGCATGCAGCAGCAACTGATCCTTAGTCAAGATGCATATGTATGAGTATGCATGAGTTACACGCATGAGTAATTGTTAAGAGTTTGATCTGATAGAAATAGTAAGCAGGGAATGATGATCTGGTAGAATGTAGAGAGAATGAAAGTTTGTGGATATTTAGAAATAAGAAATATTATGTAATCCGATATGATTGGCATAGATTCAGTATTTATGATTATGTTAGTGAATATGGTGATGAAATTTTATTGTGGATATGTACTTGAATTGATATGGATGTGAATATGTTATCATGGATTGTTTGAGGAAAATAGGGACAGAAGTAGAAATGGTGAGATTAAAGTGTACAAGTAGAATGTAAGGAAAACATAAATTGTTATGATCTTAAGAAGATGAAATTATAACCGAAGTGGTTGTTTGATAAATATGACAAGAGTTATGATCCTCTATAAGAATGTGTTAGTGGAATTGAGATCAGAATTTTATGATGATTATACATCTATAATTTTGAATCAGTGGCGAATATGCATATGTAAGATGCAATGAAGGATAAATGGAAGATGAGATGAATGATAGAGACATATATAGAAGTTTAAAAGTTTAAGTTAAATTATTGTTGTTAGTACCTATCTAATAACGAGATCATCATAACAAGTGAGAATATTGAGCACATATGTATTATATGTATGAAGATGATATAGGAAGCAATCTATGACTTGTGGATGTTTGTTAGTCAGAGTTCCTATGGTTTAAAGTCTAAGAGGAACTAGAGTAACATATGAAAGTACTTATAATGATCAATTTGGGATAGATTAAGATTGTTGATGCTACAATGAGTAATGAATTCGAAGATAAAGAGAAGAATATCGTCTAGGATTAATGGAGATCAAAGTATCAATCATGTAAGATCTAAATTTGTGAATTATTGGAGATAAATATATGGACAAAATGGGATAAATTTGATGATGCCTATCCAAGCATATATAACAGTAATTATGTCTACAAGTTCATTGAGCTTTGGTAATTAGAATGTTATAACCTTGTAAGAACGATAGAAATCGGTCCTCTTGAGGTATTAAGGATAGCTGATGAAGTGATAATGATAACAGATGATTGATAATGATTGCATGAACAGTATTGATAATAGTAGTAAGAAATCTTCTTTCTAAGAATAATTTCACTAGATTAGATTAAGCAGATCATATAGTTTATTAATGATGATCAATGAAAGAACAAATCAGAAATGAATACGTAATGATTCAAAAATAAATATTGGATTCATATCCCCAGCAGAGACTTAAGCATGAAATGTAGAATATGCTACAGAGAGTGTATGCATTATGTTTGATGTAATGTATCCAAGTATGGGATAGGATTCTTGTAATTGAGGTGACATTATTGCTAATATGAAGAGTGTGTAGGTTCATGTTATATTATGTGTAAATGTATTTGGGAGATGCAAATTTGGCTTGATGAGTGTATTACAACCATAGGAAGTTATGTTTGCAAATAAGTTGAAATAGGTGGAGAAACTAGTATAAATAAGCAAACATTAGAAAAATTCAATGTGAAATCAAAGGAAATCGAATGAATGGAGAAAATCATTTAAGAAAGGAAGTCAATTGGAAAATTGAAAATAACATGAGACAATGTTACCTAATTGAGGAAATTAGTTATCTAAAGAATTTCGAGAACTAATCAGGGGGCACATGAAGCTTAATAATAATTGTTTGAGGTAATTATTGAATTGAGAGAATTGAATATGAGACTGAGACAATGGATATAAGTACTAAAAGACTATAATGGTACAAATGAGTATTTCCCAATAAAGTTAGTGTTGTATTTAATGCATTAAGCAAAAATCCTAATAGTAGTGAAGCATGAATTCGATATTGAGATTATCAGATCTAGTGCAAAAAGGGAGCATAGAATGTAGAGTTGAATTTTGGGATCGAATAGGAAGAATGATACATTGTGATTGAAATAAGAAGTATATGTATCGATAAAGATGATTGAGCAAAGAGATTATTAGAAAAATACAAATGGTAACGTAAGTTATACATCCTAGTAGGAATATGCCAGGACATCATTTTGTCGAATCAAGTAACTGGATGTTTGATTTTGCCGACAGTCTTAACTATCAAAGACATGCTTAAGGCTTATAGTTTGAAATTCATAGGGATATGAGATCTATGTATAGTCCTACTGGACCTTAAGCATCAAAATCATTGTCATAGTGATTTCATTATAATACTGTATGAGGAGTTAGATGATAGAAAAAGTCGTTTTCTTTTATAATGTGATGATTAAGGCCTAAAAAATTGTTGAAGACGAAAATTGGAGACGTTATTGATAGGTGAAATTGATCTATATTAGAAATTAAGTAATTCAGGAAAGATGAATGATTTACGTGGATCAACGTCAAAGGCATGGAATACAGTAAGATAGACATAAGAGTTAAGTGTACTGACACTATAGTGATGTGAATTATTAAGTGAAAGTTAAATTTATATTTGAGGGTATCACCGTGCCAAGGTGTGCTCAAGTTAAGAAAAAGGATTAGGTAAGCCTGACATGAATAGGTCTATATGAAATAGTTATGAGAAGTGCTATAGAAGAAAGGTGTCTTAGATTCGTAATGTGATATATGTGAGTATATTAAGAAATATTGATATGATATGATATTGGTATCACCCATACAGGAAGTGGAAAATTGTGAGTAATCCAAAATATATTGAGGGAACAAATAAGATAGTGTGATGTCTGAATAAGTCATGGAAGAATGGATTGAACCCATTGACTAAGGTTAATAGAAAGAAAATTATTAGAGTGATGAAGTTAAATGGAAAACGGATAAGCAAAAGAGAAAGCATACCCCTTCCCCTAGATTAGCTAGGTAAGAATTTCGAGGGCGAAATTCTTTTAGGGGGAGAATTGTTAGACCCTGAATTTTTTTAATTGTTATTGATTTATTTTTTTCATTATCTTTAGAATTGAGTCATTATTTTGATGGGCTTAAATAGAGATTTGAAACTAGATGGAAAGATTTGAATTAAGTTAGAGTTAATATGGTGTTTAAGAAGATTAAAGGAGTTAAGAGATAAATGAAAGAAGGGGCAAAATGGGAAGACCAAAGGAGAGGAGAGGTATTTTTAGAAGGACAACACCAAAATGTGGTATTGTTTAATAAGAAGAAGAAAAAAAGTGAATTGGGAGAGAGGAAGAGAAATAACAAATCAAAGAGAGAAAGAAGAGAGATTTCGGTGGTTGAGAGAAAAGAAGAGAGTTGAGCTAGGGTTTCTTCATTTTTTAGCTTTCAAGAGAGATTTTGAAGTGGTTCAAGAATAGAAAAAGGAAGAGGAAGAGAAGAGCTTCCATTTGAGTCAATGATCTCTTTATTTGGTGAAGAAGTAAAGGGCTCAAAGAGGCAAGAGGAACAAGAGAAGAGGCATTTTGAGCAAGTTTTTAAGCAAGGAAATCAAAGTGGGTTACATGTTTATAATATAATTATGAGTCATTAACATTTTTTTACAAATCAAGAAAGTGAAATGATTTCAATTACTTCAAAAATGTTGCTTTTAATGTTTTGAGTGATCTGAGAAATTGCTACATGTTGGTGCATGAATTTTGGTTATAAAATGGAAAATGGTTTTGAAATATTCATGTTATGCCTTGAAACATGTCATGGCATTCTGTATAAATGAAAAGATGTGAAAGCATGAAAGTATGAACACATGAGAAAATGATTTGAGCATGAATATGTGCTTTTATTTGGGTAAGAGAGGAACCTGTTTTGTTAGTCACGTGCATGTTGACCCACAACCTTCTCCTGGCTGCCTGCTTCAGGCCACTAGATCTTGAGAAATCGGACTCGTTTTGTTCACAGTGTAAACTTCGGTTTCTCCGTTTCATTCCAGGGAACTCTCGAGGCATTTGTTTGTGCATTGCATCATTGAATTGTCAAGTTTGTTGTATAACTTAAGTGTTCTACAGTGATGGTTAAATGTACTTTGTTATGTTGAGGTGAGGACATTTTTTAATTATAAGTTTTAAGCAAAAACATCGTGAAATTGACTAAGAATTTAAGAACAACGCGTTTTATAAAATCACTATAACTTTTATAAGACAAATGAACATTTCAACGATTTTTCTTATTCTTTTTTATAAACTTGTTACCCACGAGCTTTCAATCTCAGACCCCCTTTTTATCCCATTTTTAGGTAATAGATAAGAGATCAAATGATCAAAAGCCTAAGGGAATTTCTCCAAATTTGCTTATTTTGTATTTTAAGTTGATTTTGGGAAAGCAACAAGTTTGTTTGTTCAAGGACCTTGTGTAATTTGAGATTTTGAGAAGATGATGTAATGTGGCTTAGAATGCCATTAAAGATTTGTAAAACTTTATTCCTTGATGTTATTGAAATGTGAATGGTGTATGGATAATGTGAGTTAAAATTAGATATTCGTGAAGAAGTTATCATCTTGAGTTGATGATTTTGGAGCATAAATCATTGATATATATATGTACGCGTAAGTGAGATGTTACGGGAAGGAACATAGGAATTATGATTGAGTAAATGTAGTTGAAGGTGATGAGACAAATGAGTTGAGATTTGAGAGTTTAATGAAGTCAATTTGGTAGCTGAATGGTTATCAGAGTATTTCTAGCTTTCCAACAGTATATAGTATGGAATTTTTGGATATCGAAGTCAAAAGTTATGGTCCTTATAATTGGAGATGCTCAGGAGTATAGGATGTATCGTCTAGTGATGACGTATCATTTGGTGATGACGTATCATTTGGTGATGATGTGTCTTCTGGTGAGGACGTTTCGTCTGATGAGGACGTATCGTCTGGTGCGGACGTTTCGTCTAGTGCGGACACTTTGTCTGGTGGGGAAGTATCGTCTGAGGCGGACACTTCATCTGGTGCAGATGCTTCTTTAGGTGAGGACGTATCATTTGGTGACAATGCTTCGTCTGGTAAGGTCGTATCACCTGGTGCAGACACTTTGTCTGGTGAGGACACTTCGTCTGGTGCAGTATTCATCTGATCCTCTCTTTTGGTCACGTTTTTTACCCTATAGATGATTGAATTTGTCTTCAAGGTCTTCATGAAAGTTGTAGATGTTAAAGTTATCTTTCAAAATAACTAAAGAACACCTTAATACAAAATCTCTACCAAAATTTATACTAATTTTTGCAAGATAGGTACAATGTGATTGAGGACATATGCATAGTTGATTCTTTTGGCCATAACTTTATAACCCGACCTCCAAATTAAGTGATTCTTAAAGCAATAGATTCCTGATTCTTTAAAAAAAATGGCAGCATTCCAAATTGATTAGAAAAAAGGTTTTGATTAAAGGAAAGTGAAGGAATCTATTGGAATAGTATGAACTGGTGTTATTACAGAACATACTTCAGCATTTTGAATATATCTGGATCTGTAAGGTTTCAACTGAGATGATTTTCAATGTGGAGTAAACTAAAGGCATAAGTTTACAAATTATATGCAGAGATTGAATTCTGATTAAGACTATAAGATGTCCAATATCTGTATGGAACTTGATCATAGAATATTTACTTTAGTATAAGAATGATTCAGAAAATAAGGCCTGACGCTTACGGTATCAGAGCAAGAGTCAGGTTTCGAAATCAGTGCCCAATAGTTGTGGTATTAAAGCAAGAGTTGGGTTTTAGAATCAGTGCCCAACAATATGTATTCACCAGATGATATGTCCTCACCAGACGATATGCCCTCACTAGATGAAATGTCATCACGAGACCAGACGATACGTCTTCACCAGACAATACGTACTCATCAGACGATGCGTCCTTACTAGATGATATGTCATCACCAAACGATACGTCATCACTAAATGATACGTCCAATACTCCTGAGCATCTCCACTTATAAGGACCATAACTTTTGACTCTAATATCCAAAAATTTCATACCTTATAGCGTTGGAAAGCTAGAAAGACAAGCTATAACTTCCTTAAAGACAACTTATCAAATTCATCCTATATCAATACAAATTTTTCCCTAAAGTCAGAACACAAAATTTCCCTTCTGGAAGACTTGAAATTTTGAGCCACGCAAACTTGAAATGTTCTCAGCATAACCATTCAGCTATCAAAATGATTTCATTAAACTCTCAAATCTCAACTCAATTGTCTCATCACCTTCAACTACATCTTATCAGTTATAATTCCTATCTTCCTTTCCATAGTATCTCGCTTATGCGTACATATATATATATCAACGATTTATGTTCCAAAATCATCAACTCTAGTTGATTGCTTCTTCACGTATATCTAATTTCAACTCACATCATCCATACACCATTCATATTTCATTAACATCAAAGAATAAAGTTTTACAATTCTTTAGTGGCATTTCAAGCCATATTATATCATCGTCTCAAAATCTCAAATTACACAAGTTCCTTGAACAAACAAACTTGTTGCTTTCCCAAAATCAACTCAAAATACAAAAATAAGAAAATTTGGAGAAATGCCCTTAGGCTCTTGATCACTTGGTCTCTTAGCAATCACCTAAAAATGGGATAAAAGGGTAGTGAGTTTGAAAGCTCGTAGGTGACAAGTTTCTAACAAAGAATAAGCAAAATCGTTGAAATGTTCATTTGTCTTATAAAAGTCATAGTGAATTGATAAAACAATTTGTTCTCAAATTCTTAGTTAATTTCATGATCTTTTTGCTCCAAACTTATAGTTAAAAAAGGTCCTCACCTCAATATAGCAAAGTTCATTTGACCATCACTTTAGAACACTTAAGTTATACAACAAACTTTACAATTCAATGATGCAATGCACAAACAAATGCCTCGAGAGTTCCCTAGAATGAAATGGAGAAATCAAAGTTTACATCGTGAACAAAACAAGTCCAATTTCTCATAATCTCGTGGCCTCAAGCGGGCAGACAGGAGAAGGCTATGGGTCAACGTGCACATGACTAACGAAACGGGTTCCTCTCTTGCCCAAATAAAAGCACATATTCATGCTCAAATCATTTGCTCATGTGTTCATACTTTCATGCTTTCACATCTTTTCATTTATACAGAATGCCATGATATGTTTCAAGGCATAACATGAATATTTCAAAACTATTTTCCATTTTATAATCAAAATTCATACACCAACATGTAGCAATTTCTCATATCACTTAAAACATTAAAAGCAACATTTATGAAGTAATTGAAATAATTTTTACTTTCTTGATTTGTAAAAACATTAATGGATCATAACTATATTATAAAAATGTAACCCACCTTGATTTCCTTACTTAAATACTTGCTCAAAATGCCTCTTCTCTTGTTCCTCTTGCCTCTTTGATCCACTTTATAAAATAACAAAAATCCCACTTAATAGGGTTTTCAATTGAAAATTCCATAAAGCACAATTACTAAAATTTGTGCTAGAATACTTAAACCCATGGATTTTCTAAACTCCATGAACTAAAATCCTTCCAAAAATTCCAAAAGATTTAGGTGATCTTACCTTAGTTCTTTACCAAATGAAGAGATCTTTGGATCAAATAGAAGCTCTTCTCTTCCTCTACCTTTTTCTCTTCTTGAACCACTTCAAAAGATAAGAAATAAAGAAACCCTAGCTCATCTCTCATCTTTTCTCTCAATCACCAAAATCTCTCTTCTTTCTCTATTTGATTTGTTATTTGTCTTCCTCTCTCCCAATTCACGTTTTTTCTTCTTCTTCTTAAACAAGACCACATTTTGGTCTTGTACTTCCAAACATACCCCTCCTCTCCTTTGGTCTTCCCATTTTGCCCCTTCTTTCATTTACCTCCTAACTCCTTTAATCTTTTTAAATGCCATATTAACTCTAACTTAATTTAAATCTTTCCATCTAATTTCAAATCTCTATTTATTCCCATCAAAATAATGACTCAATTTTAAAGATAATGAAACAAATAAATCAATAATAATTAAAAAAATTCGAGATCCAACAATTCTCCCCCTAAAAGAATTTCGTCCTCAAAATTCTTACCTAACTAATCTAGGGGCAAGGGTATGCTTCCTCTTGTGCTTCTCCGTTTTTCATTTAACTTCATCACTCTAATAATTTTCTTTCTATTGATCTTAGTCAACGGATTCAATCCATTCTTCCATAACTTATTCAGACATCACACTATATCACTCCAATAATTTTCTTTCTATTGATCTTAGTCAACAGATTCAATCCATTCTTCCATAACTTATTCAGACATCACATTATCTTTTTTTCCCTCAATATATTTCGGATTACTCACAATTTTCCACTTCCTGTGTGGATAACACGAATATCATATCATATCAATATTTCTTAACATACTCATATATATCACATTATGAATCTAAGACATCTTTCTTCAGTAGCACTTCTAATAACTATTTCATATAGACATATTCATGTCAGGCTTAGCTAATCCTTTTTTCTAACTTGAACACACCTTGGTACAGTGATACCCTCAAAGATAAATTTAACTTTCATTTAATAATTCACATCACTATAGTGTTAGTACACTTAACTCTTATGTCTATCTTACTGTATTCCATGCCTTTGGCGTTGATCCACCTAAATCATTCATCTTTCTTAAATCACTTAATTTCTAATATTGATCAATTTCTCTTATCAGTAACATCTCCAATTCTGGCCTTCAACAATTTTTTAGGCCTTAATCATCATAATACAAAAGTGAACGAATCTTTCTGTCTCATACAATATTATAATGAAATCACCATGACAATGATTGTGATGCTTAAGGTCAAGTAGGACTATACATGGATCTCATGTTCCTATGAATTTCAAACTATAAGCCTTAAGCATATCTTTGACAGTTAAGACCGTCGGCAAAATCAAACATCCAGTTACTTGATTCAACATTCTTAGTCGCTAAATGATGTTCTGGCGTATTCCTACTAGGATGTATAACTTACGTTACCATTTGTATCTTTCTAACAATCTCTTTACTTAATCATCTTTATCGGTACATGTACTTCTTATTTCAATCCCAATGTATCATTCTTCCTATTTGATCCCAAAATTGAGACCTGTTTTCAATCTCTCAATAAGATTTACAATTCCTGAATCCTCAATTTGGGCTTCGTTAATCTTTTCATGTAAAACTGATCTTCAATTTCATAGCAATTTGTACTTTGATTTGCCCAAAATTCAACTCCACATTCTATGCTCCCTTTTTGCACTAGATCTGATAACAACAATATCGAATTCGTACTTCACTAATGTTGGGATTTCTGCTTAATATATTAGATACAACACTAACTTTATTGGGAAATACTCATTTGTACCATCATAGTCTTTCAGTACTTATATCTATTGTCTCAGTCTCATATTCAATTCTTTTAATTCAATAATTACCTCAAACTTTAATGATCTGTACATGTATATATATATATATATATATATATCCAAGATGTTCTTATACATATACTATCTCCAAACTTTCAGAGCAATCACTTCTATAGTAGCTCTAAATCATGTATTGAATAGTCAACTCATAAGACTTTTAGTTATCTCCATACATGTAAAATGACTTTATTATGCTACATTAGATTTTACCCAAATCTTTTGAACAACATCACGGTATACTATAAAATCTCCAAATCTATATAATATAATTAATATCAGTATAATTCCTCAAAATTCTCTTTACTTTCATTACTCATACAATTTACATATTTTTTTTCAAGTATTCAAACTATTCTTCTCAACTTTTCGAATACCTTTAATACATCATCAAAATTTTGCTTGGATCGCTTTAATCTTCAATACCATGGTACTGTCAGGGCAATTGTTAACTTAAACAATTATTATCAAAATCCATGTGCCTCCTGATTAGTTCAAATTTCCTCAATGAGGTAACATTGTCTCATCTCATTTTTTAATTTCCCAATTGAATTCCTTTCTCGAATAATTTTCTCAATTCATTCGATTTCCTCTAATTTAACATTGAATTTTTGTAATGTTTGCTTATTCATACTAATGTCTCCACACATTTCAATTTATTTGCAAACTTAACTTCTTGTGGTTGTAATACATTCATCAAGTCAAATTTGTATCTC
>JANSVA010000009.1:18330449-18345220 GCA_025504915.1 Erythroxylum reticulatum
GTAATTAATTCATTAATATATATATATAATTGTAATTAAATAAAATTTTATTATATTATTATTAATTACATTACATTACATTATAATTAATTAAAATAAACTAATTAAAATATAATAAAATTTTATTTTTTAATTTTTTTAGATAACTTAACTCCTCTTAGTCAATCATCATAACGCCGTTTTAAATCTGTTCATTACTCAACAATCCAATGACGTGGTTGTCGTGGTTATTTTAATATTTAGAAAGTTTGAAAATTTTTGACGAGGACTTTAAGGTATGCGAAGAATGAGGCTCCCTGGTCTTGATTTGTGGGTCCGTGGCCAAGTACAGATAAACTTTTTCTCATAGGTTATGACAAATTGGGATTACATTCTTTGTCGCAACTGATCATCTCTTAATTTTAAAATGACTCCTGCTTTGCCAAAGCCGGCTGGATTTTGAGAAGGAAAGAGACTTTTATTATTTATGATAAAAAGCTCCCGTTATAAACGTAAGGTGGAGATTAGCTCAAGCCCAGCTATTTGATTATAAATGAACAAGCAGACAAGTTACATTGCATCAACTGACAAATCGAACGGCTTCTGGACAGCGACACGTGCCTAGAAGTAGATCACATCACCCTACGATGCACCGCATGCCTAGCTAAACGAACCTTTCCCAGATTACCCTTCTGTCTCCTGGGTTCCCACAAGCAGTTAGCGACTAATCATGGACTTCTCAGGATTTTCTTATATGATATTTGAAGTTTTCTGTTATATGTAGAGTTATGTACCAAAAAAGGATTTAACCAAGAGGTGTTTCACGCATAACTACTGGGTCCAAGAAAAGCAAGGAATTTACCAAACTAATTGGATTGAATATTAGTAGAGTGATCAGACAAGTAATTCCTGCTTGGAAAAAAAAAATTCAACTTTTAGGTACTTTTCACTGGGACGCTGTTTCGATGGAGGGAAATGTACTCAAGAGAGAGAACCAGTCTTGAGCACTTGAGTGTGCCCTACTTCACACCTCTTGCACTTTCAAAAGCTTTCACGACCTTGAGATGGGCTACCACAAATGACTATCTTACCCATACATTTTTGGATAAAATGGCTCAATTAATTATTGTCTCTTAGGGCATAATGGTCAAAGGTCACATGCAATACTACATTCTCAACAGGCAATTTCCAAGCCCCAGGCCCCACACAAGAATTTGGTTCCTTAAATGAAACGTTAGAGCGGGTAAAATAACCATCCTGTCCTTCAACACTCATCATGATTATGCGGCATTTTCGTCAACCCGTGAAAAAGCACAAAGTTGTCGATGTTGTTCAGGATGAGGCAACACACCGGACACCGCGGTCATTTCAGTGGCAGTCGGAGTCCAAGGACACTTTTGGGAAAACAAGCCTAAGCTCCCCAAATCACCACTACATGACGCGGCGATTTGTGAGAAGGACAATAAAATCAACGGGGCTAACTTAGTTGACACGTAATCCACTGGCTAGGAGTGACAGGTCATAATAAACGTGGCACATCTGTCCATGTAAGCAATCTCTCTCCTCTTTAAAAACGCCCACGCCACCTCTCACCCACTCTCTATCGTCCTCACGAAAACACCCAAAATCCCCACTCACGAGCTTCAGCTCTCTCTTTTATCAGGTAATTTTGGCACCCTCTCCGGTGTTTACCTCGCCGGAAAGCAGCAAGTCAGTCGCCAAGAAAAATGGAGGCTCCGGAAATTGATTGCTTCTTGGATTTCCAGGGTGATAGCGTGACGTTATCGTGCCGTCGCGTATTTCGGAAAGTTTAACCGCATCTAGAAACCCTAAGCACAAGAGACTTTACTTGGAAGAGTTTACAAGTTATTCCATGCTTTGTCTTCAAAATCAGTGTGAATAGTATACAATAATGCGAGAATTTTAGAAAAAGGTGATCTATTTTAAGCCTACAGTTCTCGGTTTCTGGGTTTCCGTGTCGACTCCACGTTCTGATTCAGCTGATCTGGTATGGTGGAGTGGAAGCTGATCTGGTATGGTGGAGTGGAGTTATCATTTAGAGCTGAAATTTCGAACTAAACCATATGAATTACTTTGTACCTGATTTTGGGCGAATGAAGACGGATTGTTAGTTAAAATTACTAGTAGAAGCTCCCAAGTAGGGTTATGAAGGTCCAGCCAATTGATTCAAATACAGCAGATGAACCGAAGAGTCGGTTCGAGCCAGTGAAGCCGGTGGGGAAATCGCGGCTGAAACGGCTCTTCGAGCGTCAATTCCTCAAGAGCTCCGTCGCCGAGAAGGCTGTAGTAGTGGAAGAGTCGCATTTGAACGGCGGCTCAGCTGACTTCGAGCCTAGCTCGGTGTGCTTGGCGAACATGGTACAGAGCTTCATCGAAGAGAGCAATGATAAGCAACCGTCGGCCGCCGTTCGGTGTGGCAACTGCTTCAACGGAAACTTCAACGACAGCTCCGACGACGAGTGGGACTCCTTTGGCGGTAGTTCCGGCGACTCTATTCTTCCGTCGTTCAACGAAGCCTCTGAATTTCTAAAGGTAAATTGGAGAGACCGGACCTAGCGTTATGACTCTTGGTTTGCTTTGGTATTGGTGTGTTTGCTCAAGAAAATAATTAAATTATCCTTCTGTGGTTAGAATTTGGTGCCTTGTGCCAGTGTCTGGGAGAGGAACATGCTAGCGGACACGGCGAGGATAGTTGACAAGAACAAGATCTGTAGGCGTAAAGACGATCTTGGCCGTAAAATTGTTACTGATGGGCTGTTGGCTCTTGGATACGACGCTTCAGTCTGCAAATCTCGCTGGGAAAGAACCCCCTCTTATCCTGCAGGTATGTGTCGAAGATTATCTGTTGTGATTGAGCATATGATGATATAAGAAGTGAGGAATTAATGCTGTCTCCACCGCAAAATGCAGGGGAATACGAATACATAGACGTTGTTATCAATGGTGAGCGGCTGCTAATTGATGTTGATTTCAGATCAGAATTCGAAATAGCTCGATCAACCAAGGTCTACAAGTCCCTTCTCCAGATTCTACCCTACATTTTCGTGGGTAATCCTGATCGTCTCCAGAAGATCATCGCCATTGTGTCCGAGGCAGCGAAGCAGAGCTTGAAGAAGAAGGACATGCACATACCACCGTGGAGAAAAGCTGATTATGTCAAAGCCAAATGGCTGTCTCCATACACTCGAATCACACCAGCGCCGATACTCACCCCGACTGAAACAAATGATCCTAAACCTGCAAATGGGCAATCTTTGGTTCCGAAACCGATCTATCAGAGTGGCCTGAGGTCTACAGATAAAAAAATTCCGATGGAGGATGCTGAATTGTGCGAGACTGTGTTTGATATGTCGTCTGAGAGTTCTGTGGAAGAAGAGAAGACGACGGCTTTGCATATGTGGAAACCACCACCTGTAGCTGAGGTTAACCCCAAAAGTATACAGTCTGGGATCAAGATTGTCACCGGTTTAGCTTCGGTTATTGAAGATGAGCCATGAATTTTTGGTCCAACTATTTTACTTTTTTTCCCCCTCTTTTCTTAATTCCCATTTTTAACTTTTTTTTTTTTTGGGTTTCATTTTGGAGATAAGAGTAAATGATGGTACATCCGTATAAACCATCGATCCCCTTCATCCTTTTTTTTTGTGCAAGGGTCTCATTTTACTAATATCAATAAATACTTACTTAAGCAGAGCTAACAAAGATTTTCTTCATTTCTGATCTTGCTTCTTTTGCATCACATCTTTATGTCTCTTGAGTTTGTGTTGGAATTAATCCTTTGAGATCGTTTCTCTCTTATTCACTGTCAATATGCGACAGAGGATGGTCTACTGTTCCATTCCCATCAAATTTGGCCATGATTCTTTTAATTTCATTGAGAAAAAGGGTTACTCAACTAACACTTTTTATCGCTTTCCGGTCTTTTCTATCAAGTCAGTCGATGATTTTTTTTTAAGGAAGAGGGGAACAGAATTTGAGGGAGCGAACAAACTCGTACAGTCTATACCCTCGGTTAATGTGCACATTAGGTGATAAAAACAAATACTAAGTACAACTTTTGTTAGTTCAGATTATCATGTCTCATAAAGTAGATTTGATTTTCTAACTTCAGTTTGGAGACTTTGGAAAACAGAATAATCCATGCGACACTATGGGCATTTAGATAAACATCAAACGCTGAAATGCTCCGCAGAGTTGGGAACAAAACGTCAATTTGGTTGAGTCAATACGACGATGTTTTAGAAACTAGAAGGATTAGTGATCTGCTCTTATTCACAGATTGGTTATTATAGGCCTTTTATGTGCCTGTGATTGATTAGTCGACAAACTAGGATTTGGTTGAGTTGAGACGGCAAGAAAGATGCAGCGATTCGAAACTTTCATGAATGAATAACAAGTAGAGAGATCGTTGGCGTGGAGACTCAGGGATTAATTAAGAAATTGCTTTAAATGCATGTTGATCGAGAATTGGCATGACTTTTGCGTATGTTTTGTTTATGATCGATTCGATTCGATTCTCATCTTTGGTAACATGTACCAACTTTGTCGTTTCTTTGCCTCGCAACTCTAAACTGGGTCCCAAAAGTATCTTGGAAATTGTGCCAAGGGGTCTTTTCAATATTTCTGTTTTCTCCTAATTTCACTTCAATCATTGCACCTTGTAAATCTCGGAGCAAGCATGTGTCTCTGATTTCTGGACGGATACTACCAGTCTTTATTCTCCCTGTTACAACGTCTGCCCCATCAGGCAGATATAATATTTCGCTACAACTTTATTAACAACTTGAACCCTGCAAAATATTATAAAATGTAATTTTTGTGATTTGAAAACAATACGTAATGAGCATTGTTCTTTAACAGCACACGTAGTATTCTTAACAAACCACTGGAGCGTGATGGGTCCTCTATTCATCCTTCGTCCGTGTCAGTCATCCAAGAAGTCTATTATAGATAGGTGGGGTTGGGGTAGTTGACGTCCACTAGCCCTTCAAATTGCTATTAAACTTCATCGAGAACGACATGCCACCTAACGTCTTTACTCTTTTCCTCCTTTTGCCTTGAATGCCATGGAATAACGTACCAAGAGCAATTATGTTTTTGCTTTAACTTGCAACATAGCATGTGTGTTTAGTTCACCCACTCCTTCACGCTGATTGGGTAAGCAAATCTTCCTCTTCATCTTTTTTTGGTAAGTGAGTGATCGCAATTAATTACAAGAAAAAGCTTGCACGAACAGCATTGAAAATGAAGAAGTATAGCCAGAATAGGAAATCCAAAGCATCAATCGATGGATAAACCCCTCAACTAAAAGGTTAACCAGAATAAAAAAGATAAATTTCAATAAAAAGAAAACGAACAATAATTCAAAATGAAGGCTCCATTCTTATAAGACAAAAAGGAGCCAATCCATAAACAATCATAGTATGTCTTTGTTTATTGTACTTCAAATTTGTTAAGTAGCTTGTATGGATGAGGTTATAGGATCTTGCCATATATATATATACATCTTTGCCGTTTTGATAGGGAGATTCAGTTCAATGATTGCAAGGGAACTGATTAGAGGACTAGTAATCTCTTATTTCAATTTTGTTGATTAGAGGATTACGATTGTGGTTCATCTGATTGAAGCTTAATTCACCACCAGAAAAGATAGTAATGGGGCTAAGGATTGATAAGTATTTGACTCTTGGAGGTGCTTTGATTATCAGAATATTGTGTTAGCATTTTACCTTACTCATGTTTAGTAGGTGCATGAAATCATCCGTGAACTTGAGATCCTTTTTAAAAGCAGTGATGAAATAAGTAAAATTCAAAGAATTGAATTGTGAAAATTTTGCAACAACTTTCCTTTTTCCTACGAGAGAGAAATTAATTAGATGAAAGTGGTGGGAGGAATTGAGAGCCAAGATAGAAGTTCTAAGTTTGGTGTAAATCATTGGAGAGGGAGAGCCAACTGGAGTTTTTAATATGTAAAGATTTTTTTGTTATGTATCCCAAATCGAATGTGAAAGGACAATAAATGAAGAAATGCGGAAAATACCTGATTTCAATTCTATTACAATACCTGTCCACCCACGTGTCTAGTGCGTGCAACCTATGCGCCAGACGTATCGCCTTACTAGAGGTACTGTTCACCTACACGCGCCCAATGTTCTTTATCCCCCAGTCGGAAAATGGCAATTTTTGGCATGTTTTGGGCCCCTTTTTCGTGGTCTTAGGCTCATTTTCAACCTATTTCTCAAGGCTAAACACATGTCTTCTACATGTATGCAATAAAAAGCAAGAAAAAACTGAGAAACAAAAGTTAATTATTTGAAAACCTTATGGAGAAAAAACAAAAAAATCTTCATTTTTAACCACCCAATCACATCATCACTCTGATACCACATGTAACATGTAACGATACCTTAATTATGTATCCCGGATAGAATGTGAAAGGACAATAAACGAAGAAATGTAGAAAATAACTAATTTCGGTTCCATAACTTCAAACGAGCTTTCCAAAGCTGAAATGAGAATGAATTCATCGCTATCTTCACGAGAATTGCTCACCCGGACGCGGTCAATGTCTTTTTACAGTTTTCTCAAAACGTAAGCTCTCTTAACGAGTCAGAGAATCCTTATGCTTACAAATGATATAAGCAACTACAGGAGACCTTAATCTTTATATATAGCTTCCATATCAGATTTCCCCATCACAGGCTCGATATAGATCCAGATCCTGAATGTTGATCCACTGATTTAGATCACTTATTGGGTCACTTTATTATCTTTATCTAGATCAAATTACGTAACTTAACCGATAAGTTATTAAAAACTAAAATTACAATTAAATATTGTTCAACTTTATAGGAAAAGTCAAAATTATCTAACATTCTATCCCTTGGACAATGCTTAATTACATATTGACTCAAGTTTAAAAAACAGTTTAAAATTCGTTTAAGTCAGATTACTGTATTAGCCTACTAAGTTTAAAAAACAAAACATTTGATCCAAAGATAACGAAAGCCCATCATTCTTTCTTGCAAGGCTTTAGATTCCAAAAAGTTTCAAATGTATGTGTCATATGCGACACAGATTCAATACAATCATGCATATCAATACCTCACTAATATGAATGGAAAAATGAAGTGTGACAAACTAAGATGATACATGTATGATCTAAATTATATCATCTTTGTTTGTAGGTCTCAAATTCTCAAACTTTATGCTAAACTACACATGCTAAACTACATTAGAGAAATCTTGTTTTCTCTCACTGAATATGAAACAACATTAGAGAAAACTTGTTTCCTCTTACCAAATGTTAAATTGAATCAGAGAAAACCTTTATGTTCTCCAAGCGAATGCTAAACTGTATTATAGAACCATTATGGGATTGAAAACTTATACCCCTATGTCATATTAGACTTTATAGATATCTGTATAAAACTGTATGTCTGTAAATGACATAGGCTATATCTATAAATGACATAGGCTCAAGGTTAATCTGTATATATGCCCAATGACCTTTAAATGCTTAAGATCGACACAAATCTTAAGACTTTTATATGTATTATGACAATGTACGATAACACGTATTACATATGTATTATGACAATGTACGATAACACGTATTACTGAAGATAAACGATGATCATCTTTATCGATGAACCCTCATATTGTTATAATACATCAAATGTATAAATGTACAATTGTACATAGGGCAAACATAACGATTTCCTAACTAACATTGTCTAAAGACGTCAAAACACCCATACTATATACTTGTATCACAAACACAAGTGAGCGAAGTCCTCTAGTTAAACGATCGACTAACATTTTCTCAGTCCTTAAATACCCTAAACTTTAATTTCAACTTTTCGTATCAACTCTTTCATGGACCTTGAAATGCTAAAACTTTGTGATATTCAATGTTGTTACTAAACAACATAGCCGCAAAATTACCATAGTACAACTGAATGGATCTAGCCATTGAATCAACCATAGGCAACTCAGAAATCAAAAATTTGAGCTAAACCGTCTATGAAGTAGTCCCATAGGATGCACTCTGCATGCATGGTTGAGAAAATCACTCGTGCATACTTGACACTCTTCCACAACATTGTACCATCTGCTAACTTTAAAAAAAATTGTAAACTTAAGTGAACTTTCGATCATCCGGACAGATAGCTAAATTTGAATATGAATTCTCTACGAGGTTTAGTATGTTGACTTTTTCATATGTCAACATATAGTCCTTGATTCCTTTTAATTATCTCAACACTCTCTTGACTGCATTTCAATGGTCTACACCTAGGTTGACCAAATACTGACCAAACAGTCAAACAGTAAATCCAATGTCCTACCTAGCACATAGTCGAGCATACATCAAGCTATCAACCATACTAGAATACAAAACATTCCTCATAACCTCTTTCTTTACTTTATTCTTTGCATATTGTGCCAAAGATTATCTCTCACTATAAGAGATAGGTGATATGATAAGTTTACAGTTAATCATATTAAACCTTTGTAACATAAACCGATGAATCTGAATACCTAGGTCAAAAGATGTTATGCAAAGGTCTTTTATGTGAAGTTCTCGACCAAACGTGGCTTAACCTTATATAACATAGTCTAGTAATTTAACGTGAGCAATATATCATCCACATGTACTAAATAGGAAGATAGCTTTGCTCCCTTTGATCTTATAGTACAAGCATCCTTTTAACTTTATTTTCCATAAAGTTGAAAGATGTCATAACCTCATCAACTGCAAGGTATCACTTTCGGGAGGTTTGATGTAAACCATATATTGATATGCTTAATACGCAAACCATGTCAGTTTCATCTAGACCCTAAAATCCTTCAGGTTGTACCTTATATACCTCTTTATAAAGGTTTTTATTTAGGAAAGCAGTTTTAACAACCATCTGATGTAACTCTATATCATCATGTGCTACAATTATCATAATCACTCAAAATGTATCTTTCGAAAATACGAGAGAAAAAGTAATGTCAAAGTCAACATTTCTCCCTAAGTGACCATCAGGCAACTGAGTGATCCTATAAACCGTTGAACTTTGTCCTAAAATCCTTTAGGTCTTAAAATTTTATTTACAACTAATGGTTTTGCGGTTCTGCTATAAATCAACTAACTCCTAAACTTTACTATGCTTCATGGCTTGCATCTTATCCATCATTTCAATCCACCATAATTCTGATTTGGGTTCAGAAACAACTTCTGTAAAAGTAACTAGACTTGTAACATGGCAAATATCATAGTCCTGTTCACCTAATAGACTATGCAATCAGATGAGATAGCAGGTCATCTTACTCTAGTGGATCTTCATAACTACACTAGATCTTATACCCCTAAAAACCTCTATGTGTACAGGTATAAGTTTTTATTCCCATACGGGTATAGTACAAAGACCTAAATCCACTAGATCTAATTGTATGAGTTACGGGTACATAATAATTGTAGTATCCATCCTGCTATTATCTGAAAGGTCAAAGAGCCCACCATCATCATAGAAATCATATTCTAAAAACTTAGTTGTTTGTGATTCCACTATTCTAGCCTCCCCTTCTCTATAGCAAGATTTGCAGCTTTAAAGTGGTCAGGATATCTTACTAAATAGAAATGAATGGAATGAGCATGCAATTTTTTCTTTATAAGGATTATACTATCTCGGTAAGGCTGCGTTATACACGAATGTGTGCAAGGTATGGTTTTCATACTTCTAGATAATCAGGTAGACTAGTCCTGTTCTGCATTGACTTCTTTTCAAGTCTTTTAAGGTGCAGTTATGCATTTCAGCAACACACCATTTTTTTCTCAATTAGTTTTCAACCTTCAATCTTTAAGCAAGAACATATAACTGTAATGAGAAAAATCATCAATAAATGTCAAAATATATTTAGAATTGCACAATGCAACTGCATAAGGTCTTTTGATATTCGTATATATCAGACTTAACAAGTTAGAAACACGAGTTGTTAGTCAACTCACCCCTATAATCGTCAACTTATGTTCCTAAATCATCATAATCTAGAATTGAGAGAATACTTTCCTTGATTAATCTCTCAACCCTAGCTCTGAAAATGTGGCTTTAACTTTTATGCCACTCCATGTATGACTTTTCATTCATCAGGATCCTTCTTTTCCTGACTTGTTTAGCAAGATACGAAGAAGCATATATCTAATTCGAGGTAAAAACACATTCTATATAAACATATGAAAAGAAAGTTGTACCATTATGTTTTACATTAAACACCAAATGTACAACAAAAGCATTAAATACAAAACGTTAACCTTCATTGTCCAAAATTGATACAAAGATCATATATAAAATATGACGCATAAAAATCAAAATGAACCTTGCAACAAGGTTCAGCTCATGCATTCGCCTACAGATATTTCATCCACTTCTTCATTGATGTCAATCATCAATTCCTCCTTCCCTTTATTTGACTTTATCCTGGATATGAACCCCTACATTATGGAAACACCATGATAAGATGTTCCACTATATAGCCACCAAGTACTTAATGAGACTATCGTAAATTAGATTCATAAATTAATAAGCCAACGAGTTACTTGATGGTCTCAGTCTTTCCTTTTAGACCTCATACTGCTAGTTTCTTTACGTCATTCGGTCCTTTATCAGCACTAGATTGACCAAAATCAATATGTGGAGAAGATTTAGACTTTTTACCTTTGAATTTAGTGGGCTTTATCTTTGTTTTCCCTTTAGTTGCTTCAAAGACTGTTGGAGTAGCAAGCTTGAGTTTCTCCTCCTTAGCAACGTAATGGGCAATCAAAGCATTGAAGTCCCATTCCTCATCTGTCGAATAATATGTCATCACCATATTGCTAAACTTTAGAGGGAGTGTATTTAGATTCTGGTGAACTATAAAGACATCAGGAAAAGGAATATTCATCATCTTCAATCTACTGTGAAGATGAATCATTCTTGATATGTAATTCATTTCTCCCCTTCTCTTTTATACCTCATGGAGAATAATTCTTTTTATCAAGGAACTTGTCTAAACATTAGGTGAGACTGTGTACCTCTAAGAGACATTATTAAGAAATTACTTCGCTATGTCTGTGTCCGGAAGTCCACTAAGTAGATGGTCAGGTATGAATCTCTTAATGATCAAAAGACATAATTTGTTGGATCAATCCTAGGCTTCATAAGTTGCTTTATGAGCTCTCGAGCTTATGAATGTAGATGGAGATGGCCTATCTATCCCTATGGCCATATCAACTTCAGATATCTCCATAGCATTCAATACACCCTCTATCCACTTCTTTGTATTGAAACCAGTCAGGTTTTCAATGGTGACACTGATATTATTGATAAAAAAGGTGATTGTAAAATGATAATGTTTAAATCAGCATAAATGTAGGATCACAGTGATACTCAAAGTCATTAAACAGTATCTTTGCTGAAAATCCGGTCACACATATTATGAAACACTTGTGGACTGAATACATAATATATGCAACTAGACCTCCACATAAAAGCGATCAGAGTACAAACCATTAACTCTCATGACACTTCCATCTGTGGGCAAATAGATCATTTAAGCAACGACTTTCTTCTATCTAATGCCTTTATGCACCTCTTAAAATCTCATGTAAGGCCAACGCGTGTGGATAGAATAACCAAACATGAGACCAAAGACATCCCCTCAAGTGTAAGCAAAGAAATTCAAAATACTAACTCGAAAGGCCACTGTGGTGACTATATCCTCATCAGCATTTAAAATGTCCATTAACATAAAGGATATATCTTTATATTATCCTCATATTCTTTATGGGCATATGGTATGTGACAATGTAACATCAATAAATGTAAAAACCCGAATGCATAGTCTCATTGTCACACACTCGTGCTGAAGACATTCTATGAAAACTTCATTTGAGACTTTTGTAAAAGAAAAATCTCAGTAGAGCTCAAAAATTCACTTTAAAATGGCTTCAGAATATCTTAAAACCTTTTCTGAGTAACTATCATTCGATCCTGAACACTAAACATGAGACCTGAGACACGAAACTTGAAGTATCTCCTTGACGCAATATCTGAAGCAAGGAAATTTACTCGAAATTGGATTCAAAATGCTTTAATTCCTTTATGAAGTTAAACTTTAATTTATTATTAATGTAATAAATCTAGAAAAATGCAAAATTCACTTTATGAATTTTCCAGATCCAAAATTGACCAAAAATACCCCAGGGCACCCTTACAAGAAATCTAAAATTTTTATGTGTATTTTTAAAAAAATACTATAGCATGCTGACGTCAAAACAGCGTCAGTGCATTGTAGCACTGACGTCATCAGTCGACGTCTGCAATGACGTTAGCTGCGCATAGGAGGGCATGGCATGTATGCCACACGCGTTGCAGAGTGACACGTCTTTAACTTGTACGCACGCGCCAGATGCATGCTTATCGACAAGAGCATGCGTCGCGCACACCAACAAGTGGCTCATTCCTGTCCACCTACGTGTCGATCGCATGTGTACATATCGCCTTACTAATGGTACTATTCACCCACACACACAGATGTTCTCCATCCCCCAGCTAAAAAATGGCAATTTTCAGTGTGTTTCGGGCCATTTTTTTGCATTCTAAGGCTCGTTTTCAACCTATTTCTAAAGGCTAAACATATTTATACTACTTTTATGCAATAAAAAGCAAGAAAAAAAATCAAGAACCAGAAATTAACTCTTCAAAACCTTATGGAGAAAATATTAAAAAATCTTCTTTTTAACCACCTGATCACGTCATCACTTTGATACCATATGTAACACATAATGATACCTTAGTTACGTATTATGGATTGAGTGTGAAAGGGAAATAAACAAAGAGATGCGGAAAATACCTAAATTTGGTTCCATAACTTCAAACGAGCTTTCCAAACTTGAAACGAGCACGAATCCACTTCCATCTTTATGTGAAATGTAAGTTCTCTTAATGGGATAGAGAATCCTTATGTTTACGAATGATATGAGCAACTACAAAAGACCTTAACCTTTGTATATAACTTCCATATCGGGCTTTCTCATTACAGGCTCGATATAGGTCCAGTCCACATTGATCGAGGTCTTTTTCTAGTCGAACTCCGACCCATTAATTTAGATCATTTATTAGACTACTTTATTATCTTTACCTAGATCAAATTACGTAACTTAACCGATAAGTTAATAAAAACTCAAAAAATGTAATTAAATGTTGTCCAACTTTATGGGAAAAGTCAAAATTATCTTACATAGTTAACTTGTAAGGATTCCATAATGAGAGAGAGTGCTAGAGATAAGGGTTGGATAGCCGGTTGAAGTATTTTTTTAATTTTCATTTATTCCTTTAAGACAAGATTGAAGGGGTTTAAAACATGTTGCAGCTTTGGACACATTTGTTCTAAATGTGGAAGGAGATTGGGCATTTGAAGAATAAATAGTCATGAGTTTCAAGTTGAGATTATTAGAGATGCAAAGGATAGAAGTTTATTTGTTTTAAGCAGTGTAGACGATTCGAGGTACTTAGGTTTTAGATTAACAAGTCAAAGAATGAAGCAGTGGTGAAGAATTAAGTGTTTGTACTTAGATTAAGTGATATCAATAGACATGAGGTTTGGAAATAGGAATAGGAATAGTAATGTTGAAGCAAGAGAATTTTGTGAGAGTTTAAGGAGTTTGGAAAGTATGAAGGGGGGTTATGGATGATGTATATGAAGTTGCTAGAGTTAGCTAGGAATCTTACATATTTTGCCAGCCATCTCTAAGAAATGTTATGAATGATTGAAAGCATTTTAATGTATAATGAAAGGCCAAGATTATAGATAGTTTTTGGGAAAGGGTTTTCAAGTATGGGATTTAGAGGGTGTTAAAGAAGGAAGAGAATGAGTTGGGTTTAAGGAAGGTATAGAATGGGGATAAGGTTAATAATGAGAGAATGAAACAACTTTTTTCGAGAGAACTAACGAGTAAAAAACCTGAAGACTAAGTAATATGTTAGAAAATAAGTAAAATTATAAACAAGATCTGCTTCATCTACAAGAAAAATACCCTTTCTGCGACGTTTTAAAAACGTCTCAAATGGTCAATAAACATCGGAGAATGCTATTTGTGACGTTTTTAAAAACGTCACAAAAAACGTCGTTGAAGGTGGTGTAGGGAAACAATTTCAGCAACATTTTATGGAAAATGTCGCCAAAAACCTGCAGATTCACCGACATTTCAGAAAACGTCATAAAAAGGTCATATAATCGGCGGCTTCTAAAGAAAATGTTATGGATTGTAATGGTTTCCGCAACGTTTGTAAATAACGTCATGGAAATCATGAAGCTATCTGCGATGTTTAGAAAACGTCACAGAATACGTGACAATCGATGACGTTTGGGAAGAAACGTCGCGGATTGTTAGTAAATTAATTTGTTTAAATATCCGAGAATAATTTTATTTTAATTAATTTTCAATTTTAAATAATTAAAAATTTTCATTCATCAGAAAATAAAATTAAATTTGAGAATTATTAAAATTTAATTTGAATTTTTTCTTTAAATCCGAATATGGTTTTAAATTTTAATAATTATTTGTTCTTTTATTTGTTTCAATAGTCTGAAAATATTTTTAATTTAATTATTATTCTGATTTAATAATTAATTTTTGAAAACAAATTTATTAAATCTTATTTATTAAATAACTATTTAATATTATTTATGGAATTTATTTATTTAATAATTCTTCAATTTGTTGAGTATATCATTAATTTACA
>JANSVA010000009.1:18361468-18371888 GCA_025504915.1 Erythroxylum reticulatum
ATTCCATTAGAGAATTTAGGTAATTAAATGTACATTTGGTCTAGGAAAAAATTATCAAGTGACAAGTTAAGTTGGTACATATAAATTAGAATGGCTAAGCCTAAGAATTAATTATATTTGGCATAGCTAATGCATTGTCATTTGGCATCATCCATTGTGTGACAAATGACTTGGCAAAAATGTGACAAATGGCATTGCTAATAAAGTGACAAGTGGCCTAATTTAATTTTTACATTTGGTAGCATTCATTAAGTGACAAATGGTTTAATAGAAGTGTGACAAATGGTAACTTAAGTGCAAGATATAAGTGACACATGCAAATGAGACATATGTCTTATGGCGGGAGTGACACTTAGATGGTGAAGAAGAAAGTTTCTGCTGGAAACATTTTCTATTCATTTTGCTTCCTTCTCTCCATTGAAACTCCCATTTTTCTCTCTAACTTCTGGACTTTGGATTTTTCATCACTTGAATTTTTGGTAAGCTACTAAATCTAGAAAAAGGTTCTACTAATTTTCTGTCCTATTATTATGTTAAGGCTGAAAGTTGCACATTAACTTAGGTATGTGTTGAATGTTTGGAAGCTTGGATTAGCTGGATTTTTTGAGTTGAATTTGAAGTTTAGTGAGATAAGGGAATTATAAACTTGGCATCCTGTTATAACATGTATTGTTTAAGTTTTGAAGTGGATAAAACGTGTACTGATTTAAGAAAGAATTGAGGTTAGAAATTTAATATCTGCTGGATATTGGTTAGGAAGAGTAATTCCACTAGACAAGTATTGGTATTTTAGTCATATATTGTCTTGCAGATATCCAAATAGGATAATTATAAATTCAAATTAAACTTGATACCTATATTTACAATTTTCATGAAGATTCGAATTTGATTTCTGTCACTAAGAGTGTCAAAATTTGACTTCAAATTGAGTTTCTAGATTATGTTACTGTTTGAGACTAGTATGTAGTATTTTAGGTATAACTTTCAAAATATTGAACCAAAGTGCATAAAATTGTTGTCACTAGAAACTTAAGACATAAAGGAACAACTGTTTGGAGAAGATTTGGCCTAAATCCTTCATTTTCATTGTCAAAATGATAGTGTAAAATTGACCTCAAAGTTTATTTTTGGGAAAGAGCTTGAAGAAGTTGGAATAAAAGGCGATGCATGATCTGCACAAGCATGATGATGACTCTTAGGGTCATGAAGGGGCTACACGATCGTGACTTAGGAAGATCAATTGGAAGTGCATGATCGTGCATAGTGGATGTGTTCTGCTGTTTGACATCTTTGAACATCCTTTACTCTTTTGATCATAACTTCTTCTTCGGACCTCTATTTGACTTAAAATTTGGATCATAAACTCCTCACACATTGCTCTTCCTCTCCACCAAGTTTCATTGTTATCTAAATTCATTAAGAATGAATTTTTGTTTACCATGTTCAGCTTTGGAATTTTGGAGATGTTATATGAATGATTGAGAATTTGGATAATGCATGACATGTTAGCTTGTTTGAGAATCTATGATTATGTTAAGTTGAACAAAGTTATACAATTTGCAATCTTTTCTTCACATAAGACTTATGAACTGAACTTGTTTTCCTTTAAAACTATTAAGTCTTAGTTATGGGTAAATAGGCACGTCTGGAAGGGTCTGCAACTGCTTCTATGACACTTCAGTGTCTCCTATTATTAACACTTCGATGTCTCCTATTACAAACACTTTGGTGTCTTCTTTTATTAACACTTTGGTGTCTCTTATTATTGAGACATAAGTCTCTCCTATTCTGTGATACCGATCATGGTATCTCTTGTATGAGTCCCGTTACCCATTTCTGTAAAACGGATTAGCAGTCTAATTTGTTTTGTATTTTGATACATGTTTAGTTTTATTCTAAATAAAGTCTGTTTTGGTTCAAATCATATTATGATTTGAAGGGTTTACATCCTATTCTAATATTCAGTTGTAACATTTGTACATTCTGATATAAAATTTAAATGATTTACTTCAACATAAGAAATATTCTATATTGATTAGCTATATTCGGTTCTGAGATACATCATGTTTGAATTCAGATATTGGTGAGTTTTGTTTGGGAACAAGTAGATATTCTGTTCTACTGAATTATAAACGATTAAAGATTATTGTAATATAATTTGAATTTTTAAATATGAATGTTAGATAATTGTTAGAAATAGTCGCCATGATGCATTACATTTAGTTATTCCTCACTAAGCTATATGCTTAGCACGATGGATTTGCCCCGTGTAGGTTCTGGTAAGAAGATTTGAGACTGGGACAAAGACAACTACAGTGGCCAATTGAAGGATGTGACATGTTTGGAAGTTGTTTTGTTTGAGTTTTTGAGGTTGTTTTGAGTTATGTTAAATGTAATGAGAAATGTTGTATTTTGATGTACCTGGTTTGTAATAACCTTAATACAGGTTGGTTTTCGAATTTAAGGTACATTTTATGATAAGCACAATATGTATGATATGTTATGTTTATAAAATCACATCTAATGATATGTAATATATGTTTACTGAGTTTCTGGAAATGCATGTATGAAATGTTTCGTATGATTTGGATTGTTTCGATTCTATTTGTGTGGCACTTGCATATCCTTTTAGGGGGTATGTGGGTGTGACTGTTACAAACATGGCATGAAAGGATTGTCTCGATTATTTAACTTTGTATGCTTTTCACTTATGTTAAGCATAAGTCTCCTTTAATCCAACACATACAAACTATTTACATAAGCTTGGATCAACTACTTTTACTCAGCAATCTATTTCTGATCGTGTCTTAAATATTATAGTAATGTTGAATCTAAATTCAGTGTCAAATACTCATAAACATGAAAATGTAAGGTGCAGTATCTTAATGAAAGTATTTCACTAAATTTGCCCAACTAAAAGCATAAATATGGACATCAATTAAAGGCTTTATTATAAAATGATAATAGTTATCATTAAAAGAAATGATTGCATGACTTTTTTTTTACTTATGTGTGTGTGTGTAGGTGTGTGGGTGTATAACATTATAGTAATGTTGAATCTAAATTCAGTGTCAAATACTCATAAGATATTTTAGTGGTCTAGGATCCCATTCAACAAACTAACTAAACTTAGATTAGGTAGATAACAACTTTATTAATTATATCTATTATGACTCCTAGATCCGTTAGGTGAAACTCTTTCCAAAACATATCTTATATGTTATTGCTAACCTTCTAAAATTATGTGATTATGAGTTTTCTTATCCAAATCATACAAATTTTTTTAAGTGAGACTCACTGTTGTGAGACTAAACATATTATGGTTAAAGCGGCCTAAAGTTTACTCAGCAAGCTTAACAATAAACACAACTTTGATTTATTCTTATAACAATATAAGGTAGCAATCACATTCTTAATTTAGATTTAATATTTTAACGAGGAATTTAACTTTGTTCATCTGTCAAACAGAAAATTGCATGTAAAACATCATACATATTAAAATTACAATTCAGCATGCATAATATACCAAACATATATTCAGACATGCAACTTATGCAGTCATAATTAAATTATATGCATAATATATCAAGCTTCGTTTGATTCTAATTATCGATCTTCATATTCTAATAATTTTTTCAACTTATTGGAAAAATTAAATTGGATTATGCTCATTGATTCCTAAATAAAATAAGTTCCTATTCTAAATAGAAAATTAATTTGATTTGAAAACAATTTTCAAGTACAACTAAAAATTATTTATAATTATCACGACTCCTTTAACAAACTTTAATTGAAAACAAAAATTCAATAAATGATGCTTTTACTTATTATAATTTAGAAAAACTCCATTTTCAAAATTATATAAGTAATGCATTCTAATCCAATTAGAAAACTATTTTTAATCTAGAAATTACTTTTCCTTAATTAAAAAATTATTTTCTAATATTAAAAGGAAACTATGTTCAAAATTAAATAAAAATTAAGAAAGTCATTTATATTATTTATTTAGAGATTGATTTCTTAATTAATTAGAAAATCTTTTCTTAATAAATTAAAAATATTAAAGAAAGATCATTTGTCTTAATTAATAAATGAAAACACTTTTCCAATTTTAATCAAGAAAAATATCTTTTCTAATAAATCAAGAAACTTATTATTTATAAATAAAGAAACAATTTCCAAATAAATAGAATAATAATTCTCTAAATAAGTAAAATTAATAAATATAATTCATTTCAATCAAATTGAAATAAATAAATTTAATTAAGAAACAACTTTCTTAATTATTTAAGAAAAGATTTTTCTTAATTTTAAGGAATCTAATTAATTAATTTCAATCTAAATGAAAATAAATAATTCTAATTTTAGAAAATATTTTTTAAAATTAATTAGGAATCAATCTAATTATTAATCTTAATCATATTAAGAAAAATAATTTGTTTGATTAATATAATCTCATTATATTGATTTATCTAACTTAATCTAATTATGAAACATAACATTTTTAAACCTTTGCTTGATTCTAATTATTGATTTGATAACTAATTTATTTTAACAATTTAACCTTTTGAAAAATTAAATAAAATTTTAAATATTCCTATTAAAATAATCCTTTGAAAACAATTTTTTAAACAATTAAAAAATACTTTTCTAAATTTATTAGAAATTTAATCCAATTTAATTAAATAAGTGCACCCGTTAGGAACTTTCCATGGAAAGATTTTGAACGTGTGGTGCAGACGCTAAACATGAATCTTTTTTCGGGCCCATGCACCGCACACTCCACACAGCATCTCCCAACTGAGGCATGCTACCTCTGGGAAGCATGTTTTTTCCAGTTGAGTTTTTACTGCTTTCTTCTGCACCGCCTCTTCCATTTTTTTTTTCTTTCTATTTTTATCGTTGAGTGCCATTCCTTCTGGATAATTTCACCCTAGGCATTCTCTTGGCGTGTTGCTCCATCGACCATGTTTTTATTCCTGCATTTATGGCGTCTCACCGGTAGTGAAATAATCACATTTCGATTAAATTTTCAAAAGTGAAGATGACTTAAATTCTATAAAATTATTAACGCATAAATGATAATAAATCAATAATTGTAATTCGTATCTTATTCTAAATATTAATCTTACTCTTTTTGTATTATTCGAATCGTTTTTAAAACTAGCTTAACTTAATCACCGTAGTCACACAAATATTCGATCTCTAACGATATTCATATAACGAGATGAGAAAATTCTACAACTATTACTGAGAGGGTTAAGCAAGGAGTGTTAGCTCAATTTGAACTTAAGCATATGTATAATATGTTTATGACATTTTAGTAATTTAATTGAAAATAAAGTTTAGTTTTAATTAAACTTTAATTAGAATTACAAATAATTCTAATAAATACTAATTTTGCCTGAATAAGATACAATATCTTATATTGATCCTTATATATTTAATATCTCATATTTAATCATAAAAATTTCTCAAATTTTACTGTCAAGTCTAACGTAATTAAAATATCTTTATGTGTGACCTATTATGTTCTCAAATACGTTGACAATAAAAACAAACTATAACCCTATATCATATTTAGAATTAGATAAATTAAAGTCCTTTAATTTATTTTTAACCCTTTAACTGAAGAATTTATATTTATATATCAAGATTAGTGTCTAGCAACATATTATGAATGCCCAAATTTTAAAAATGTCAAAGTGGTTTTGATTAACTTTTTCATGCATAATTTTTTTGAATAATTCAATCATTTCATCATATAATATTATGATTAGACATAGAATATGAAAATATTGTCTACTATATTTTGAGTCTAATCATATTAGTTCTCCACTATTAGCTATTAATTCAATTAATAACATTTTAAGCTATTTACAAAACAACATTCTACCTTGGCCAATGATTTCTCGAATTAATATTATTAAAAAACAACATAACATTCTCCTTAATTATTTTAGGATGATGAATCCTATCTTGATCACTCAATTATCTTCATATAATTCATACTATATCCAATGACTACCATATGAGCTATCCTTGACTGGAATAAGTCATAAGTTATATTAAAACATAACAATTTCTACACAAGATATTTTTGAAAACTCAAGTTAAATGATCGCTTATATAATCATCAGATTGAAAATTTTCATAGATATACAACTAATGTTCCAAATGAATTTATCATATAAGGTTAGTTTAGTGAACTTATTCTTTAACAAACACTTACATATTTGTTAAATTATCTTCATACTTTAATTTATAAGATCGACTATTTTCTTCATAAAGAAAAACATAAAATTTGCTAGTCTTTTGTGTTTTATTAATGTATAATGTTAATAAAACGATGACTAGAAACTATTTAGGGATATTACATCAATGCAATATGAATTTTATAATTATAATTTCATCGTAATTTCATATATATATATATATTTATAAGATAAAGAATGTTTTAAAATTATTTTGTCACTAACTACAACCAGCTGACAAAAATACCTTTAAATTATTTTTTCACTAATTACATGACGCTAGAGAATTGAGGTAGAAATAAATAAAATTGAACTTGTGTTTATATACAATAGAAGTTATTAAGAAACTTACATAATATTGTGTGAATTCAAAAACGTAAGCCAATAAAAAATGAAGTCCGCACATAATTAGAGAAATTATATTTTACCTCGAAGCTTTAAATTAATGAATTATAAATCTTCAATTTATTTATCATTCACTTTGTATTTCTTTAATTCTTTTGTATAAATCATACGCGTATAATTTGGTGGACATAATCAGTGCAGATTGGATCGAGTCCATTATTTCTCCGTAGGTTCGGCCTCATGATAGCAGCGTTGCAGCCCAATGTAGGATCACGGTTCTTTGACTCTAGTCTTCACTTCATTTCCTGGTCCATGTCTATCTGTTCCAAATACATGGACCCTTGTTTTGCAATAAGACTTGGATGTTAAAAACTGAACTGAGGTCTCCCAGTCCCAGATAACCAACTTTGAAAGATACCTTACAAGTCACAATATAACATGCCTACTGCTCCACCACATTGGAGTCATGTTAACTACAACGTATGCTCCAACAGGAAGTCAATGGGTTAACACTTAAAACCCATATAATATGCAATTCACATCAGTTGATTAGACTAAGTCTGTAGTTGACTTCATCAAACATTGAAAAAAACTTTGATTTATTTTATTATAATGAATGGTTTTACTAATAGAATTCTATTAATAATTAATAAAAAGGCAAAACACATGTAATTTTAATAAATAATTGAGAATATTATTTTTGGTTTTATTGAAATTTGAATCTGATCAAGGTATGCATATTTGAAATTAAGAGACACGATTTCGGATAACTTTAAGTATAATGATCTAAGTAATACAAATTAAAATTTATCAAATTTAAGCAACGACATTAATGAGGAAGGAAACTCGGAACCTTAAGTCAAACCAGAACAATCTACGGTTCCTTCTTACCCTCGACTCGCATCAGTTTACTCTTGTCTTAGGCCCTTTTTGTATTCTCTCAAGTCTAAGGTCTAAGCCATTCGATTCCCATTTGAAAAGCAAGGTCTTTATCGTAAATTTCGATCCGAGTCTAACGTACCCCAGGGCGTGGATCGCCTGCTTCACACCCCAAAACTAGTTTCTGTACTTGTTGTCTTCTGACATCTGTAGATGCGAATGCAATTTCTCTTGGACGATTTTTAATGTACACCCTTCTTCGCGGTCTCTCGAGATCCCATTCTCTTGGTGTCCCTTTCGTTCGAGTAACCCTCTTGGTCTTTTCCTTTCATGGCGTAGATTGCCTTGTCCATACAGTTTCGTGTGTTGGAGCTTCGAGACCGTGCTGCATTGGCTAGACTAAGTGCCGACGATCCGTGGCCGTCTCCAAGTTATGAAGATTTCTCGTTTGGTTTTGGTTATTCTGTATCTTCTCTTTTTTTCTCCATACAAGTCTTTTCCGATTCACGATTTACACCAAGCGTAAGTGACGCCAAGAGTTTCTTAATGCTTCTTCCGTCACTTCTATTATCTTTGTGCTCTGTTTTTGGAGAAATATATAATCGTCAAATGCTTGTTTACAAGATTTTCTGTTGTGAACCTATTTCATTCATTGTTTCTATGCTAAATTATTTTTGATGCTTAAAGTTTGTTTCGTCGTAAATTGACGGGAGTGTTCCTTTGTCCGCGTATTGAAGTGCTTAATTGTTTTTAAGGCAAACTATAGTCCTGCAGTGAACAATGAGCTTTAAATTAAACAAGAATTCATCAACGATCACTTTTTTCTTACGGGCTGGTGACTAGTAATCAATCCTGCAATTTCCCAATTTGGTACTTGGAGTGACGAATTCTAGTTACACAGACTTGGGCACGAAATTGGAGATCCATGTAGAAGACCACCTAGTCAGGTTTTGCGATTAGTTGTTTGAAAAAACTTTATAATTTCCTGGCATGGTTATAAAAAAGTATAGTATGTTTAGGGCCTTATCGTGATAATCTTTTCTCTTGAGACTAGGGACTGGCATTAAGCTTCTCTGTTGTCAGGACAGGTGCTGCATTACTCAACTTGGGTGACTATGGTAAACATACCGATAAATTAGTCCCCATGCGATTCTTGCTCAAGTATACTTACATGAATTGAAGAACATCAATGATGTAACATTGCGAAAAGTTTTGTTCTGTTGTACAGTTTTCCTATGAACTGCCATAGTCAACACAATTTCTGAACTATAGATCTTTTTTCAAAGTTCACCCATTTGATAAAACACAAGAATCATCCACTTCATCTTTTAACTCTGCGTTGTATTTGTATTGTTTTCTATCTTTGCTTATCAGCCTTGGCCTTTCATGCTTTTAGCCAGTTAACTAATGTCTTTAAACCGTTTCATATTATTTGTCTTTCTGCTTTGTCTCACCTCTGCTGTCTCTGGTGACATTTTGGTCTTTATAATTATTCCATTTCAGCTCATATTTTAGACCCTTTGAAAAAGTTGATGACTATTTTGTGCCACTAAATATATATTTTTGTTTCCTCACTTGCAGCTTTCCTATAGTTGAACCTGATCCAGGCCATACGAAGCTTCGCCTTTCAAGTGAGGGCCTGGAAGCCATCAGCCAAATAACGAATCCTGTTGCAGCTGTTGCTGTATGTCTTAAGCATTTACAAGTTGCAACTAGTCATATAGACTTTATATCTCTTGAATTTGGTTTTTCTTATAGGGGAAAAACTCTTACAGAGCATTTTGCTTTGGTGTCACTTATGTCTGCTTGCGTGATTTGCTTATTTGATCACATGCTCACAAAGTTGGTTTCATATTTTCTATTGTGGATAACCATAAGAAGTAAAGCATTGTCCAACCTCCTTTTTCAGTTCTTGACTTTCAGTTTGTTGGCTGTATAATCAGGTTATTGGTCCATACCGCTCTGGAAAATCTTTTTTGCTGAATCAACTTCTTTCCCTTTCTTGCTATGAAGGTGCTGTGCTACTACTGTGAGGGTCAAATATCTTATAAATAGGGTGAGTGGGTTCACTTCTACTGATTAGTTGCTAACTTTTCCCATCAGGTTTTGGAGTTGGACATATGCGAGACACAAAGACCAAAGGTGTGGACTTAAGACAGAAAAACATGCAACTACTTGACTAGATATATGCCATAATTCCTTGTCTTACAGGGATTTGGATATGGGGAGCTCCAGTGGAGATGGAAATTAACGGAGTAAAGACATCTGTGTTATATCTCGACACAGAGGGATTTGAAAGTGTTGGAAAGTCAAATGTCTATGATGATAGGTAAGCATGCTTTCTGCATTTGACCTTTAACTTGTCTCTGGAGATTGCGGTTATGTATTTATGCAAGAAATTTCTTTTCAGGATATTTGCCTTGGCAACGATTTTGAGTTCTGTGCTTATTTATAACTTGCCAGAGACGGTTAGTTGTTTTGCCTGTAACTCTTATTGTTAAATCATATCTGCTGGATCTTTTGGATCAATTGTATGGAATTTTATCTTGTTGGAGTTACGAATGGTATGGTGATGATGGGGGTAGGTTGATATCAAGTGTTTTCTGATGATTACATTTATTATTAGATGCACATTTATCATATACTTACGAGCCTGGCAAGAAGCGTTTACTCTGAGGTGTAATTTTAGTAGATAAACAATGGTGGAATAAGTTATCTTTATTAATATTATTTCAAAAATGGGCCTGCATATTACTAGTATTATATACATTCTTTAAAAATTATAAATAAAAGTGATCCAACTATATAATTAATCATGCTAATTGGGTTCTCACCAACCAAAGTGGAAAATCATTTTACTGAGATCAAGAAGCGTTTACTCTGAGGTGTAATTTTAGTAGATAAACAATGGTGGAATAAGTTATCTTTATTAATATTATTTC